>CM069913.1:7982021-8240335 GCA_036172215.1 Camellia granthamiana | reverse complement strand
ACTGATAAGATTTTTTTTTTTCTAAGTGAAAAAAAAAAAAGAAAACAAAAAAAAAAGAAGAAAGTTTTGTGGGATATCATAACTTTCACAGGTCTTAAACCGAATTAATTAGTTGACAGACAGATTTAACCTAATTTAAAAGAAGAAACTCCTCACCGTGATAACAGTGACCTTTCTTTTGGGTGGTAGAGTTTTGCGACAATAATATAATAAATAAAGATTGAAAGTTTTAGGTTGCGTTTGATAGAGTTTTGTAAATCTGATTTGAGAGTATGAGTTATATTTTGAGTTTGTGAGTTGTGGAATTATGATTTGAGTGTAGAAAATTTGTTTGGTTATGATTTTTGAATAAAGTGTTAAATTGAGTTTTGAATTGTATGTGGAATTGAGTTTTGAAAGTTTGATTTGACATATAAAGTAAGAAAATTTGCTTGGTTATAAGTTTTGGAAAGAGTTTTCAAAATTTAATTCAAATTATTATAACTCATAACAAAACACATTACTTTTACACTATTGAAAATTCTGATCAACACTCATAACCAAACTCTTTTTAAAATTCAATTAAAAAAAATTATTATTAACAAAAAATAACATTAATCAATTTTTTAATTGAAAATACTGCAAAGGAAATATTTTTTTTTTCAAAATAAATATTCAAAAAATTTAAATCATAAATATTTAAATAATTTAAATAATCTAAAATTTTAATTTCAAAAAATTTAAAATTTTAATATTTTAAATTTAAAAACAATTCTACACTCAAATCGTAACCAAACATATAAAACAAAACTCAATTAAGAAATTATTTTTAAAACTCATAACCAAACACATAATTCGAAACTGCATACTACTTTCACAACTCTACACTCAAATCGTAACCAAATAAATAACAAAAAAATTAAAATATTTAAAAATATTTTTATAAAATAGAGTTTGAATTTATTTTTATAAAATATTTGAAAATTTAAAAAATTAAAATCGTAATATTTAAAAATTAAAATATTTAAAAATATTCAAAAAAATTAAAAAATCAAAAAAAATCATAACATATTTAAATATTAAAATATTTAAATATTTAAAATATTTAAAAAATTAAAATATTAATTTGAATTGAGTTTTGAAAAGAATTTTGAATTATGTGTTTGGTTATGAGTTTTGAAAAGTAGTGATTATGTTTTGAATTGAGTTTTGAGAAATATGTATAGAATTATTATTTGAAAGCTTAAAACAAATACCACACTCAAATTAATGAGTGAAACTATAATTTGAGAGACTTACCAAACGGAGCTTTAATTTTGAAACTTTAAAGAGAACTCTAATAATATGACAAGAAATGAGACTCATATATAATGTGATGTGTGTATTTATATATATTTTTTTTTCTTATCACATTACTAAGCCTCCGTTTGGGAAGTGGGTTGGCTTTTTGGCTTTTTTGGTTATTTTAGCCTGGGCTTAAAAGCTTGGTTTGGGAAGGGCTTTTTGGCTTTTTAGCTTTTTTGACTTTTTTTGTGAGAGAAGAGTGTAATGATTATGGGTTGAATGTGATGTTTTGTTTTTTATAGCTAAAATAGCCTATTTTATCTTTTGTGACTAAAATAGCCAAAAAAAACCTGAAAGTTTGCTTCCCACACTGTGCCTAAAACTCTTTTTAAAATTTCAAAATTAAAGTTATCAATCATCTAATATAATATATGTCCAAAGACTTTACACACCTGAATGTCCAAATCCAGACAGTTTGCACCCGCGTGTCGAACTCGGAGGGGGTGAAGAACCACTGATAAGATTGTTTGAAAGAAACTATTTATTTCATTTCCGCATAATTTGTAATAATATAATGTGGGTGTTTGGTAAAACTTAATTTCAACTTAAATTCAGTTTTTGACTTAAGTTAAACTATATTGGTGCGTTTGGTATAACTTATGAGGATAGCTTATGGCTTAATTTAAGCCAAATTTCAGCTTAAATTCAAAGTTGCTCCGGAGATGCTTAAAAAAACGACTTATGCGCGCAGCTGTTTGGGGAGGGGCTAAATAACTGAAATGCCCCTCCTAATCTTCATTATTTACGAAAATGCCATTATATAATCCCGTCTGAAAACACTGTTCACTCTCTCTCTCTCGATGGAGGCGATTTCCGGCGAGTGTGCAGGCGATTTCCGGCGGTCCAAGTAATCTCCGTCATTGCGATCTCAAGGCATCCGACACTCATTTTCATCTTCAACACAGCACAACATCCATCGTCATCGCGACCTCTCTTCTCTCTCTCTCTCTCTCTCTCGATCGTCATCTCGATCTTCCCCGTCCGAGGAAACCCTAGCGCCGTCGTCATCTCGATCTTCCCCATCGCGATATGCTCTCGCGCGATCTACTCTCGAAGCTGTAGAAGCTCTCGAAACCAGAGGAAACCCTAGATCTGATCTGCAATCTCACTCGATCTCGTCTCTCTCTCTCTGTTGCAGACCACCGGCGACGAGGAAGATCGAGGCTAGGGTTGCGGCGTACGGAGGCTCAAGAAAGAAGATGAAGGAAAAAAATAAAATAAATTAAACAAAAATAATAATTAAAAACAAAATAATAAAAATAATATTGAACAGAATAAATTGAAATAAAAAAAAATAAAATAATCAAAATAATTTATTAATATTGAAATAAATTGTGCAATTCATATCCATTAAATAAATAACACAATTTAATTGTAATGAAAAAGAATAATAAATTAAAAAAAGAATTATATTAACATTATAATAATTATATTAATATTAAAAGAATTAACATTATAATAATTATATTAATATTAAAAGAATTAAATAAATTACACAATTTAATTGTAATGAAAAAGAATAATAAATTAAAAAAAGAATTATATTAACATTATAATAATTATATTAATATTAAAAGAATTAAATCAATTACACAATTTAATTGTAATGAAAAAGAATAATAAATTAAAAAAGAATTCTATTAACATTATAATAATTATATTAATATTAAAAGAATTATATTAACATTATAACAATTTAATTGTAATTAGTATTAAAAAGAATTATATTAAAAAATAATAATAATTAGTATCAAATAATATTAATATTATTTTATATTAATTACATTTTATCAAGTGTAATAATTTTTATATTAGTTGATACTAATTAATACTAATTATATTAACTTTTATTAATGAAATAATTTTTTTAAATTAAAATTGAAAAAAAATGACAAAATTATCATTTTTATATCATATAAGGGCAAAAAAGTCAATTATACAGAAAAAGCTATTTTACAGCTTATTTACCAAACACTATTCTGCAACTTAAATCTATAATCTCACAGCTACACCAAACAGGTTACCAGCTTATACTCACAGCTGTAAGCTATAATCTGTTAAGCTATAATCTATAATCACTTTCCCACAGCTCTACCAAACGGGGCCAATATCTTAATATATTTATTGAATAATAAAGTTAACATAATAAAAAATTAGAAATAGAAGGGAATCATTTGGGAAGAAAAGAAAATACCGAAAAAGTAAAAAAATATTACAAAAATAAATTTATTCTCTATTATTTTACACGTCCTTTTATTAAAAAAATTAAAAAATCATTAGAAAAGTCTATTCCCAACAAATAATATGTAATTCATAATAATATCATAAAATTCTGTAACATTAATTATTAAACAGCATCTTTTTTATCACCACAAAAATATAATTTTCACTTTAAAATGCACTCCATAAATTTTCCATTCACAATTTTTATTTTCAAAAATCATAACTTTTTATGATATGTCCTTTTTAGCTGGACATTGTAATTTTAGAAATTATATATTGCAACATATAAGCATCGCGTATATACATTTATAGATATTATGCTTTTATGTCAAGTAAATTGTAATGTTTATTCAGCTAGAGATACTAACACATTTTATTAACAATCTTACTAATATATTTATAAGTTTTGGTACGATCAACTATCAGTTTTTCATATTTTTTTTATTTTTAGTGAATATTTTTAAAATTTTTAACATTTTTTTTAGTTTTTAGATGCACCTTACTTAGATGTATCTAAAAAGTAAAAAAATTGTGAAAAAATATTTTAAAAAATTATTAAATACATAAAAATATAAAAAAATGTACTGAATTCTCGTATTTTTTTTGTATTTTTGGTATTTAGTAAATTTTTAAAAAGTTTTTTTCACAAATTTTTTACTTTTTAGATATATTTATGTTAGGTATATCTAAAAATTAAAAAAATTACTTAAAATATTAAAAAAATTCATTAAAAATAAAAAAATACGAAAAATAAGAAAGTAGAATTTTCTAAAAACTGTTTTCAGAAAAACGAAACCAAACAAGCTGAGTATTTTGGCATTTTTCTTGTTCGTGTTTAAAGGGTACAATAAATACTATTAATATAACATTTAAGCATTTTTCTTGTTGTTTGTCTTATTTTAATATAAGGTAAATTACACTGACACCCAAATTTTTGTTTAATATAGATTCCTCCCTCATGATTGTTGATCTTATTATAAATTGTCCTCTGGATTGCTGATGTTATGCCCTAAAATTTTCTAAATGACCATTTTATCATTTTTCTTACCATTTCTTCTTCACATCATCATAACTACATTTACAATTTTCTATTGTTAAATTTTACCTGAACATATTCTTATTGAATGATGATATACAAACATAAATTTTATATAAAATTTTCAAACATAATGTACGGGGGCGAAAAATCCTTTGCTCTCCGTACGCCTTGAACGTCAAGCTTCCGTCAACGGCGTCTATCTCTGCAACACAAAAATGGTGAGCTGCCCGGCGGTGGTGTGCCGGAAAGACCCTCCGACGCTCAAGTCAGATTTCAGGAAGAAAACAATGAGGAGAGAATGTTTGTGAGAATGAGTTCGCATACCTGTACCCTTCGTCTCTTCTCCTATTTCTAGGCTGGCCATGCAGCCTCAAGGTCGTGCGCGCACTACCTCTGTTGTCCTCCCCTGGACAGGTGGCAGTGCGCGCCTCTCACCACCTTACGCGTGTAAAGGTTTTGTCCTTCCACTAGTACACACAGAACTGTCTAACGGTATTGGGGCGTTCGTGGAGCAGATGTCCTCTCCTCCACACCATTGGCCCAGGTGGCACCCTTGACCGAGGTACCACGACCGGCCTATTACTTGTGGAAGATCTCCACTACATGTACACAACCGAGCTCCACATCGCCGGCCTGTCCCTTTGGAGCGAGTAAAAGGCAGACCACTCCGCCCGGACTATTTCAGACTGGCACACCAGAATCAACTGATTGCGGGGCATGCCGACCCCCAACCATTCCATCTGACTTCTCGGTCACACGAGCTATCCATCTTGGCTGGCCGGTCAGAGGCTTGCCGGTCTTGCTGTAACCTCGGCCCAGCCCGGGTCGCCCTATAGCTCGGTCGCCACTCGCTATTCCGAACTCTGCCCGGAACACGGCTTGGCCAGGGGCATACTCGCATTTGCTCGGTCAATGTCAACGACCGTACAAGCCAGTCGCGTCAACGGGGTTAGCTCGGCGCCGTCCCCCTTCGTTAAATCCGACGTTGCCTTTGCTCGGCCGTACTGCCATGCAAATCTTCCCTCTCACATAATGATATAACTTAATGGTGACCTTTCAGTTTAAAACAAAACACACCATAAACATGATTTACATTTACAATAACATCACTATCACAACCTTTTTATGATATTTTTTGTATAAATTTTTATATATAAATAGAATTTTTCATTTTTATTTCTACCGTCATTTTTTTTTCTCGTCTATTCACCCACATTTATTATAGTATTACCAAACACCGTCATTCACATTTATTACAGTATTATTAAATTTTTATATTTTTATATTTTTTGTATTTGGTGAATTTAAAAAAAAAATCACAAAATATTGTACTTTTAAATGTATCTAAAAAATAAAAATAAAAATAAAAATTACTGAAAATATTTAAAAAATTCTTAAAAATAAAAAAATAAAAAACTCAATTTTTTGTGAGTTAAATAAAAGAAGATGATTGTTATTTTCTTTGAAATGACATGAACAAAATATCAATATTATTTTATTATTTTACATGTCTAAAGGTTAAGAGACAAATATGTCATTTTAATCTGACAGTGGAATAAGTGTAATTTTTCAAACATGATGAAGGATCTGTATTAAATAGAAACCTCAAGAGGTGTCAGTGTAATTTACCCTTTAATATAATTGTTTTTCATGTTTTCAAAAAAAAAAAGTATGTACTTCTTACTATTATAAATTTTTTCTTGATATTTATTAAAATCAAATATTATTTTTGTAGCGATGCCAACATATGATAAAATGATCTGTGGACATAATAAAACACACGTACATAATTGGATTTTATGTTTGTAGGAATAGGAACGCAAACATGAAGAGAAATTATTAGTTTTGAATTGATATTTTACCTAGAACTTTTTGTGAATGAGGGGTGGTTTGAGAAGTTGATTAAAAATTAATTTTTTTTGTTTTTTTTTACTTTTTTGTCTTTTCTTATGTAAAAAATGTGAGGAGTTAAAAGATAAAAGTTAACTTTTTACTAGCTTTTTAAGTTGTTGCTAAATCTTGTAAGAGTTCCAAACCTTCAAACTAACTCACTTGAATTTCTAAACCCCCCCCCCCCCCCCAAAAAAAAAAAATAGCATAGAAAAAAAAAACATATCATAAAAACATATAATAAATAAAACCCTCATCTTATAATAAATAATATAAACAAAAAAAATGGCATATCTCAGCATCAAATCAAAAAAGATCCAAAAAATGAACCTTATCCAATCTTGTTAGATAAACTACCAACATTTGGATAATGTAGGCCACCTAAAGACCTTCTAGAGCTCAAATGTGATACAAGAGGCTTCTCCCATAATGCCCATAATATATTACTTTTATGTCATACCATTTCTGACCATATCTTATTTTACATCACACCGACACTTTTAGTAAAAAATCTTACATCTATAATCTATAACATATATAACAGAATGAAAAGTGTTTGAATCTAACACAAAACGCCAAAACGTTATTTGCATCTAATGTCCCATTGCACAAAATTGCCCTCCATTTTTTAGTATTTGTCTTTGCATTATCCAGCCAAACAATGAAAGAGAGCTGACAGAAGCTCACCACTAGAGGTAAGCATGATACGATTTGGATTTATTTTTAATAAAATAAAAAATAATTCATTGTCTACGGTTTTAAAAAAAATTGTAATCAAATTAAATCATTAAGATTATTCAACCAATCTGACCCAAATCAATTAAACACAATTCGGTTCGATTTGAAACTACGTTTTTACATAATTTGTTCCTAAAAAAAATCATATAACATTATCAAAAAAAATTAATTTATCATCAATTTGAAAAATAATAATAATATGCCCATCACACAAACTACTCTTATAATATTCAATAATTAAGCAAAAACATAACATTAAAGCAAACATTATTTAACATTTAAAAAAAAAACTTAATATTTAGCAAGTAAACATACTATGATTTAAGTTAATAGCAAGGCCTCGTTTGGGAACAGGCTAATTTAGTAACTTTTTAGCTATTTGGCTAAAATATGAGCTAAAAAAAACTAGTATATTTTGGATAACTTTTTGACTTTTTACGAAAAGATGTGCAAAAAGTAGAGAGAAAAGAGGATCTTTGACTTTTTAGTATGAGTTATTGGCTTTTTGACTTTTTTAGTAACTTTTTGACTTTTTAGCTAAATGGGTGATTCCCAAACGAGGCCTAATACTACGAATCCAGAAATTACCTAAAATTATTATCTTATTATTCATATTTATTCTACATATGAACTCCACACTACACAAATTTAATCTCCACTACACAACCACCCATCCAGAAAAATCTAGGTTCCCAGACTTATTGTCAAATCCAATAGTTATTGGAATTGATCTTTTAGGTTCAGATAGATTATTATCTTGTAATTTTATTTTATTTTTGTCGATGGATCCTTCTTTTTATCCTTTTCCTTTGTGCTCATGAATGACTAAATAATTGAATCTCTTATAGCGGTAACAATCTAATTTTAGTTTTCTATTTGGTTTTGCCATTCTTTTTTTATCATTAATTTTATTAAAGTTAATTTGACTAAATTTTGCTTTTATGAGTACTACATCATGTATAAGATGATTTCTAATTATAATAATCCCGTAATTTTGCTCATCCAATTTCACTCTTAATGATATAGAATTAGGGATGCTAAATATAAGAGAGAGAAGGGTGTGGAATCGCATCACATGGGGGGTGGACCATGTCATTCAAGGTGGATAGAAGGGCAAAATTAGGGAGATGTAATACCACTCATCCAATTATTTCATGTTTTAGTCAATACCGTCAATTTTATTGAGTATTTTATTAATACAAGAGGTATGTGTTATTTGTTTTAGGGTTGGTTTGGGATATTCTAAAAAAATGTACTTTTTGACTTATTGGCTTATATGGGTTGGGTTTGGGTTGTGTTTGATATGATGTGTTAGAGAGGTGATGTGACTTAAATAGAATAATGACTTTTTGACTTTTTGTATTATTTAGTAGATGCCAAACTTGGCCTTAATTTGAAAAAATAAATATTATGTATATTTTTTGAAAAATTCAAAAATATTTAGTAGATTAATTTATTATTCCCATAAAATAATTTTTTCACAATATTTATAAAAGAAATTACATTCAATTATTAATGTACTCAAATTAATTCAGTATTTCTTATACACGTACTTTGATTGTAATAATTTTGTAACTATTATATAAAAGGATGTAAGGCAGCAGGTGAAATGAATCTACCACTGTGTAATATCTAATTTATCCTTATTGTGCTAATACAATTTCATTTGAACCAAACAATCTCCATTACACCGTTTCTTGCACACTATGTGAAGAAAAGTTCAGATAAATACATACATGTGCTAGAAAAAAAGGTTGCAACTCACAATTCATGATGTGGGGGAAGTTTTTTTTTTTTATTGTAATTGTCAAAAAACTTGTAGAATTCATCAATAAAATCATTTAAAAAATTCAATTAATTGGATATTGATAATTATATAATTGAGTATTAATTATGTGGAAAAAAAAAAGTCTATTATCAAATTTATACTGATTATTTAATTTTAAAAAAATAAATATCATCTAATCATGTGACTATAAATACTCAATTAATTTAATTTTTTTATTAATGATATACTCAACAAGTCTTACAAGATTAACTATTTACATCACAATTAAAATTTCCCAAATAGAGCTCTTATTGACCTTTTATTGTAACAGTCACGTTTCTGTTTCTCGCGTACTCTATTTGGAAGTGCCTAATGTGTCTTCCCATAGTCCCTCCAAGTGGCTGACATGAGACACTACTATTGGCTCAACCAAACAAAAGCCAACATGTGTTTATACCAGATGTCAACATTATTCGGACCATCGTTTCATAGAAGAATAATGGAGGCAACATTTTTTAGAAGTTACAAATCCACTTCTCACTCAATAAAAAGAATTTCGAATGAGCCTTTGCATTACTAAAAATTTTAAGTTGTTTTCTATTTGATTTTATGTATTCTAATTTGAATGGAAAGCTAATGTACTTTGTTTTCTTTCGTTTTTGCGGTGTTTAACTCTTCTTGCTTTTTATAAATCATGGATATAGTGTGCCAGCTATGTGATAAAATCATCCGAAGAACACATTTACTATTTCCAAACAAGACAAAGTAAGTTATTATAGAAAACCTCTAATGTTATGTGTGCTTTAATAAATATTTATTCCTTAGCTTTTATACGAAATAACAATCATTTGTGTATGCTTTAATAAATATTCATTCCTTAGCTTTTCTACAAAATAGCATTCATTTATAATAGTAAATGATAGTTTTATTTATAATATATGTAGATTTATTTAGGGAGTAGTAATAATAAATTAAACTTGAGAATAGAATGATCATTTTATTTCAATTGTATTTTATTGAATCAAAAACTACTTAGGAGTTGGATCCTACTAGATTTTTATTCCTCAATATCATTTTTTCACTCTTCCTTTATGATAATATTTTCTTATTAGTTTTGTTCACTTGATATTTTTAAACATGTGTTCTACGCGGTTTGTAACAACCTTTTTCACTCATGTTATATCCGCACTTAGGAGTAACATTACTGATAACATTATCCAATATTTGATTGCATATTTCATGTTTGATGAAAGCTATATGATTTTTCTTCATTTTCATACTTGCTTTTTAATTGAAAATAAAAATGGTCCATATACTATGATCTTCCAAAGTACAAATAATTATTATTATTACTTTTGAACATATTAAGATATTCTCTAATTGAATTTTGAAAATTTAAATTATTGGATGATATTTTTAAAAAAAATTGTCCCAATATGACATTTTTAGTCATATTACATCGTTTACCTATATTTTAGAAACTAAATTTTTAAAAGAAGATATATAAATAAATGAAATAAGAATATTATAATTGACATAATGTATCATATGAAAAGATTAGATTATTTTTTAAGAGGAACAATACCTTTAATAGTTGATATATATATAAACTTGATTAATTGACAGATTCAATGCTTTGAGCACCTTGATATGCAGAATAATATCAAGGAATGCAACTGTGTGTTTTTACATATGAAGCTAACTTAAGAAAGCTAATAAAAATGCGACCCCCACGCGCAACTAGTTTGAAGTAAACATGACACATTATTCTCATGTGCTACATAAGGCTTCTCATATAAGAGCATCTTCAATCATTTACATTTTCTTTTATCAAATTTAAATTTGATTAAAAAAAATACTAAAAGATCATCTCCAATTCTTAAAATTACACATACAATAAAACCATATAAAATCTAAGCTATTTGAGCTTCGCTAAAAAGAGAAGCAAACTAAACTTAGTCTTGAACATATCTTTTAAACTCGTCAAACTTAAATAATTAACTCACTATTCAACTTCACTAAACTCGTCTACAATGTAAAACATATGCAGAATATATGCAATTTGGGTAGGTATATTCTGCTAAGAGATGACTGATAAAAGAATTAAACCACATTATAGTTAGCTAGTCTTTTGGCCACTGAATCTCCCTTAAATAGAGGTCTTAAGTTCCACTCCTAGGTGTAGAATGGAAGGGCAAGTTTTTCTTGCAAAGTGTATGAGTGTGAATTTCGACGACTCCAAGGTGCAAATTTAATAACTAACCTCTGACTTTGTCGATAAAAAAAATTTTAAAAAAAAATAAAACAGAGAAGCACATGGCACATGATGTCAGTCACGTGACTTAAAATTATGTAGCAGAAAATAACTGGGTTCAAACATAGCCATAGCACATACATCATTTTTGTACATATCATGATGTTATGATAAATACCACACATTGTATGAACACTGAATTTTGGAACAAGATGAAAACCAAACAATTTCAACATGAGGTTGTAAAAAGTGAAACCTGGATTGAAAATTGAACGTGTTTAAACACAAATGACCTAGTTATATACCAATAAAATCTCACTACACAAAGAAAACTCTTTATAATCAACAAACAATTTCCCTGTAGGTTAAATAAGTGTGGTGATAATCTGGCTATATGATTATGTTCAAGATCAAATGATTCAAATAAGCTTAGTTTGTTGCTGTCCTACAAAAAAATTGTGAACCATGTCAAAAAGCAACAGCAATTCCACCAAGGCAACTTGAACATTGAGCAATCAACCATTACAACTAATAAAATGTAATCACTAACACAGTAGCTAGCTATTCCCATCAATGTCAAAGGCCGTAGGCCATACTACTAACTTGATCTTAAAAAATGAAGATAGTTTTTAAGATAGCACAATTATGAATTTCATACGCATAATAATTTTAAAGATCCTACTGCACACTGAGAATATCCTCTATTGATTCTTGACCAAGCAATACAATTTAGCTATATCCTACAACTGTTTTGGAAATTTGGATTAATTTCCTTCACTTGCAAGGTTTTAAATAGTTCTATTCACTTGCTATATTGTACACTACTATTGTCAGTTGACAATAACTGATCTTGTTACATTCTGGACAATAGTTGCAAGAAAAGCCTCATCCAAGCATACACGACGTGAATTATTCATCTAAAATAATAGTCTTAGGTGTCAACTGAAATTACACCCAAAAATTGGAAAGAGAATTACACACAAAAGGACATTTCTCATGGAGTGCGCACGAGATATTTAAATCACCTCAATATAGCAGCTCCTCAAAAACAGGATCCACTGATCTTCCCCACTTCCCATGGTACAACTCCAAAAGCTTCTCAGCTGGTGTCACACCTGAAAAAACGAGGGGAAAAAAAAAATGAAAATAAAAGGACATATCAGATTAAATGGGTAACATTATCACTTACTATCCAAAGCAATTGGGATCGCTATGAGTTGAGGACTTTGCTGAAGATGCTGGAAGGTCTCTTGTTGGAAAATTATTCAGGTCTGGTGGAAGACCTTTGATTTGATTGAGGATGATGATTCTAGCAAGTGCTTTAATCTGCTGGAGAGAGGGAGGGGAGTTGGGAGGGGGTGAGGCTCTCAGAGGCGGAGTTTTGATGGCTTTGTCAGCCAATGGCTGAGGCTTTAAATTAAATAGTCTGATGGGAGGACTTATTGAACAAGGAGGGAAGGGAGTGTAAGAACTCCTAAAGCAAAGGATGGGATGGGTGGTCATTAGTAACAAAGGCATTGGAGACTTTGGTCGGTGAGGGGCAGAGAGACATGCAAAGCCTCTGAGGTCTTTCCCTGATGCAGCAAAGACCCAACCATTGCCCACTAAGATCGTGAAGGTGAAAAGCAGAACAGTGGGGAAGGATGTGGGTTGTTCATACAAATTGGTGGCAAAAGTTCTTGCAAACAGACGAGGTTGGTGGTTGGAAAAGTTACTTCAGAGCCATAAAATGCCTTTTGTGGGTGATGGGCAAATCTTGGATGCAGTTTTCGTAGTAAATAAGACGATTGACTCTCATATTTGCAATGGTGTTCTAGGGGTTATTTGTAAGCTCCACATAGAAAAGGTGTATAACCAATTGGGATTTCTTACAAGCTGAGGACAACGAGTTTTGGTAAAAAGTGGAGATCTTGGGTTTGATAAATATGATTCTCAGTAATGGTAAATGGTTCTCCTCAAAGGTTCTTCCGTAACTCAAAAGGCTTGGGATGAGTTTGTGGGTCATATCAGATTGAGGTTTGGAAATGGATAAGGGTGACAGTATAGAAATATAGATGGTGTGGGGGAGCAGACCCTTAAGAGATCATTCCTAACTATTTTTTGTTTGGTTAGGAATAAGGACACTATTGTCGTGGAGAATGCATACGGGGGTCACAATCATACGTTATGCAACGTTCCTTTTGTGGAGAAGAGCAAAATTGGGAGGTGGATGAGCTTTTGGCCTTATTTCCGATTCTATGCAAGTTACCAAGTCTTGGCAGGAACCAAGTTGCGCTCTGTTAGGCTCCCTCATCTAGAGGTGTGTTTGAGGTGAAGTCCTTCTATGAAGTTTTGTTAGGAGACAATGGAGCCTCAATGGTGGCCCCCTTCAAAGGTGGCCCTTTTTGTTTGGAATGCAGCTCACAAGAAAATCTTTACCATAGACAACCTAAAAGGATACGGCATATCAATGTAAACTAGTGTTGCATGTGCAAGTGTGATGATGAAAATGACCAAAATCTTCTTCTACATTGTAGCGATGGGAAGAAGTTGTGGGGCTTGGGGCTTTTTTCGTTTGAAATGTCATGGGCTTTCCCAGGAGGAGTAGTGGACATCTGCATGCTTGGATGGGTGGCAGGATGGGAAAAAGGAAGAGGAAGGCATTGCTTTATGTGGATTATTTGGGGAGAACATAAAAGAGAACTTTTTGTGGGTATGAAAACCCTATGTATAGATTTAAAATTTGTTTTGTTTAGTTGGGTATCACCTAACCTGTTCTAACCACCTCAGCCACTTCATTCAAGAATCCAGTTTCCTTGTAGCCTCTCCTTTCCAAGCCATCCTGCAAGAATAGATTAATTATCAATTGTAAAATCAACATTATAATGATTGGAAACATTGACAACAGTAACAACAATAAGTTTTTAACTTGCCTTCGCGAACTTTACAACATCTTCGGCTACATGCTTCAGCAATCCATCACGAAATGATGTCTTTAGACCACATATAGGTACCTATCAAATACTTTTCAGAATTAGATTTCCATCTTGATTGCTAAAAAGAAACTGTCTGTATTTTAATATGATAGAACATAAGTTCAAGGACGCAAGTCATCTTGTAATTCAGTAGGCAGATATCATTTAACACACTGGACTTATTGAACCAATGTATACGGTAACCAAAAAGGCTGATGTGTCACCTATAAATACAATGTCATTGACAACAGTTTCAAATTAAAAATCCATTAACAAAACGTTTAGCAATAAAAATGTCAAATATCTTAATGTTGAACGCTAATTGTGAGGGATGTTCTTCCCTAAGTTTGATAACACAATAAAGCAATTAAAATTGAAAACATTCAATGGTTTCACATTTAATTGCATTTGATAACACAATCACCTACCACTGAAATATGAAAGTTGACTCAAAGGGGGTCTTACTTTAAGTCAAAGAAACTTGACTTATCAACAAACGCTTGTGAAAGTTAGTTTTCATTTTCATTCTCAACTAACATGTTTATCTAAAATTTTTCAAATTTAATAATTCAGTACTGAAATGTTTTAGAGCTAGAATTTTAGTGCCAGAAATTTCCATTACTTAATTTTCAGTTGTCAAATAGGCATATTGAGAGTACATAAAGCAAGAACCATAGGCATAATGTGTTTTTCTCCCAATCATTCTGACCACAACACCATTTTCTATTTTACCATAGTTTATAATGCAAATTACGAATAAAAAGATGCAGTTCATGGCTGCGTCTCCCTTTGCTTGTTTTGAATGTGTATATTACCTTATTTCTCAACATCTGTCTTTCTTCCGTGGTCCAATCAGCTACTATATCTAGAACATTTTGTAGAGAAATGTCATCATATAATATACCCACCTGAAATTTAAATAGCCACATTATGAGTAACTATAGCTGAACGAAGAAGTTAATTATTTTATCAACGCAAACCAAACAACAAAGTTGTCAAGTGTCAGATGGGGTCATGCTCCACAAAAGTAAGATGACAACAAAAGGAACCCTAAAAAAGGTAAAGTCCTCAAAAATGTGTTTCATGTTTTTCCTTTTTTCACGTAATCAATAAAAAATTCTCTCAAAAATTAATAGGCGCACACAGCAAAAGGAATATATATAGATTTTTTTTTAATATAAACTAAGTAGTTATATCAGCATTGACCAACTAATGTAGAATACATATCCAATGAGTGTATGATACATTTTAAACTACATAATATCCAGATTCATTTATGCATCTGAAAATTATATGGTATTATAACAATCCTCGTGAAAGCATTGCTTATTCTCCCTGGATGAGTGCAAAAAAGTTCTGCACAAATTAGTTGACTACACATACAGATCTGAGAGGTGAACTACCCAAAATGCAGGCAATGCACATAACCTCCTCCAAGGCCCCCCATCAGCTCCCCTCATCTCCAAATATCTCTTCAACCTGACCTGAACAAAATAAATGGCATCTGGCTTTTAGCGAGCAATTGTAACAAATATGAAAATTTCTTTTGAAGTTAATCTCCATTGCACTCAACAAACCTCAGGAAATATTGTAGTCAGATGATTCTCCCAATCATTGAAGGTTGGCAATTCACCCGGAATAGGAGCAAGTTTTCCTGCCATGAAGTCCTGAAAAAATATGATTTGAGAAGCATTACATATTAAAATAAAAATAAAAAATTAGAAGTACAAGACAAAAATTCATGGTTGAAGCAAATGAAGCAAGAGTTTCACATGGCTGTAAATGAAAGCCTAAAAACAGCAAAGAAACCAATAGGGATAGATGGAAACCCGGAATGACAATCCAGAGCAATCAATATACTTCTTTTTCCGATAGACGAAATACATTGGGACATCAAGTGCATAATCTACATATTGTTCAAACCTGTGCCCAGAAAACATAAGGGAAGGTCATTTCTATCTTTAATTAAAGTACAAGATTGGAAAGAAAATCTATCCAACAGCCTCCAAATTATGCTGCTTAAGAAATCAAAAGAAGTTATATTACTGGTGCAAACTTAATCTTTCCCAATCATGCAGTAGATATATATATATATTAATTAATTTTTACATTATTTACAATAACAAAATTATTTCCTAGCTAAAATGCTCTAAACTATATATATATAGAGAGAGAGAGAGAGAGAGAAGTTTCACCAATTTATTTTATGCAGAGCACATCTAGATATATTGTTAATTTGTCATCCCAATTTCAGAAAACATTTTCCAAGGCAGGTCAGAAGATATTAACATATGCTATTCTTTGTTTTTGTTCTATCTAACAAAAATGTATAACTTACCCAAAAGAGTCATCAAAGACAAAGGGAAGCATGCCAGCACGATTGTTATCCGTATCAGTCCATATTTGGCTGATGAAACATATGAGAATTAATACATTAATATCCAACTGAAATAGTATAGAATTATGAAATGTGGCAAGTAGATGGTAAGTTATAGAAACCTTCTCATACTAAGATAACCATTCGGCTTTCCTTCAGTGAAAGGCGAATTGGCAAACAAGGCTGTGGCGATCTGTTTCAATTACTATGCTCATCAGATTCCAGAGAACCAAAGAAACTCCAGTAAGAAAAAACAAAGAGCAAGTTTTCATACAGGCTGCAAAGCAAGACCAGCACGAAATTTCCTGATCATGTCCACTTCAGAGCTGAAGTCCAAATTGACCTATAAAAGCCAGAAATGTATCCAACATTTCCCATTCAGAACACAACTTATAGACTTGGAAGACAAAAAAATTGCTTAGTGACTTCATGAGTCTTGATTTGAGATGACTGGAACACCAAAATTGTAAAGTATCTCACACCTGAACAGTGCATGTCCGAAACATCATGTCAAGTCCAAGAGTGCCAACTTTGGGCATGTAATTCCTCATAATCTCATATCTTCCCTGAGCCAAAATACTGTGTCAGTACACGGATAGTTGATCTTGTATTCATATATCGATGTGTGTGGATAATTCTCATACATTGTATATAATATATTTTTTTATCAATTTTTTTTAAAATAATTCTTTTTCTATGTCTCTCATGTATCACAAACAATGTAACACCATGTTAGTTTCTGATACCAACAATTGATGCTGGGTTGGGACTGGTGATCTTATGCTTGCATGGCACAAATACAACATAACTACTTCGATTTAGCAATAAGTCTCTCTTCTTTTTTATCTTTTTTTTGGGTATAGCTCAATCAACCTAAGGCCACATTCTCCAATTTTTCTGATTATTTTATTACCTTCGGCATTATAGGTATGTCTTTGAGGCCCCATTTGGGCTGGAAACCAATTCCTAAGAATCCAATTCCCATTTCCTCTGCAACAGCTTTGACCTGATCATCAATATCATGCGAAGATAATTTCTTACTTCAGCAGTCATATATATCCAACTGATTGAAAACAAGTGCAACAGAGCAGGAGAAGAACCCCACCCCCCAAACCCCCAAAAAAATATATATATATTTAATCAGCTTGTTTGGTTTCATAACTCAAGATTTATTTTTCAAAAAATTAAAATTTTTTGTTTTTCGTGTTTTTTTGTTGTTACTAAATTTTTTTAATATTTTAAATAATTTTTAAAATTTTTAGATACACCTAACATAAATACACTTAAAAAAAATAATATTTGTGAAAAAAATATTTAAAAAATTCACTAAGTACCAAAAATATTTATAAAAAAAACAAAACAAAACAAAACAAAAATTCAGTACATTTTTCGTATTCTTGTGTATCTAGTGATTTTTTAAAATATTTTTTTACAAATATTTCACTTTTTAAATACATTTAAGTAATGTGCATCTAAAAAAGTAAAACAATTGCTTAAAATTTTAAAAATATTCACTAAAAACAAACAAAAAACTCAATTTCCAAAAAATTGAAACCAAACACAGTGAATAGTATTTTGGACAAGAACAATAAAACTCAAAGGTCAGCCTGAAAAGAATATTAGACAAAGCAAGCAGAAAAACAAACTACCAAGCACCAAAAAAACTAAGAAAATGAATTAACTTGTTCATGAAAAGCTCGAGTTTGGCTCGTTTAAAGCTCATTTGAGCTTATAGCTCATTTGCTAAATGAACGAGGTGGAGTCAAAATGTTAGGCCCATTTAGCAATCAAGCGAAGCTCAAGGAGAACCAAACTCGGCTCAAATAGGCTCATGAATACAAATATATATATATATATATTTTGTTGTTGATGTTTGGCGTTTCTGCAAATTTACATATTTGATCCATGAAACTTATTAATAATATGAACATTGTTTTAATGTTTTTCTCATAATCTAATCTCTCTTTTTTTTCCCTTAATGTGCAAATTAATTTATGTTTGATGTTTCCTTTCAAGCTCAAACTCTACTCGTATATGTAATTGAGTTGACTTGAGCCGAGCTCAAGTTTTTCAAGCACTAGGCAAGCTGAGCTTGGGCTCAATTCTTTGAGCTCAGCTCAAGCTCGACCTCAACTAATAGAACACCCCAAAACTTGGCTCGACTTATTTGCAGCCCCCAAAGCAAGTAAGCTAAAGGAGTCATACAAAACTGGAACAGGAACCTTGATGGGTTAGGCTTAAATCTGGGCTGTGCATGCTGACAAGTATCTAAATTCCTTTTTAGTACTAACTGATTCAAATCTATGACTAAAGTAATCAATTGTACTTTGCCAGACATATGTACTACAGGTCATAAGCCATGCTCAGCTGGTGGTAATGGGGTAGGAAACTAATCTGCAGCACAAACAACTAGCTCTGATTTGGAGGATACCATAAACCTGGTCCAAGTCACCAAGCTCGGGCAATTCATCACATCTTGCTTATATATAATGAGTACATCTTCCTAAAATTCCCCCCACAACTTATGATTTTATACATGTGTTCAAGCATGTGTTCTTCCTTCAACTCACATGTGATCCTCAAATATGATAAGTTTGGCCTTCCACAACATCATGCATGATTCATGATACCATCTAGCATAGCTAATAGTTCTTGGTCATCATAACAGAGACTTGAGATCAAATCCCACCTTCGTCAGAACCACATAAAAACTAAAAGCCATGATACATGGTTTGAGAATCACATACATTCATTTTCTCATAAATCATAATTGAAGAATTCCTAACATATTATATATCAACCACATGTCTTCATCTATATGCTAAAGTTATAGTTTCAGACAAACCTGATAAAGATGTGAATTAACCTCAGCACAAGTTTGATGTAAAGTTTCAAGAGGTGCACCACTAAGCTCAAATTGGCCTCCTGGTTCCAATGATATGCTTTGCTTTCCCTGCATGATAGTAATGTGAAGTCTGTGAAGTTGCTCTCCAGAAATACACCAAAAGCAAAAGATAAAACTTGTTGCATGTTACTTTTATGAAAAAAATTCAGAAAGAACAAGAATGCAATTTTTTTTATTGCTTTGAACCAAAAAAATAGAGCATCATCGTCCATAAAGAAGTAATACATGAACCAGCAAACGGTTAAAAACTTTCCAAAGTGTTTAGATAAGAACTTTTTATTTTTATTGGAAAAAACAAGATAGAAGAGTGTCTACCTGTTTGAGTCCAATGATGTTGTCACCCTCCATTATTTTATCCCATTCAAATCTCTCAGCAATACCATTGAGCAACTCTGCTATCTGTTCGTACTTCATGGGCCTTAAAGTTTCACTCTCAAAGCCAAACTTTTCATGTTCTGTACCTATTCTGCAGAATCCACATAATGAAGTTCACAATTCAGGACAAGACAGTGAAAAAGATTCAATTATCAATAGTAATTGGATTCTGAAATTATTTGGTGACACTAGAAAATGGAATTGGAATCTGCAAACAGGTCCAGAATAAACATTAATTGATGTGGACAATGGAATTCAATGTTTAGTCAATTGCAATATTGGAGCTTCATGTCCAGGCAACCAAATAGGTTCATTTCATTTTTATTAAAGTTATTAGCCAACCATGTGATCTGGTAAGTTAGAAGTTAATCAAAAAATAAATAAATAAATAACATAAAACATAAAAACATCAAAGTATCTTTGAGTACAATATACAACAAGAGACGCCACTTGAATCTAAGTACCAATGAGAGCTAGAAGTTGAACCTCCATTTCTCCTTAGGTTTGCACCCAGAAGCAAGGTATGCTACAAGATCCTCTTTCATCAATGGCTCTGTAGCAATCAGAGCATCCTCTGTAGGGGGGCTTGCATTGACAATTGCCCGGTGTCCTTGTTTGTACGATACTTTTGCACTGTCTAAATGCAAACCATGCATTGTCTTTGTATAATTCAATGATAAGGATGGAAAACTTGTGCAAGTTTTCTTAAATTTGGATGCCTCGAAACCGCTCCCTATGTTGAAAACAAGCCTGTGGCCCACTTTAGATCTTATGTTCTTAGAATGAATGCAGTGTGATGGACGCACCTGGGACAGAATCGCCATGTTGTGCCCCTGCAAATCATACACAATCTCTCTGTCAACAACTCATTAAGCCAAAACTATCCACAATCAGTTCACCAACAAGAAGTACATTCAAATTCATTTTCAGCAAACCATGATAAACACTAATGCTCTATTTGGTTCAATAGAATGAGATGGAATGATCATTCTCTTCCAATTGTAAATGATGATTCCATTTATAATGTATTTTTCATTAATTGTTTTTCAATCAACCAAACATGGGGATGAATATTTTGATGGAATCATCATTCCATTCCACAACATTCCAGTTAACCAAACACTATCTAATAGAACTAGGCAGTGAAATCATTCAATTGAATTTGGTTTAACAGTAATTCACATCACAAAGACAAACTAAACCCATTAGCCCAATTTACAACCACCAAATAACATGGGCAAATTATATTGGTGGTCCCAACATTTTATCTCTTGTGTCATTTTAGTCCTTTACACTTTCAATGGACTCAATTTTAACTCTTAATCTTAGATTTTTATGTCAATTTGGTCTAATTAATAATGTCGTTAATGTTTTTGATAGGAAATATGACAAATGCCACCTATGTATGTATTTTTCATAATAACTATTAAGAGTTGTAATCAATTTGACCAATTTGAATTCAAGGTCAAATTGAGTCAATTGAAATTACATGGACCAAAATGACATAAAGACTAAAGTACATGTAATACCATCGTAATTTTCCCAAATAAAATTAAAATGGCAATGTGAAGTTCACAAGTTAGTCAAAGACCTTAAATTCTAGCAATAAGAATTCAGTGGTGGTGCTACACACCAATTAGTATACTAAATAAGAGCATCTCCAACGGTTACTCAAATTTTTCACCAAATCTGAGTTAAAAAGAGGCCATTTCTTTAATCTGATACTTCGCGCTCCAACGGTTCAGTATCAAATCCTTTTCATCAAATTTGTGCCGGGCAACCGGTTGGTTGACCGGCTGGTCGACCGGCCGGTCAACCGGTAACGGCAAAAAAAATTTTTTTTTTTTTTTTTTTTTTTTTGATTTTTTGTGAACTTTTTGAACCTTTTGGTGGTCGACCGGGTGGTCGACCGGTTAGGCAAAAAAAAAAAATTTTTTTTTTTTTTGGACCGGTTTGAACCTTTTTTTGGGATCTGTTTGAACTTTTGGTGGGCGACCAGTTGGTCAACCGGCCGGTCGACCGGTTCGTCTCCTGGCAACGGTCATGTACAGTGTTTTGGTGAAACGCGGAGTCTGTCGTCAGTTTGGTAAAACTTTTGCTGAAATCTCATTTTGGTATGACTTTGGTGCAACCGTTGGAGCATGAAAAGGTGGATTTTTCATCAAAATTTAAATTTGATGCTGGGTTTGGTTCACCGTTGGAGATGGTCTAATGTGCCAACATATGATATAACATTACCACTTCAAAACTATAAACCCCACCCATTATACAAACTACAAAGTCTCAAAACCTCTCAAATTATATCACATCCTTACACTAATTGGTATACCAATGGATTGCGTATAACTTTATACGTAACAATTTCTCAAAAAACATAATATTCATTATTCACCTGAATCAAATCCACATCAACTGAACCAATAGAACTGAACTAGCTACTGTATAACTAGATCTGTCACTAGTCCCTAATTGTGCTAATATCATCAAGAATCGTACATAAAAACAATATCAGTATCAAATCAATATGCACATATATGACAGAAATCAAAGTGATTACCTGTATGGAATTCTAGGGTTTGGTGCGTATCGATTGTGCTTATCTTCTACCCTCTGAATCAAACAGATATATATATTTATATATATATATATAGAGAGAGAGAGAGAGAGAGAGAGAGAGAGAGAGAGAGAGCGCGCGCGCTTTAAGCTGTCGAGTGAGGGACGAAAATTCCTCTACTCCCCGTTTGTTTGGGTTATAGATAGGGGATTAGGATTGGTAATGAGTTGAGATTATATGTCAGGTTTGTTTCGAGAGATGGATAGTAGATTTCTAATTTTGCAATATCGAGATAGATCTTAGGAGGGGGATTGGGATGGAAAAAGTGGAAATGGTATTAGAATTTTAGTTTATCAGATTATTTTTTTTAATTTTTTCTATGTTGGGTATTTTTTTAATATTAATATTTAATTTTTTGTATTTTTTGTTAAATAAAAATATTTGTTTTATTTTTTCTGTAATTTTTTTTATTTTTTATATGTTGAATATTTTTTTAAAATATTAATATTTAATATTTTTTATTTATTTTATTATTTTATATAAAAATAATTCAACAATTCTTACATCAATAACTATCATTAAAATAAATATAATTTTATTTATTAATTCCCTCAACATAAATCATTCGCTATAAATTCCCTCTAAAACAATCGGGCCTAAAGTTTGTAAGTGCGGCACCATGGTAACCTTTTCTCGCGTGTGGTACCCCATTCCCATGTTCCGACGCGACAGCATGTGCGACGATTCGAGCAAAAGAAAATTGCATCTATAGTCCCCGCCACCTCTCGTTATTTCTCTTCCTACCCAATATTTCTTTAACTTGACTTTTATGTAAAAAAAAATATAAATAAAAATAAATAAATAAATAAATAATTTTACTAAGACTCCCTCAACTATTAGTGAATATCATTATATTACCTTTATCTATGAACTCATATATATTGATTATCTCAATTATGAAAATCATATAACAAGATCTATGGAGGTTGAAAATGATATATTTTTATAATTGAAGATATCAAAACATACAAATTTATAAATGAGAGAGTAAAATGATATTTGCTAATAATTGACGAGGTATTAGTGTAAAAAACTCTTTAAAAATCAAAATTTTGAAGAAAAAAAATCAAAACATCAAAAAAAAATATATTTAAAATAGTCAAAAAATTAAAAAAGAAATTCAATAAAAAAATAAGTTTTATATATATCAGTATTTTGTTTTTCTATAAAATTAACAAAAAATCATTGTTAACTAAAAAAATTAAATTCAAATGATGCCTTAATTTGCTGGATAGGAACCCCAACATAAAGGTAACAAATTTAATTTGAAATCGTGAACTCGTTCATTTATATTTATTTAAAATGTATTTAGATTTATTCAAATGGATAATATATTATAAATTTAATTAAAATCAAATTTAAATGATTGATGTGAATACCCATTTAAACTTTTAAAATGAATATTATCTTATTTATCATATAATCACTATTGTTATGCTTCCGTTTCTATTCCACCACCCTTATTCCCAATAGAAAAATGATTTGCACCCCCAATTTTAAAAACCCCCAGTGACTCTCAGTTGATGTGGCGGCACGCGATTAGTTAAATTTTTTTTTTTATTTATTTTCCTTTGATTCACAGCCTCTCACGTGGAGTGGGGGTGCTGGGATTTGGGGGTCCCCAGCACGGCTCATTCCCAATAAATAGTTGCCGCCCCTCTACTACATCAGCATCCTACCACCATCAATGTGGTTGTTGTTGTCACTCCACCACCTCACCCAGACTCATCATAAAAAATTAATTTTACCAAAGACGTGTACGATTTGTATATTTGGAGGCAAATTGTAACCAAAAAAAAATAAAATAAAGCATTTATATGGGTTTGGACAAGAAAAGACTTGAATGATGAGGTATTTGATGACGCACCGCACGTCTAGCCCAATGGATCATAGGCCCCGTTTGTTTCGCTGGATATAAAATGGAGGATATAATATGATGTGAGATTTAGTCAGGATATATAATGAATAGGATATAGGTATTTGATAGTATATCCCTCAAGTCCTGTTTGTTTCACTGGATATAAAATGAAGGATATAATATGCATGTTTGTTTTACAAAATATATTGTGGGATATAACAAATAATTTCCAAGATTGCCCTCATAATATTATATTATATTAAATTAAATTAAATAATATTATATTATATTAAATTCAAAATTTATATTAAATTATATTATATTAAATTCAATTCAATAATATTATATTATATTAAATTATATTAAATCAAATTAAATTAAATAATATTATATTAAATTAAATTCGAAATTTGTATTAAATTATATTATATAAAATTAAATTAAATTACATAATATTATATTATATTAAATTAAAATCAATAATATTAAATTAAATTATATTATATTAAATTCAAAATTTGTATTAAATTATATTATATTATATTATATTAAATAATATTATATTATATTAAATTCAATAATATTTATATTAAATTAAATTATATTATATTAAATTAAATTAAATAATATTATATTAAATTCAATTATATTATATTAAATTAAATTAAATAATATTATATTAAATTCAATTCAATTCAATAATATTATATTATATTAAATTAAATTCAATAATATTTATATTATATTAAATTCAATAATATTAAATTAAATTCAATAATTATATTATATTAAATTCAAAAAATATATTAAATTATATTATGTTAGATAGACAAAAGGATAAATTGGACTTTTTACATCATATCCCAACCAAGGGGATATGATATAATGGGGGGGGTGTGGTATTGTATATCCTCCACTTTTGGGGGATATACAATCCCACCGGATATTATATCCCCTTCAAAAAAAAAATACAAACATGGGATATATGGACCCCACGGGATATGATATCCAATCCCAACCTTCTTATCCCCCAATCAAACAGGGCCATAAGGTTATTGCTATGCGGCTCACCCTCATTTTGAATATTTTTTTTACAGCAATACTAGGTATCATGAAAAGTCTTTCATAAAAATGGTCATAAAAGATTTGTGACCTTTGAATTACACTTACAATAAAGTACCACACACTAATCAAGGTAATCTAAGGGTCATAAATTTTTCATGATCATTTTCATGACAAAATTTTCATAATCTCTAACATTTCTTTTTTTTTTTATGATTCATACTGTTTAATTTTTAATAAATAAAATTTATTTATAAAAAATTAAATTAATTAAATATTTATATTCTCTCTATTTAATACTTGCATATTAATTTATTTTATATATAAATATATTTTGATGAAAAGACTACTAATATTATATCAACTTTATTTTTTATAAATAAATTTTAAATACTACTTATAAAATAAATAATTCAAAATATCAAAATAAAATCAAAAGGGTCCATAAGCTGTAGGACAATCACTGCTGTCTGAGCCAGCAGTGAGTCCAGATCATCTCTTTGGAGGATCTCTACTTGGCACCCTATTTGGTAGGTTATTAGATTCAATTTTGAGAATTTAAATTATTCATATTTTAGAATTTGTTGAGTATATCATATTTTTTAAAAATTAAATTGATCGGATATCGAAAACCACGTGTTCAAATCATCAAACTAAAAATTATTTATTAAAAAAAATTAATAAACAATTTTATTTGTTAGTAAAACAATTTTTAGTTCGATAATCCGAACACGTGGTTTCCGATATCTGATCGATTTGATTTTTTACGAGTATGATATACTTAACAAATTTTAAAATGAAAACGATTTGAATCATTAAAATTGAGTCCAAAAGTAAACCCAATGCCAACCAAATAGTGAGCCAAGTAGAAATCCTCTAAAAGCAACTCCAACCACACTCTCTACTTTTCACTAGCTAAAGTATAAAAAAAATACATTCTTTATTTTACCTAATTACTTTAGCTATTGTGTTCTCCAACCACGCTCTTTATTTTAGTTAATCATTTAAACTAACTTAATTAATTTTTAAAATAAAAAATACTAATGGTTGATATTTTACTAATATAAATTTGCAACAATAATAAATTTGCACATACAAACATACAAAACCTGTAGAATAAAGAGAAAAAAAATACAAAATAAGTTATTCCATAATTCATCAAACAGAATTGAAAGAATATATAAAATTACTACATACACACACACATATATAAAATCCCAAATCCAAGACATATATATACAAAAATCTAAAATATATACGTATATAATTGTTTGGAGAGCTTCTAGGACTCTTCAATTGTAGCCATCAAAAAAATAGGATGATAAAGTAGCTAACCCAATAACTAACCCATTAAAGCTTAAAATTAGACTTACATTGACTAAAATGCCTAACAAACCTTATTTAGAGATGCTCTAAGGAGAGGATCTGGACTCGCCAGCGGTGACCCCATCTCGAGCCAAGTGTCCCGATATTATAGATGGAATCAATTCAGATTAATCAACGCTTCCAAAAAAAAAATAAATCAATTAATCAACATTAAATAAAATCGAAAAACACTTGCTATAAAGCAAAAAGATAAAATAATAAAAAGTAATGTTAGGGATATAAAAATGGTAATGAAAGATTTTTTACATTTGAATTATACATATAATAAAATAACACACTCTAATTAAAGGATGAGAAGTCTTCATAATGTATTTCATGATATTTTTTCATGATCTCTAATATTATTCAATAATAAAGACTCTAAGTAATAAATTAATTAATTAATAATTTGTTTTTTTTTAAGGAAATTGACCAATAAATCTCATATTTTGGACTTGTAATCCATATAATTCCATATTTTCCTTGTGATCCATTTAGTCTTTTTGGATATGTAATGACTCATTTACCTGCCACATTGGAGTGTCAAACATCAAAAAAATACACTAAACTTTTTTTTTAGTGTTACACATACCCGTCACGTTAGAATGTCACATTTGGAAAAAATACACTAAAGAGTTTTTAATTTTTTTTAGAGTGTCACGTCATAACCGCCACGTTAGAGTGTCGCATCATACTCGCCACGTTAGAGTGTTGCATGTCATGTTTGAGAAAAGTACATTGGAGAGTTTTTAATTTTTTTTAAAGTGTCACATCATACACGTCCCGTTGTCACTTTTGAGAAAAGTATACTAAAGAGTTTTTAATTTTTTTAAAATATCACTTCATACCCGCTACGTTGTCACATTAGAGAAAAGTACACTAAAAAGTTTTTATTTTGTTTTAAGTGTCACATCATACTTACTGGGGGTGTTCACGGTTCGGTTGCGATCAGGAAACCTCTAATCCGCCATTCGTCCGCCGGATGGGCGGATTGAAAAAAATCAATCCGCATCTGTTTGCCGAATTGACAGATGCAGATTAGCAGATGGATGCAAATTGGTTTAACGGTTTAAACTTTTACAAAATTTGAACATAATAAAACAATTTGTCAACTTTTTGGGAAGGGGGATAATATTTCAATTCAACATAACCAAAAGATTATCAAATAAATTATCAAATACAGATAATAAATACATATAAAAAAATCATGTATTATCAAAACTATTTCATTAATTTTTTTATTCAAAAACTATTTAATTTGTTTTTTTTTTTTAAATGACAAAATTAAGCCTTATATTTTTCACACAAAAATACCAAATATCAACCATTGTCATTTGATAAAAGGATTTCCAAATTGAAAACGCAACAGAATATCTAAACTTTTTTGTAATTAAAAATACAAATAGAATATCTAAACAAATTGAAAATACAAAATCTTATAAATTATTAGAGGTGCTAGCAATTTGGCGGTTCGGTTGCAGCCAAAGGAATCTCAAATCCGCCATCCGTCCAAAATTAGGTAGATTGAAAAAAATCAATCTGCAATCATCCGCTCGTTATCAAGCATCCGTTCAAAATGCGGCGGTTCAGTTTGGTTCGGTTCGATTCAATTCGGCCAATTTAGGCGGATCGGAATATCCGTTGTTCATCCCTAATACTCGCCACGTTGTCACATTAGCAAAAAGTAAACTAAAGATTTTTTATTTTTTTGGAAGTGTCATATGATACCTGCAACGTTGTTACATTAGAAAAAAATACATTAATTTTTTTATTTATTTAAGTTTCACATTATATTCGCCACGTTGTCATATTAAGAAAAAGTAAACTAAAGAGTTTTATTTTTTTGGAGTAAAAGTTTTGGAGTGTTACATCATACCTAAAACGTTTTCACATTTTAAAAAAAATACACTAAGGAATTTTTAATTTTTTTGGAGTGTCACATCGTTGAAGTGTCACATTAATACCTGCCACATTAGAATATCACAACATATCTGTCATATTTAATAAAAAAGTATAGTTGTCCACTAAAACACTACAAAAATAAAAAATAGGACCACAAAGAAAAAAATTCTCTACTAATAGAATTTAACAGATTAATAGAAAAAATTTGAAACTAATTGGAATATTTATTTATGAGATAAAATTTATTGGTAAATATTTCCGTTTTTTGAATCATTCAATCTACAAAAGATATGTTACATATAAAAAATAATTTTAATTTTAATTTTAATTTTAAATTTTTTTTTTTATGATGAATGACCTTGTACTTTATACCATAAGTGTTTTTAGGAAAAATATTTATTAAAAATAAATAAATTATTGTACCCCACCGACATCTTTTGGCAATAATTGATGGACATGTGAAAAATAAAAATGATTTTCATTTTTTTTAAAAAAAATTTATCACCAATTGAATTGAATGTACTAGCAAAAAAAAAGTGACAGGACCTTGTTTGGCAAATGTTATTTTTTACTTTTGGGGTTAAAATTTAAAAAAAATAAATTAAAATAAGCTAAAATAATCAATAAGATAAAATATCACATCAAACCTATAGTCATTTTATTTTATTTTCTCACAAGTATTATATCTAACTATAAAAAAATTCAACTATCTTTCTAAATACAAATATTTTAACCTACTAAAATAACTAAAAATTAAAATAACCTACTAAAATAACCAACTTTCCAACCGAGATCAGAATTTGTTAAACATAAATGATTCCTATATCTATTATTATTTTGACAATATAGTCACGTGGATAAGATCCATGACAAACTGGACTTTGGCAGTTTTATGAAAATTAATTCAAAAAATCAATGCACATTTTGGCATTTTTGTGACAATTATTACAAAAACTCAATGAATAAATGTGTACACTAGGCCTTTGGCTGATTCAGGCCAAGTTTGAGAATATTAAATAAGTGTATTTTTTGACTTTTTATGAAATATAGATTGGATTTGGGTTGGGTTTGAAGTGATGTGTTAGAGAGGTGATGTGACTGAAATAAGATGATGTGACTTAAATAGGATGGTGACTTTTTGACTTTTTAAATTTTTTTAGGATGCCAAACTTGGCCTCGGTCAAGATCTAATCTGTGACAATTATTACAAAAACTCAATGAATAAATGTGTACACTAGGCCTTTGGCTGATTCAGTCAAGATCTAATCTCAAAAATAAAACACAAAATGTATTAAAAACAAAATCAAATTACAGAATAATGCTTTAGCTGCTTGGATTAGAAAAATGTATGGATTAATTAGACATGTGATTATATATATACATAGGACTGTTGTATTATTAGTATAATTATTATTATTATTATTATTATGTTTGGTCAAGATAGAATAAACAAATGAGATAAAGAGAGAAATATTTTTTAGGATAAATTACATTGACAACCCTGTGATTTCTGTTTAATACAGATTCCTCCCTCACATTTGAAAAATTACATTTTCCTCATGAAATTTGTAATCTCATTACAAATTACTCTTGGATAGCTAATGTCATGTCTTAAAATTTTCTAAATGATCATTTTGCCTTTTTTCTTACCATTTATTCTCTCTATCATCATTATTACATTTTATAACTTTCTATCATTAAATTTTACTTGAACATATTTTTATTAAGTAATGATATATAAATATAAAATTTTCAAATACAATGATATATAGGTTAATGGTGACATTTCACTTTAAAGCAAAGTATTCATAAACATGATTTATACTTACAATAATATCACTATCATAATATTTTTATGATATTTTTTGTATAAATTTTTATATATGAACAGTATTTTTCATTTTTATTTCTACCATAATTTTTATTTCTCATCTATTCACCCACATTTATTACATTATTACCAAAAATCGTTATTCACATTTATTACAGTATTATTAGTTTTTTTTTTTTTGTATTTTTTTATATTTGGTGAATTTAAAAAATATATAAAATATTATACTTCTTAATTATATTTAGATTAGGTGTATCTAAAAAATAAAAAATTCTTAAAATATTAAAAAAAATCGGTAAAAATAAAAATAAAAAAACAAAAAATAAAGAAATTTAATTTTTTGTGTAAGTTAAATCAAAGAAAATGATTGTTATTTATTTTGAAATGATATGAACAAAATATTAGTATTATTTTATTATTTTATATGTATAAAGGTTAAGAGACAAATATGTCATTTTAATCTGACAGACGAATAAGTGTAATTTTTCAAACGTGAGGGAAGAATCTGTATTAAATAAAAATCTTAAGGGGTGTCAATGTAATTTACCCAATTTTAAAAAATCCAAACTCTAAAATATATGACTTTCGTTTGAAAAAAATTAATTAAGTCGGACCTTTTAATATTTTGACTAATTTAGGCCAAGTTTGGCTAACCTAAAAAAGTGCACTTATTTCATCTTTTTATCTTTTTTGGGTCACATCAATCAACATCTCCTCTCTACTTTTTCTACACATAATACAATAAAAGTCAAAAAGTGCACTTATTTAATATTCCCAAACTTGATCTAAGGCCAAGTTTGGCATCCTTCAAAAAGTCAAAAAGTCAATATCCTATTTAAGTCACATCATCTTATTTAAGTCACATCACCTCTCTAACACATCACTTCAAACCCAACCCAAATCCAACCCATATTTCATAAAAAGTCAAAAAGTGCACTTATTTAGTCTTTCCAAACTTGGCCTTAGTCGGTTAAACTATTTTTAATTTTTAATTTTTTTATAATTTTGTAAAAAAAATAATTATAATTATAATATAATATTTTATTTAATCCGTTCACGTCTTGCCAAATCAAGCCATAAGTCAATTTTAAAGTCTTTGACGGAGACAACATGAGAGAAGCGTACTTGAGCGCAAGTGAAGCAACCATCAAATGATGCCACAACATACAGAGCAAGACAAGGCAAATCAAACAAACACTTCAGCCTCTTTATGACCACATCCTCCACTACGCTGACTAGTATAAGAGAAGTAGGTTTGAATGAATGCATCTATCTAGCTACAACCACAAAACCAGAAAGGTGCATGAATATTGGGTAAATAATATTCTTTTCTTGCTAATATCGATTTCAATTCAAGTTTGTATAACTCTTGAAGCACAATCACTATCAATACAAAAACATTTGGCAAAGCACAAAATGAATTTGAGTTTCGCTTTCTGAAATTTTGCAGTTAAAATATTTTGTCAATAAAATAAATATACACGTATACAAGAATTTAGGTGATTTGGTTATAAAGTATATAGCAACCCGTGAATGAGGTGGCTCTCTCAACAACACTCTACCACAGAAAATCTTAAGATCATCAACTCTATAACTCCAAAATAATCCATCAAATACAAAGATTCGAAAAGTTACAAATGCATTGAAAATAGAGATTCAAAATACACAAATGTCAGGACCAATCAATCGAATCAATAACATTATTGTGAAGTGTTTTATATTTCCTCTAAGGATATTATAAGAGATGTTTTATGAAAGCCCTTATAGGATCCAGGGACAGCCCTTCGAAACTTAATCAGTGTGTTTAGTTTAAGTTTTTTGAATTAAATTTTTTAAAAATTGAGTTTTTTTTTTTTTAGTTAATATTTTTAAAATTTTAAACATTTTTTTTTAATTTTTTGGATGCACCTTACTTAGATGTATCTAAAAAGTAAAAAAATTGTAGAAAAATATTTAAAAAAACTAATAAACACATAAAAATACAAAAAATATACTGAATTCTCATTTTTTTTTTTTTAATATTTTTGGTATTTAGTGAATTTTTAAAAGGTTTTTTTCACAATTTTTTACTTTTTAGGTATATTTATGTTAGGTATGTCTAAAAATTTAAAAAAATTGCTTAAAATATTAAAAAAATTCAGTAAAAACAAAAAAATACGAAAAATAAGAAAGGAGAATTTTTTGAAAAGTGTTTTTAAAAAACTCTAACCAAACAAAGTAATATTTTTATTGTAGATTTTATATGAAGAAAATAAACAAATGATTTAAATTTTAAAAAAAAATAGAATATAAATTGATAAAATAAAAATTCCAAAATTTATTTTAGAAGATTTTTTTTTTAAATCCTTGATATTAAGATTTTATAAGATAAAGGGCATATAATATTTTCATAATAGTTAGGGTTGGTTTGGGAAGTGGGTTGACTTTTTGATTTTTTGGCTTTTTTGACTATTTTAACCTAGGCTAAAAAGCTTGGTTTGGGAAGGACTTTTTGGTTTTTTAGCTTTTTTGACTTTTTTTGTGAGAGAAGAGTGTAATGATTATGGGTTGGATGTAATGTTTTGTTTATTGTGACTAAAATAGCCTATTTTGTCTTTTATGGCTAAAATAGCCAAAAAAGCCCGTAACCTATCTTCCCAAACGGAGCAACATTTCTACAGAGAAAATTCGACTTAGAGAAATTTTGCCCAACTCAGAAAAATTTTGCCCCGACTCAAAGAAATTTCAATTTTCACAAAGAAATCTCTCTGTGATCATACCAGAGAAATTTCAAAATTTCTCTGAGTTGGGGCCGAAATTTCTCTGGGTCAGGTGAAATTTCTCTGAGTCGAATTTTTTCTATGAAAATGTTAAGAGACCTTAACTAATAAAAAAAATATATTGAATCTCTCATACTACACAAAGTTAGAGAGATGTTTCACTAATTTTCCCTTTATTTTGTTACAATAGTCAAACTTTACAGTTTTTTTTTATAATTTCTCTAAATAATTTTTAACTACAAGCACCGGAGTCAGTTATGCAAACGGGTAGTGCCCAAATTCGGCCAGATATATTCGATCCATTTATTAAACACCCAACCCGACAAGGCCGAATAAGTTCGAATCCCTAGTTAGATGGATCCGAATATGAATTGGGCTCTCTCTCTCTCTCACACACACACACACACGTATCACCAAATTCCAATTTCACAACTTATTCTCTTTCTCGCGGCGGCGACAAACTTTTTCTCTGACTCCGGCGACGACGCAAGGCTAATTTTATGTAAACCTTTGTTTTTAGACTTAACGTTCGTATTTTCGGTCTTAAGGTTAGGTTTTCAATTTTTCAATTTTTTTTTCCTTCCCAATTTTTATTATGGTTTATCATAAGCAATTGAAAGCCCTTATTGGTTGTTAGTTCTGTGTAGATTACATCTTGAGAATAAACTCTGCTTGCTAGGTTTGTTTTTTTATTTTTTATTTTCTGTTTAGATTTGAAGTATTATATGAACCAAGAAGTGTAATGTGGTGGTTTTCTTTGAATACAAACCAGGTACTTTAAAATGGATGATCTGTTTTTTGTTTATGAAGTGCCATGGTTTAAGCATTGAATGAATTAGATAATCATAGTAGTCAAAAGTTAATTTTAGGGTTTTTTTGGGTGGTGGATGTGGATTTCAAATCAAAGGATTTGAAGTTGGATTTTATAAAAATATTGGAGACTTAAGCCTCGTTTAGGAACAGACTTGTTAAGAATTTTTTGGCTTTTTGGCTAAAATATGATGTAAAAAAAATTAGTATGTTTGGAATGACTTTTTGATTTTTTACGAAAAGATTCGCAAAAAGTAAAGAGAAAAAGGGAATATTTGACTTTCTGATATAAATTGTTAGCTTTTTGATTTATTTATTTTTAGTGACTTTTTGACTTTTAGGCTAAAAAGATTACTTCCCAAACGAGGCCTTAGTTATTATAGGTGGATCATTGTAGCTAGAAGGAGAGATGTTAGCATGATTTCAAATAGCTACTCTAATATAGTTATTTCAAATCATAAAACTATCTGATTCAACTTTAAAACTCATAAATGAATTTTCTAACTTAAATGTGTTTTAAATTCCTAAATACAAATGGAACCTTACTGTTTTTGTTAGTTGTGTTTGGCAAGAAAGAATGACTCTATGAACAGTATTTTGCTAAAAAAAACACACAGATTGGATGTCTATGTAAAGCAGATTCAAATTTAGATTGACATTATCCGATTTGATGCATTTGGATTTGGATGAATATTTAATTGAGTCGGGTATGATTTTTCTACATATGATCTGAATCTGAGCCATTGACAGGCCTGTCATTGATCATTCTATTTTACAAGTGGTATTATTACTTTATTAGTGAAGAGCAAACAACGTTAGCCAAAATGGTTCACTTATTGTAGTTCATGTAAGCTCATGCCTTCTAGGTTTTCGACAAAAATTTCAAAAGAAGCACCCAAAAATAGAGAGCAAAAACATAGGCAAGAAGGAAGCAAACAAGAAAGTACACAATCTTACTTCTGGATATCAGGATTCAATCAAACTGAGAGAAGAATCTAGTGGGAAGAAACAATCCAACGTCAATGGCAAGCCCATGTTGAAACTAGAGTATCTACAAAACCTTGTGGTGTGGGCCAGTGGTGAAGCCTCTATACCTTCGCTAGGTGCCTTTTTTGGGCACCAATTGGCTGCTCTTGGTGAGTCCCTGGGGTCATTACCTGATCCATCACTGTTTCCTTGTCAGAGGTGAAACTAATCTATATATATATATATATATATGCGTGTGTCTATGTGCTCCATGCATGCGTCTAATGTGTTTATGATTGCATGTTGGGTGTTTTATGCTATTTGAAACAATTGGAAACATAGGATTTGATCAACTAGAGGAACCATAGTAGAGACACTGGTTAAATCCATTTATACTTCATTGTGTTTTCGTAGTTGTATGTATTTGTATAGATTGACTATTTATTTGTGGTAACTAATGATGGACCTTCAAATTGATATGAAACATGTTGGTTATGTTATGGAGTGATTGATTTGCTCAACCTTTCTCAAGATGGTGTTATTCTGCTTTGGACTTTTTTGAATATCAAATAATGTTTACAACTTTAGAAAAGCTTAAGTATGTTAGTTTTGCACAAATGTATGTACCTTATAGAGGATGCCTTATCCTCATTTCTTCCTTTTGATTAGTCAATAAAATTAATTTTGTTGTTGATAAAATAAAAATAAAAAATGTATGTACCTAATATATGTTAAGCATTTTATGTTTCTACATCTTTATGCACATTTTTACACCTTTGGACGGACTTTCAGGCTCAAATATTAGAATCTTTGGTAAGTTGAATGAATGGCGAGTAATGGCATCTTAATGGCTAGACTATGACATAGACTGATGTCAAAGTTGGTGAGGACAGAGCACCCATATATACCACGATCCTGAGTTGAACATCGAAAAATCTAGAAATCCCCTAGATATTGATTTATGATTATGTATCAATTTTAAGCAGTAAATATCAATCCCAATCAAACAATCAAAACAAATCGATACAACGATTTTAACGTAGAAAAACCACAATTGGAGCTCCTCCAATTGTGATAAAAAAAACCATGGGCCAAAGCCACAAAACAATTACCTAGCGAATCAATTACCATAGACCAAGGAATTACACAAGTGTAGTCTCCATTACCTAGCGAATCCACGCTCGAATTGAACCGACCCCTATATGCCTCTTCTACCACGGTCTTCACCTCAGAACTGTCTTGCCCAACGTTGAATCCATAACGCCGATGTCAAATCACGACGATGAGCCACTCCGGAATCCACCAAAGCTTCAAGCCCGAATTCCCCAGAATCCACCGAAGAAGAACACTCTATTTTGTATAGAATAAACAAACAATTATTTGGTGTATACTTCTTGAACCATGAGTTGAATATTCAATCAAACATTAAAGAAAACTAGCAAAATAGCCCAAGATATAAACCCTAATATCCAAGAAGAAGATTTGGAAGCGTAACCCTAAAATATGACTGAAACACATATTTATAGCAATCTGTTCTGCGATCTCTGCTCGAGCGCAAGAATGGCCGCTCGAGAAAACCTCGCTCGAGCGCAGGAAAGTACGCTTAAGCGTAAAATCCCAACTTCCAGTACTTTTGCAGACAGGTCAAATTTCTAGAACCAAACATTCTGCGCTCGAGCGCACAAACGGCCGCTCGAGCGAACAAACAACTTTATAGTCAGCGAAGTGGCAAACATAAAAGAATTATCTTCTGAAACTTCTCTGCAAGACATAATTCGGGTTGGATTCATATCTAAATACTCATAGCCTCATTGAAATAAAAGAACGAATAAAAGTACAACTGAAAAGGGGTTTTGTCAAACGTGATTGCCAATAATAAAAACCTAACAATCTCTTCCTTTGGCAATGTCGTGACAAAACACACCTAACAAATAAAATTCTAATCACTCCAACCCATTACAGCTAACAAAAACAAACTTCATTCTCGAGGTCATGATTTACAAAACAACTATTAGTGTCACAATCTCCAAAACAACTATTAATGCCACAAGAGTATATGAAAAAGCAATAGACATATGACAAGATTATCTTGAAGCATGAGATGGAAATATGAATAGATGTAAATAGGAGATTTTAAGAACATGTAGCATGAATAGATGACAATCCTAAGAAACATGCAAACACGCTCAAAAACCCTTTTGATTATGACTCAAGAGCAAGAGCATGAACCACACATGCAAGGATATGATGATGTAATTAATAGTAGCATGCAAGGAGGAAACAATAAAGAAGCAACGCATAGAAACATGCAAAACAACTAAAGCCAATCTCCCTTACCAAACAAATCAAAGTGTTCATGCTAACAAACTCTTGCAATGATAAACCAAACTTCCCCTCACTAAAAGTAACCACACACACTGAAAACAGTGAACAAGAAGAAAAAGACAAAAACAAAATATGGTGAATCAAGCAAGGAATTTCATATTTGTATCTTAAAACACACGAGATTATCCAAGAAACACAATTACATAAAAACACAATGTGCACAACCGCTAGAAGATTCCTCATAAAAGAAAGTGATGCATTATGTGAAAAGCATAGATCTCATGATAAAGGTGCGTGTGTGACTCTTGGAGTTCGACAAACACTAGATGCAATCCTAGTAGTGATCTGAAAGATGGACCACCGACAAGAGAATCTAAGCACAACTAAAGAAAGTCAAACCACTAGGAATCAAGGGGTATTTGTTGAGTAAAAGCGGAGGCACCCACTCAATCAATGAATCTTTTCCTTTTCTTTTTTTTTTTCTTTCTTTCTTTTGCACATTTTTTCTTTCTTTCTTTTACACATTCATTAGCGGCTGACACGCTCAAAAGTATGGAAACCGAACTAGAGAAGCATGGATATAATAAGGATAGCCTGGTTGGTGACTCTGAGGTAGCCTTTTCCTCATGCCTTAATTACAAAGAACTGAGGGGAAAGCCATGGAGATGCAAAAAGATAGAAGGTGATTAAGAGACTCAACATTACCCATGATATGCTAGTATAGGTCAATTCCTCTAGAAAAGCAAAAGATACAATGCCAGAAGTCCATAAAAAAAATCACTAAGGCGGAAGACTCCGATATTTGCTAATCTAAGAGTGTATACAAAATGAGACATACTAATCAAATAACACACTCCGAAATGAGTAATGACCACAGAAAGCACACGCATATTAACATGTAATGGATATTCTCATCAAATCCAATATGCAACAAGAACTTCTCAACAATTTCAAGCTTGCAAAACCATACTAAGAAAATCTTTTTGGAATTTTTTTTTTTTCTTTCAAAAATAAAGCAAGACATAAAATGAACAAGCACACACTAAATGATACCACACAGAAAGAAAACACACAGAAATCTAAAAACTAAAATGAATAAACATATTAATACAAGTCAAGTTTTCTCACCCAAACCGCTTAAGTATGAACAAAGTTGTGAGAATTGCGGTTCTTAGGTGGTGTCTTGATGTTGTGGTTCTCTTCCCTTTCAATGGGAACCCGTCTTGACGTGGTTTCCAAACTTCCTATTCCTAGGTCTAGGCAAATGCAAACTCGCTCCATGTATGGTCTTAAGCAAATCAAAATAGCAAAGTCTATTATGACCCTTAACCTCATTACGACCAAAGAAGTGTCTTCTACCCCACGAGATGTTAGAATTTCTTCCATCTCTATGAGACACTCTCTCATGCAACTCATAATAATAAGGGCGAATATGACCATACATACCACAATGATGATAAACAAAAACAGGGTATACGTTCTTTTCTTTAACCTTACTAACTCTAAGAAGATTGAGAAGTCTTTTCTCTTGTTGAATATTTTACTCCCCCTGCCCTTAGGTTCTTGTATCATGAGATGTAAATGCACTCTGTTTTTGCTCTTTATTATCACCAAAGCCAATGCCACTCTTGTCATAACACATTTGTTGAGACTCAATGATATTATCCAAAGTCTTTGATCCTTTGTTCCAAAGACCAATGGTAGCCATAGCACACTTGAGTTCTTCCTCTTTCTTGATCATTAGTTCTTCCAAAGCAACTTGAGACATCTTGAGAGTTTTAATCTTTTCTTCATATGTTGCATAGATTTGTTGTAGCTCATTCCTCTATATCTCACAAGTCAAGAATTTTACACAAAGGACTTGTCAATCATTAGCTATCTTGATGGCATCAATCCTAGCCTCGGAAATCTCCTCATTTAGTTTGACATTTTCACTTTCACATGCTTTAAGTTTCATAGTGAGTTTGTCATTCAATTAAGATAAGTTAAGAGATTCCTTATACATTTTTTCATAAGCATGTTAAGCTCTTCATCATCACTCCCTAAGGATTCATCATCAGTGTCATTCTCAACCGGCCTCTGCGGATACTTTATTTGTCCTTCAGTTTCAGAAGCCTCCATGAAAACAAGAAATTGTTTATGTCCCTCTTCGCCTTGATCTTCGTTGTCACTATCATCTTTATCATATTCTGATTCATCATCCTAAGTGACAACGAGGGCTTTCTTCTTCCTCAAATGAGTGGGGCATTCTTGAGCAAAGTGGCCAAATCCTCGGCATTCATAGCATTAGACTGTTTCAGAGTTCCCTTGTATCTTTCTTTTCTCTTTCTTGGCTATAGAATTATTTTTGAGTTTATCTTTGCATTTGGATTTATGAGTATGAGTAGATTCCAAAATATTAGGATTCTTTTTCAGAAAAGATTTTTTAAATTGTTTTACAAAAGCATCCGTAATCTTAGAATTTATCTCACAATCCTCATCAGAATCCTCTCCAACTCTATGAGCACTACTAAAAGCAATAGAATCTTTTTGTTTCTTTTTGAAATTCCTATGTGCCTCATAAGTTTAGAGATTTCCAACCAAATGATCTAGCTTGAGGTTGTCAACATCTTGACCCTCCTCTATAGCCGTAACTTTTGGTTGGAACCGATCGGGCACGAACCTCAAAATTTTTCCTATAATCTTGGATTCTTGTATTTTTTCACCTAAATTGAAGCTGGAATTTACAATGTCACTCAACTTCGCATAAAATTCATCAAAGGTCTTACTATCTTTCATTGAAAGGTTTTCGAAACTAGACGTGAACCTTTGAAGTTTTGAGCATTTAACAGAAGGAGTGCCCTCATGAATAGTTTGTAAGATATCCCAAGCATTTTTTGCAACTTCACAATTGCAAATACGACTAAACTCTTCAGGTGTGACGGTGCAAAAGAGAGAATTGATAGCTTTACTATTCCAGCTACTATTTTGGTAATCAATTATGTCCCACTTATCAATTGGTTTGGGAAAAGTTACTCCATCAATGGTAATCGTCGGTTCGGTCCACCCATATATGACAGATTGCCAAACTTTTTCATCAATAGATTTTAAAACCGATCTTATCTGAGCTTTTCAAAAAGAATAATTGGATCCGTCAAGTAGGGTTGGTCGAACCATAGAATTTCCCTCACGAATTGTATCCATTATCACAAATCAAACAAGATCTCGCTCTAATAGTTTTTTAAAAAAAATAGAGCGACCTACTCTGATACCAATTGAAAAATCTAGAAATCCCCTAGGTATTGATTTATGATTATGTATTAATTTTAAGCAGTAAATAACAATCCCAATCAAACAATCAAAACAAATTGACACGACGATTTTAACGTGAAAAACCCACAATTGGAGTGCCTCCAATTGTGATAAAAAAAATCATGGGCCAAAACCACAAAACAATCCACTAAGAAGACAAAAGGAATTACACAAGTGCACTCTCAATTACCTAGCAAATCCACGCTCGAATTGAACCGACCCCTATATGCCTCATCCACCACGGTCTTCACCTCGGAACTGTCTTTCCCAACGTTGAATCCACAACGCCGATGTCGAATCACGAAGATGAGCCACTCCGGAATCCACCAAAGCTTCAAGCCCGAATTTCCCAGAATCCACCGAAGAAGAACACTCTATTTTGTATAGAATAAACAAACAATCCTTTAGTGTATACTTCTTAAATCATGAGTTAAATACTCAATCAAACATCAAAGAAAACTAGCAAAATAGCCCCAAATATAAACCCTAATATACAAGAAGAAGATCTGAAAGCGTAACCCTAAAATCTGACTAGAACACATATTTATAGCAATCTGTTTCGTGATCTCCACTCAAGCGCAGGAATGGCTGCACGAGCGGACCTCGCTTGAGCGCAGAAAAGTTCGCTCAAGCGTAAAATCCCAATTTCCAGTACTTTTGCAGACAGGTTAAATTTCTGGAACCAAACATTCTTCGTTCGAGCGCACAAACGGCCGCTAGAGCGAACAAGCAACTTTATAGTCAATGAAGTGGCAAACATAAAAGAATTATCTTTTGAAACTTCTCTACAAGGCATAATTCGGGTTGGATTTACATCTAAATACTCATAACCTCACCGAAATAAAAGAACGAATAAAAATACAACTGAAAGGAGTTTTGTCAAACGGGATTGTCAATAATAAAAACCTAATAAACATGTCACATGAAAGCACAAACGTGAAATGGCATCAATTCCAGTTCTGATTACTTGTTGGATATATAGTTTGTATTAGGGGTGCAACTCGGGCGGGCTTAACCCAAGCAACCCGTGTCCAGCCCAAGTTTTTTTAGGGCTTAGACAACAATATCTTGTAATTTGGACGGACTTGGGCAGATTTTTGATGCCTGAATTATAATTCAGGCGGGGCCTGGGCAGAGTCAATGGCTAACCCGAGCAACCCGAACCCGAATTTCATTTAATATATTATATAAATTATATAATATATGTGTAAAATAAATTAAATAGCTGGCCCTTAATTTTTTTTTTATTTTTTATTTTTTGGCTGGTCTTTGGCCCTTAGATTAGTATATTTTATTTGGACCATTAGATTAAAACTAAAAACAAAACCCTACCTTATCTATTCTTTCTCCCCTCTCTTTGAGACTCTTGTGGCTAGGATGATGTTTAAGTTTGTTGTATGGACTAATGGACTTATGTATATAATGAAGCATTGTTTGTTGTATAGAAAAATTCAGGAGCTATTTGTTGCCTTGTGAAATTTGGGCAATTCAGGCTAACCCAAGTTCGAATTATGAAGCTTGGTCTGGGCTTGGGCAGCCATGCTCGGGCTAATGGTCAGGCTTGGGCACTGCCAAACACAATTCGGGCTAGGCTTGGGCAAACCTCCAACCCGACCAAACCCGCCCGAGTTACATCCCTAATTTGTATCTTACTAGCTGTTACGACCCAAATGCGCCCCTCTAGGTTTAGCGTCGTAACTGGCCAGTAATCCTTAGATTACCAAAGGTTTCTGTAAATAACATATAATTAAGGGACTAGCAAAAGCAATTATACAAAATACGACGTCCATAGAGTTGTGCAGATATACATGGAACTAAAATTTAAAACCTTACATATACACATGTGACGTCATAAGTCTTACGTCACCCATATATACAGATAAAATCAAAATGGGGCTAGCCTAGTAAACAGAGTAAACAGAAACTTGTTCAGATTTTACAAAAGAAAACAAGATCTTAAACTTAGTTCACAAAACACAACCACATGACTACTCCGAAACCTCCTTGGGAGGCACAAAGGTTGGCCAACAAAATAAAGTTCCAAGTATTCATCAATGAGCCTGGTCGGGCACCTAATTACCTACATACATAAATAATACAGTGAGTGAGAGCCCAGTGAATAATAACAAGGTAAAGGGTTTAATGAATGTTGTCCATAACAAGTACATAAAACAAAATTCAGTCTATAACATAAATGGATTCATATTCTTATTTAGAAATTAGTATTTATCGCATAAATAAAATCAGAATCACATTCATAATTAGAATTGACAATTAATCGTACGTGGTACATCCATTAGCACTAACAAAAACAGTTGACTCATAAGGGACAGCCATGAAGACATACAGTTAACTCATGTGCACGGAGACGATACAGTTAGCTCATGAGACGTACAGTTGGCCCATAAATGAGACGTATACAGAAAGATCCATAACTATTGGCTCATGAGACGTACAATTGACCCATAATTAGGACATAATAGAACAGATAACAGATGTCATATGAAGCTAATGATGCCATGAGTACATTTCATAAACATTGGACAACCATTCATTCATACAAAATAATATTTCAGAAAATAGATCATCTTATATCATTCAGAAAATACTTATAAATTGAACATAGCTTTACAAAGTTATTACTCACAGTTGGCTCCAATAGCAGGCAGACAGACAAAGGAGATAAAGAAAACAAACAGAGCAGATAATTGGATAACCTACGGCGCGTGACCTACACAAACACAGAACGGATGCACATTGAAACGCGTGTTAGGAATTCATTTAATTCGTTTCTTTCTTACCTGGGTGTGTTTCTAATCTTTATCCTTATTACAATGTCTTAATTAGGGCTTAGGAATGCATAGGATACTATGGAACACTTAGTCAACTTTTCAAAAACAAGGCAGTCTGCTCGAGCACAACTTCTGTCGTTCGAACGGCCTGTAAAGTCTGCAAAAGTACTGGTTGCATGATTTTTACGCTTGACGTCCGCTCGAGCGCAAGACTCAGTAAACAGAGTTTCCGCTCGAGCGCAATTGTCACGACCCAAACCCGCCCCTGTAGGTTTAGCACCATAACCGACCAGTAATCCGTAGATTACCAAAGGCCTCTGTACAGATTAGCAATTAATAAGGGGCTGCGGAAGCATTAATACATAATAGACAAGATCCAATGAGCTGTGATAACGTACATGGGACAGAAGATTTAAAACTTATTTATATACTTAAACATGCCAGTCAAAGTACACCAATATGTACAAAGTATTTACAGAATGTACTTCCCAAGACTTGACTTAGCAAAACATATACAGAGACTAGCATGATAACAAAAACAGCCAAGGCATTAGACTTCGATTAGAACCTCCTCGGGAGGCACAATAGTTGACTGACAAAAATAGAGATGAAGGCCGTCAATTCTAGCCCTGGTCACACGCCGGTTCACCTACATATATATAGTAAACTGTGAGCGAAAGCCCAGTGAACAATAACAAAGTAAAGGGGTTTCAATGAATGAGTCCATACAGATTCAGAAATCATAATTCAGTTCATATCAAATCATATTTGTCCAGATCATATTCAGAAATCATAAGTCATGCATAAGCATACATGATACATTCATTAGCTCTCACAGGAACAGTTGACCCATAAAGGGACGGCCATAAAGGCAAACAGTTGACCCATAAAGGGACGGCCATAAAGGCAAACAGTTGACCCATAAAGGGACGGCCATAAATGCAAAGAGTTGACTCACGTGCACGGAGACGATACAGTTGGCTCATGAGACGTACAGTTGGCCCATAAAGGGACGTAAGGATCCATAAACAGTTGGCTCATGAGACGTACAGTTGGCCCATAAAGGGACGAAACAGAACATATTTGAGGCTAAGAATGTCACGAATACATTTCAAAAAACATTGGACAACCATTCATTCACACAGAAATATCATTTCAGAAAACAGATCTTATTTCATCACACAGAAAGTAGATACAGTTTGAACATAACTTTTCTAAGTTATTACTCACAGTTGATCTTGAATCAGACAGACGAAGCAGATAGGTCAAACAGGGCTCGGCATGTGACCTACATAGCACATAACAGACACACACTTGAAACACACGTTCTAATTATACAAAACTTATGTCGTTGGTTCTTAGTGTGTTTCTACCCTTTAATCCTCACTATAGAGTCTTAAACATGGCCTAGGAATGCATAGGATGGAATGAGGATGCAAAAATGCCTTAGAAAATATTTTTCAGAATTTTCAGAAAACAGGGATCCCGCTCGAGCGTGGGTTTCCCCGCTCGAGCGGACATGCAGACAAAAGAGCCCCGCTCGAGCGTGACTTACTCCGCTCGAGCGGACTGTAAAAGTACTAGATGTGCGAAAATCACGCTCGATGGGCGCGCGACCTCCGCTCGAGCGTGTGACTCAGGTCCCCGCTCGAGCATGCATTTCCCCGCTCGAGCGGACTATAAAACAATGCAAAGTGCTGGATGCTCGTATTCCACGCTCGAGCGCCACTTTCCTCGCTCGAGCGTGAGTCCAAATTCTAGAAATTCCAAATTGAACTTTCAAGCTCAAACCAAGTTTTAATGCACCAAATTCGATCCTCTTTGGCTAATTTTCTGGAAAACTCTTGTAAACTCATAGTACAACATGTTTCAAAGCTCAATTTGTAAAATCAAAGCCCAAGGATGAGCCAATTTGAACACAATTTCAATAAATCTTCATGAACCAAGCTTAAACAAACATGCATGAGTTCAATTGAATTTCAATGCTCCAAAACATGATCCAAAGCAAGATTAAACTCAAAATTAAGATAAATTCATGGAGTAAAACCAAAATGTGAACTTGCATGCAAGATTTTCATGGAAATAAACTCTCAATTCAAGAATGTAAACATGCATGCATGAATTAATTAAGGTTCCTTGAATTTTAGCCCAATTAACCCATAAATTCACCTATTTCATATGTAAACAAGTTCTAGATGGCTTAATGACAAGATCAAGGGATTGAGTTCTTACCTAAACACCTTAATTAAGCTCCACTAAGCAAAATTCTTGAGCTACTCAACAATTCTTCAAAATCTCCCAAATTCTCTAAGGAATTTTGTTGAAATCAAATGTTCTCCTATCTCTAGCTCTAACCCACGGTTTTGGTCTCTCAAAAGATGATGAAGTGGTGTGAAATAAGTCCCAAACAAGATGAAACAAGTAGCCCACTCACAATGGCAAAAGAGTAAATACCTAGGTTCAATTAGTTTAACATTATTTAATCTGATTTAAACATTCTAAATCGAATTTAAATTAAATCTACCATAAAATCACATAAAATCTAACTAGTCTAAAACACTAATCAATTTCGGAATCGGGCGCCAATAAGGCTTTCAATTCGCAGTTTAAAATCGTAACATGAACAGATCATTTTACACCGAACAGATAGAAACATATAAATAATGCAATACATATGCAAATTAACATCAGATTCCTTCTAAATTACTGTTAGGCATAATTACTCATGAATTAGCATTAATCGGAGGTCAGGGTTATTACAGTAACTTCCAACGCTCGAGTGGTCTACAAAAGTCTGTAAAACTTCTGGGAGCTCTCATTTTACGCTCGAGCCCAACTTATATCGCTCAAGCGAAGGGTCAAAAACAAGGGTGGTCGCTCGTGCGCAAGTTTTGCCGCTCGAGCCAACCTCCAAACTCTGTAAAAGTATTGGAAGCTCGCATTCTCTACTTAAGCGCAGACTCCACCACTCGAGCGAAGGGTGTAAATTCTAGAATTTCCAGATTGATGTTCAAGTTTCAAAACTCAAATTAAAATCAACAAAACACATCCTTTTGAATCCAAAACTTGAAGAAACATATGTAAACTTTTAAAACATGGTGAATTCAAAATCATTTCGCAAAATTCAAAGCCTAAAAGCATACCAATTGTATAAAATCAAACTTGAAACTCATGGTATAAACATGCATGTAATTTCTTCAAACTTAAACCTTTCAAATCATGCTCAAACAAGGTAAATTGATGGAAAACATGATAAAGTCTCATAATTAAGTTAAAAACATGACATGTATGGAAGAATTGCTTGAAATCAACTTCAAAAATACCATGAAACGCACATGCATGCTCTAATCTTCCTCTTCCTACTTCATTAGTTCATTTCACGCATTAATCCTTCATTATCCTTTCAATTCACAAATTAAGTGAGCCAACTACAACTTAAGGGTTAGATTTCTTACCTACAAGTCTCAACTCTTTTACTACTAGAGTGATTCCTTCCAAATTCTCAAGTTTTAGCTAGAATCTAAGCTAATTCCTCTTAATTACCCTTCTTCTAGTTGTTGAACTTGAGTCTCGCCTCTCTCACTCTCTCTTCACATTTGGTTTCAATATTGGAAATGAAGTGGTGTATAAGAGAGTTCAAGAATTGTATTGGCCTTAGATAGGCTACTTAGTGGAGCTTAATTAAGCTTGGTTTAAATTAATCAAATTGGCATTATTGATTCTAATTATTTAGTTCCGAATCGAATTTCAATTAAACCTACCATAAAATTCTAAATAACACATATACTGAGTCAATTTCGTGATCGGATACCAATAATGTCTTCAATTCACATTAAGAAATAGAGACACAGACAGATCTTTCCACAACAAACAGATATAAACACAAATAATGCAACACACATGAAATTAATTCAGAATTTCTTCTTAATTACTTATTAGGCATTCTTAATCATAGGTTATAGGCTAATCACAGGTCGAGGTTATTACAATCTTTTCCTCTTAAAGAGTTTAGTCCTCCAAACTCAAATTACATTCGTTTTAGAAGAATATCAGATCTAAAGGGAACAAGTTAGGGTATCTCTTCATCATATCCTCTTTGGTCTCCTATGTTGCATAAGTTCCTCCATGATTTTGCCAATCAACTTTTACCAACGAAATCTCCTTGTTCCTCAATCTTTTGATTCTTTAGTTGACAATTTGGATTGGTCGTTCTTTATACATGTAGTCATCCTTTAGAAATACATGTGTCAGTTCAATTATATGGAGTGGATCTCGTAGATATTCCTAAAGCATCGAAACATGAAAAACATTATGCATGTTCTCCATAACTGAAGGTAAAGCCACTTGATACGTCACTGGATTTATTTTCTCAATGATTTCATACGGGCCAATATATCGCCGTGCCAATTTGCCTTTAACCCCAAATCATGTCTGGCCTTTCATAGGAGTTACTTTTATGAATACATAGTCGCTTACTTCATATTCTCTGTCTCTCCTTCGGACATTCGCATAACTTTTTTGGCAGCGTTGTACAGTTTTCAAACGCTACTAAATTAACTTAACTTTCTCAATCATCTCTTGAACAAGTTCTGATCCTAACAAAGGTTTATCACGTACCTTGGCCCAATAATTCGGAGAACGACATTTTCTACCATACAAAGCTTCATAAGGAGCCATACCGATACTTGAGTAATAAATGTTATTGTACACAAACTTGGCTAAAGGTAGATGAGTCTCCCAATTCCCTTGGAAGTCTAACGCACACATCCGTAACATGTCTTCCAATGTTTGAATGGTCCGTTCAGATTGACCGTCTGTCTGAGGGTGACAAGCACTGCTTAGTCTCAATTTAGTCCCTAAAGCTTGTTGCAAACTCTGCCAGAATCTCGAAATAAACTTGGGCTCTCTGTTAGATATAATAAATACTAGCACACCATGTAATTTTACTATCTCATTTATATAAAGGTTTGCCAACTTATCTGCATTATATAAGGTCTTAACAGGAAGAAAATGAGCAAACTTAGTCAACCGATCAACAATAACCCAAATAGAATCCATACCTCAGGAGGAACGAGGCAATCCAACAATGAAGTTCATTGTAATATGCTCCCACTTCCATTCCGGTATTGGAAGCGATTGAAGTAATCCGGCGGGTCGTTGATGTTCAATTTTCACTTGTTGGCAATGTAAACATCTTGCTACAAAATTTGTGATACACTTCTTCATTCCAGGCCACCAAAAATCTTGTTTCGAATCACGGTACATTTTTGTATTCCCCAGATGCATAGCAAATTTCAAGTTATGAGCTTTGGTCATAATACGTTTTCTTAATTCAAAACAATCCGGTACACAAAGTCTTCCTTGAAATTTCATAACATTGTCTTCGAACACAAATTCGAGTCTCGGTTTTGAATTAGTTTCATCGATAATCTTCTTCAAAAACTCATCTTGCAATTGTTTCTCTTTAATTTCTTCGATAATTGCAGGCTAGGCAGAAATGGCAGCTAGAATTTCACCCTGTTCGCGCAATACAATTTCAATCTCATTTTTTTCAAGATCACACAACAATTCTTTCTGGCTAGTCAGCAAACATGACAAATTCCCAATAGACTTTCGGCTCAAAGCATCGACAACTGTGTTTACCTTTCCCGATGGTATAAGATTTGCAAGTCATAATCTTTAATCAATTCTAACCATCTTCTTTGTCTCATGTTCAGTTCTTTTTTAGTGAAGAAATATTTCAAGCTTTTATGGTCAGTATACACTTCACAAGTCATTCGATACAGATAATGGCGCCAAATTTTTAATGCAAAAACCACAACTGCCAATTTAAGGTCATGGGTCAAATAATTCTTTTCATGTGGTCAGAGTTGCCGAGAAGCATACGCAATCACATTCCCATTTTGCATTAACACGCACCCCAAGCCTTTGTATGAAGCGTCACTGTAGATCTGAAACCATCAACAACGTTAGGCAAAGTCAGAATTGGTGCAATTATTAATCTAGTCTTCAGTTCTTAGAAGGCCGACTCTCGTTGATCAGTCCAATCAAATGGTACATTTTCTCTGTGTCAACTGTGTTAATGGCATAGCAAATTTTGAGAAATCTTTCACAAATCTACGATAGTAACCTGCAAGCCCCAGAAAGCTTCGGATTTCTAACACGTTAGTTGGTCTTGCCCAGTCTACAATAGCTTCAATTTTTTGTAGGTCAACAAAGATGCCATCTTTATTGATTGCATGCCCCCAAAATGTTACACAGTCAAGCCAAAACTCGCATTTAGACAATTTTGCATACAATTTATTTTCTCTCAAGGTCTGTAAGGCGGTTCTCAGATGATGTTCATGTTCTTCCATGCTTTTAGAATAAATCAAAATATCATCAATAAATTTATCCAGAAATTATTTAAACACCATATTCATTAAGTTCATGAATGTTGCAGGTGCATTAGTTACCCCAAACGGCATTACCAAAAACTCATAGTGCCCATATCTAGTCAGGAAAATTGGTTTTCTCTATGTCTTCTGTCTTAACTTTCAATTGATGGTATTCGGATCTAAGGTCAATTTTTTAAAAGATTTGGGCTCCCTGGAGTTGATCGAATAAATCATCTATCCGGGGCAGTGGATATTTGTTCTTGACCGTTACTTTGTTCAATTCTCGATAATCTATACCTAACCTTAATGACCCATCTTTCTTCTTAACAAACAAAAACTAGAGCATCCCAAAGTGAACTACTCGGACGGATAAATTTCTTGTCTAGCAGTTCTTGTAGTTGAGTTTTCAATTCTTTCAGTTCAGAGGTTGACATTCGATATGGGGTTTTTGAAAATTGGTTGTGTTCCAGGTACAACTTCAATAGTAAATTCAATTTCTCTATCAATTAGATCTCTGGGTAATTCATTAGGAAACACATTAGGAAACTCGTTAACTATAGGGATGTTCTCAGACATTAGCATTATCAACATTCATATTCAGAACACAACATAGATAACCACGACACCCTTTTCGCAACAGTTTACTGGATTTTATAAAAGAGATTAAATATGGTGGAAGAACTACCCTATTCCCAGCAAATACAAATTCAAGTAACCTCGGAGGTCGGAATACAATAGATTTACTTACACAATCAATAGTAACATAATACTTGGGCAACCAATCTAGCCCAAATATACAATCAATATGATCAATACTCAAATGACGTAAATCAACGTACAATGGTCATATCACCAATCATTATATCACATGCCAGATAAACATAAGCACATACCATAGAACCTCCAGATGGTGTAGATATAGATAGTAGACAATTCATAGGTTCTAAAGGTCTTGTTAATTTCTTGAGAAAAAGCATGCGACATAAAGGAATGCGTGGAAGTAGAATCTATCAACACATAGGCATTCTGAGCACAGATAGAAATTATACCTGACACTGACTGACTTGGTATTCTATACATCGCCAGGCACAAGTGCGAAAACTCTACCTTGTCTCAAAGGTTCTCTCCCGCATTAGTTTTTACATTTGTTCTTAATCCAAAAGCAGATCCTGCTAAACTTGCTACAGGGCAGTTGGTATTTTCTGACCCAATTGGACAATCTCTTATCATGTGGCCTGTCTTGCCACACCGAAAGCAAGCACCAGATACACGATGACAAACCCCTCTATGCTTTCTCTCACATTCAGGCACAAACAACTGCGGATCCATTACTTTGACTTGAACTGCTCGTAGAACCCGTGTTTTGCTTCTTGTTCATAGCAAATGTGCGGCTCTTTTTTAAACTAAATCCAGATCTTTTACTTTTCCACTCGGTTGTTAGAGCCTTCGTTTGTTTCATTGCAGCTAAATTGGCTTCAAACATCAGAGCTTTATCAAGTACATCTACATATTTGGGCAGTTTTAAAACACTGACCTGATCAAACACATCTAGATCCAGCCCGCCTTCAAATTTTTTAGCTTTCTTATAATTTGTGTCTACCATATGTGGGGCAAAATGAGCTAATTTAGTAAACTCGGCCTCATACTTGGCCACTGGCATTTTGCCTTGCTTGAGTTCTTGGAATTTGGACACATTGTGGTCTCAAAAGCACTGGAAAAAGTATTTTTTGTAGAAAATATCTTTGAATTGATCCCAGGTCAGGGCCTCATTGTCACTACGAATAAGCATCCACCAACAATGAGCTTTTTTTTTTTTTAAAGTATAAGTAGCCAAACAAACTTTCTGGGTTTCAGAACAAGGAAATACTTCAAACAATTTTTCCATCTTTAGCATCCATGACTCGGCTTTCAACGGCTCAATTCCACCCAAAAAGTTTGGGCGGCTTCATCTTTGTGAATTTCTAAGTCAAGTTGATAATGTCATTGTTTTCTGGTTCAACTTGGACCAGAGAGGGCGGATAAGATAGAGGTTGTTATCTTTGTTGTTGCATCATTGACGCTGTTAAGGCTTCTAGCATCTGTTCCATGTGACTCATTCGACCCTTAGAGGATTCGGTTTGTACCATCACTTCTTGTACTATCCATTTTTTTATTGATAAACAAGGCAATAATAGACATAGGAATAATATTGTTCACAGTGTTCGGAGTATTCAGTTTCAATTCATTCTTTTCAATTTCACATGTTCATGTTCATGTTCAGATTCAGTTTTCATATTTACAGAACACATACTCACACATGCAGATGAAATGTCCCCAATTCTTTTCTAGGACATCCTTTAGCTCATATGGACTCATGCATACAGTATAATTCGTGCTCTGATATTACTTTGTCACGACCCAAACCTACACCTCTAGGTTTAGCGTCATAACCGACTAGTAATCCTTGGATTACCAAAGGCCTCTGTGCAGAATAACATATAATTAAGGGGCTAGCAGAAGCAATTATATAAAATACGACGTCCATAGAACTGTGTAGACATACATGAAACTGAAATTTAAAACCTTATATACACATATGTGACGTCATAAGTCTTACGTCACCCACATATACAGATAAAATCAAAATGGGGCTAGTCTAGTAAACAGAGTAAATAGAAACTTGTTCAGATTTTACAAAAGAAAACAAGATCTTAAACTTAGTTCACAAAACACAGCCACATGGCTACTCCGGAACCTCCTCGGAAGGCACAAAGGTTGGCCCACAAAACAGAGTTCCAGGCATTCATCAATGAGCCTGGTTGCCCGCCTAGTCACCTACATATATAAATAATACAATGAGCGGGAGCCCGGTGAATAATAACAAGGTAAAGGGTTTAAGGAATGTTGTTCATAACAAGTACATAAAACAAAATTCAGTTTATAACAGAAATGGATTCATATTCTTATTTAGAAATCAGTATTCATCGCAGAAATGAAATCAGAATCACATTCACAATCAAAATTGACAGTTAATTATACGTGGTACATCCATTAGCACTAACGGAAACAGTTGACCCATAAGGGACGACCATGCAGGCATACAGTTGACTCACGTGCACGGAGACGGTCTAGTTGGCTCATAAGACGTACAGTTGGCCTATAAATGAGACGTGTACAGAAGGATCCATAATAGTTGGCTTACGAGATGTATAGTTGACTCATAATTAGGGCATAACAAAACAGATAACAAATGTCATTTGAAACTAATGATGCCACGAGTACATTTTAGAAACATTAGACAACCATTCATTCATACAAAATAATATTTCAGAAAATAGATCATCTTATATCATTCATAAAATACTTAGAAATTGAACATAGTTTTATAATGTTATTACTCACAGTTGGCTCCAATAGCAGTTAGACAGACAGAGCAGATAAAGCAGACAAATAGAGCAGATAACTGGATAGCCTATGACGCATGACCTACACAAACACAGAACGGATACACATTGAAACACATGCTGGGAATTCATTTAATTCATTTCTTTCTTGCCTGGGTGTGTTTCTAATCTTTATCCTCATTACAATGTCTTAATTAGGGATTAGGAATGCCTAGGATGCTATAGAACACTGAGTCAAATTTTCAAAAATAGGGCAGTCCGCTAGAGCGCAACTTCTGTTGCTCGAGCGCCTATAAAGTCTACAAAAGTATTGGTTGCATGATTTTACGCTCAACGTCCGCTTGATCGTTGCTCAAGTACAAGACTGAGTAAACAGAGTCTCCGCTTGAGCGCAACTTTTAACGCCTTGAGCAGTCTGCAAAAGTTTGTAAAACTTCTGGGAGCTCTCGTTTTTACGCTCGAGCGCAACTTCTGTCGTTCGAACGGAGGGTCAAAAACAAGGATGGTCACTCGAGTGCAGGTTTTCTGCAAAAGTTTTGGAGCTTGCATTCTTCGCGTTGAGCGCAGACTCCACCGCTCGAGCGGAGGGTGCAAATTCTGGAATTTCCAAATTGATGTTCAAGTTTCAAAAACTCAAATTCAAAACAACAAAACACATCCTTTTGAATTCAAAACTTGAGGAAACATATGTAAACTTGTAAAACATGGTGAATTCAAAATAATTTCGCAAAATCCAAAAACATGCCAATTGTATAAAATCAAACTTGAAACTCATGGTATAAACATGCATATAATTTCTTCAAACTTAAACCTTTCAAATCATGCTCAAACAAGGTAAATTGATGGAAACCATGATGAAGTCTCATAATTAAGTTAAAAACATGACATGCATACAAGAATTACTTGAAATCAACTTCAAAAATGCCATGAAATGCACGTGCATGCTCTAATCTTCCTCTTCCTACTTCATTAGTTCATTTCACACATTAATCCTTCATTATCCTTTCAATTCACAAATTAAGTGAGCCACCTACAACTTAAGGGTTAGATTTCTTACCTACAAGTCTCAACTCTTTGACTACTAGAGTGATTCCTTCCAAATTCTCAAATTTTAGCTAGAATCCAAGCTAATTCTTTTAATATCCCTTCTTCTAGTTGTTGAACTTGAGTCTCACCTCTCTCACTCTCTCTCCACGTTTGGTCTTAAGATTGGAAATGAAGTGGTGCATAAGAGAGTTCAAGAATTGTAATGGCCTTAGATAAGCTACTTAGTGGAGCTTAATTAAGCTTGGTTTAAACTATTCAAATTGGCATTATTGATTCTAATTATTTAATTCTGAATCGAATTTCAATTAAACCTACCATAAAATTCTAAAAATTTTAAATAACACATATACTAAGTCAATTTCGTGATCAAATGCCGATAAGGCCTTCAATTTGTATTAAGAAATAGAGACACGGACAAATCTTTTCACAGCAAACAGATATAAAACACAAATAATGCAACACATATGTAATTAATTCAAAATTTCTTTTTAATTACTTATTAGACATTCTTAATCAATTATAGGCTAATCACAAGTCGGGGTTGTTACACCAGCTGTACATTTTCTTGCCTAACCATGGTAATATCACTAAGAATAACATGTTCTGCGTTTTTTAAGACCATAGGAAATATGTAGCATCCTCGAATCCTGATTACAATTTTACTGTTTACAGATGTGAATCTATTCTTCAGCCTGGTTACAACTGCACTGTTAGAATTGAGAAGAATACATCAAAGGCAAGGGGTAGGCGTAATAGTTCAAATATTTCCACTTAGAACAGTTGTTGTTTACAAATGCCACTCCTACTCACATAGAAACCTGAAGAGAGGGACTCCTCGAGGCCATATGAAAGAGATACATCCTCCTAAGGCCAAACCATCCTTCAAATTTGAACCTTCACGGTCCATGATTATCAAGTTTGTTAAATTAAAGGAAGGTGCAACGGGCAATAAAGAGGTAAAAAAGGTAGATAAGATTGCTTCTCCAGCAGTAACCACCGATGATCTTGTCATAGACAGCCTAGCTCCAGCATCGCCATCTGTCAGAACTGGGCTGACTTTGTTGGAGGCTAGGAGAAGAAAGAGGAATAGGTTAGGGGCTAAGAAAGCAGCTGAATCTGAAAGCAATTCTGCTATAAACTGTTGCAGAAAATTCTGTCAGCACGGCAAACAAGCGGAAGAGAAAATCTTGGACCAGTCTGAAGGAAATTGCTGAGAGCAGTGAGCATGGTAATAGCCAAAACGTCACAAACTTGACAATCCTATTTTTCATATAAAGAGGGTTAATCATTTTATTATGTGGATTGCTCTACGATTTTGAAGAAACTGCAAAAGTTGGTATCTTTGGGGATTTTCTATCTTGTAATTTATAGAAGAATAATGCTATATGTACCAATTAGTGTACTAACTAGTGTTACCAATTAATGATGTGGCATAATTTAAGAGGTTTTTGATATTTGTAATGTGATTAATGAGTGAGGTCAATAATAATATCATAACTAGTATTGGTACACTAGTGTGTACACTAATTAGTGCATATAGTACCACCGTTTATAGAATGTTGAAAAAGAATTCTGATATGGAGTTATGGAAATCTCTGCATTATAATCGAAGCATTGCTTTATAACATTTTTCATTCTTTTAATCCTCCATTGAAATCTTTTAGCGAAGAAAATGTTAGCAGAGCCAAAATAAATAAATAAAAGGTAAATTACACTGAACTCCCTTGAAGTTTAGAGAAAATGTAATAAGCCCTACAAGTTTAGCATAATTATTACTAGGCTCTCTTAAGGTCTTAATTCATATAAAACTTGGCCCATTTTTCATCGGAAATTCGTTAGACGTATGAATGAATAAATGATATTATCATTTTATTTATATTGAAATATATATATTTTTTTGATAACTCAGGTATCCCCAACCCGCTAATTTTAAGGGAAGCCAGGACTAATCCTGAGGGCCCTGAAGTTAACGACCAGACAAATATATTGAAATATATATTTTACTTTACGTATTTTTGTGTTTTCATACTATCTGCATTAGTTTTGGACTCTTTAATCTTACTAAAAAAAAGGTAAGTATAATTATATAAAAATTGTAAGACTTAGTCCTCGTTTGGGAACAGACGTTTTTTAGTAACTTTTTAGCTTTTTGGCTAAAATGTGATGTAAAAAAAAATTAGTATGTTTGGGATGACTTTTTGACTTTTTACGAAAAGATGTGCAAAAAGTAGAGAGAAAATGAAATCTTGACTTTTTAGTATAAGTTGTTGGCTTTTTGATTTTTTTAGTAACTTTTTTGATTTTTTAACTAAAAGAAGCACTTACCAAACGAGGTCTTATTATATTTTTTCCGAATCTCAAAGGAGGTCAGTATAATTTACCCAACAAAAAAATCTGCAATTTTTTACGAGTTCGATGAGTTACCCCTTTTTCCATTAGATTATGTCAAGTCTAATAAATAAAATATAAAAAAAAATCTTCATGATAACTTGTTAACATGTTTAAAATAATTATAAATTTCTCTATAAAAGTGGATAGTTGAAGAACGTATAATTATTTAATGTTTTGTTAATCAATGACATGGCCAAATTTATTAAATTCAATGGTTGGCAATGATGTTGCAGAAATAATGGTTCATTCCATGCTAGTTGGAAACTTAGGGCTCGTTTTGCAACGGTCCTTTTTATCTAAAAAGTTAAAAAGTTATTAAAAAAATTAAAAAGTCAATAATTTATATCAAAAAATCAAATATTTCCTTTTCTCTCTACTTTTTACACATCGTTTCATAAAAAGTTAAAAAATCATCCCAAACATACTAATTTTTTTACATCATATTTTAACTAAAAAAATCAAAAAATTACTAAAAAAGCATATTCTCAAACGAGGCCTGAAATATCCTAACCTAAAAGGTCAAAAATGCTTCTTAAACAACAATGAATTTTCCCTTTTCGGATCAAGTATTGTAGGCCATAGTTGTGCTTTTATTTTTTATTTTGTTCATATTTTCAAAAACATTAAAATGAAATCCTTATAAATGCTTCATATATATATTTTTTTGGGTACAAAAAACAACCTTATATATTTCTTAAAAGTAAATTCCTTTTGGATTTTTTTTTAATTTTTTGGAAATAAAAGCGTCAACCAAATTTTATGTGTTGTTAATTAAACAAAAACAAAAATAAAACAAATATATATATAGTTTTTAAAATTTGGTTCAAAGAGTTGGTTAGCCACCAATACCATTTTAATTGTTGAATCCTTACGTGGGTGTGTTTGGTTTGTGTTTGTAGAATAGTTTTTGAGATAAAAAGTACGAAAACTTGTTCAGTTTGCCTTTTTTTGGAAATGATTTTAAAAAATTGTTTTGGGAAGAGAATTTTTAAAAAAATGATTGATTTAATGTGTATACAAGAGAGAGTGATTTTGAAAAGTAGATAACCAAACAAAATTTTGAGATTTTTTTGAAAAAATTTATTTGGTTTGATTACTCTTGAAAATTTGTTTGTAGAGAATTTTTTTCAAAATTTTTTCTGAAAAACAAACCAAAATAAATAATAATAAAAATAAAGTAAAATAATTCATAAAATAAATTCAACTTCTATATCAAGTCACCATCTGAATTGTAGAACCCTCACATCAAATAAATTCAACTTCTATATCAAGTCACCATCAATTCATGAATAAATTCCCAACAAATTATGTAGTAAATCATTATCACATCATTTCACTAATTGAGCTACTGATGAGTAAGTAACTATCATAGTTTCTGGGTAGAGGTTGTGCCAATCAAAGTTTCTGCAACTACTTAAATCAAACAGTTGATTTTTCATTTTTTTTTTTCCCTTGTAAGTAACCTATACTAATACAATGCCCTAATTTTTGACAATTTCATCTTATAAAGTACTTGGCAAGTATCATGGCTTTTTCCAATCAACACTGAGATTTTGTTTGGCAAGTGATTTTTTTAGTCAAAAAGTTATTAAAAAGTCAACAACTTGTATCAAAAAGTCAAAAATTTTTTTTTTTTCTCAACTTTTTGCACATCTTTTTGTAAAAAATTAAAAAGTCATCCAAAATATATTAATTTTTTTACATCATATTTAGTCAAAAAGTCAAAAAATTACTAAAAAAGTCTGTTCCCAAAACGAAACCTAAATTATAAATATAAAAAATAAATATAAAATTAGATACATAATAGATATGAATAATATTATTTTATAGATTTTGTCAATAGATCTAATTTTATAAAATTTCATATGTTTATTTATAGATATTGCATCTGATTTTGTGATTAATTCTGGTGAACGGTGAAAGTACGTTGCTCAAGATTGATGACTCGTGAGTTATTGGTCTTTATGTTGGGGGTTGGCTTTGTTGGTGGCATTGCTCTCACCACAAGGAGCATTCTTGTCAATTACAATGGTACCTATGTATTCAAACATTAATACACATCCCATCACAAAAAACATTAATACACATATTAAATATCTCCCCATGTTTATTTGTACAATGACTTTCTTTCTCAAGTACAAGTGTTACAATTTATATGGTGAGTACTGCAAGATTTTAAAGAGTGTAGGTAGAAATTGCCTCAAATATTAGATCATCTCCGATCATTTATTAAATTTTTTATCTAAAAATTACTTTATCATCTCAAATTTCATTTTTCATCAATTTTGATGAAAAAAAGCCCAACTTTAATCTTTTATCTTTAAATAATTTCATAAAAATTAAGTGAAAAAGCCTTGTTGGAAATTTGATGAAAATTTTGGTTTATCCTCAATTTGATAAAAAAATTATTTCTTTCTTTATTTGATATAAGTTTGATGAAATGATTGAATCTCATTTTCACTAAAATTTTTATTAAATTTAAATTCGATGAAGGATTTTGTGGAAAATTGAAGATACTCTCCAGAATCTCAAGGTAAATAGATGTAAGAAAGGGACACGTAATTTGAGGTGATTTTAAATACACCCTTTAATTTTTCTCTACCATGGTCTCCCTCACATGCATTTGGAATTTGTTTTAACAATCCATATTATTTCAATTTATTGATAAGTCAATTTATTGATAAGTCAAAATTTTTAAATTTTATTTAATACGTTATTGATGTTAGTTCTAACAGATATTTTAATTAAAGAAGAATAATTTTATATATATCAATTAGTGTACTAACTAGTGTACTAATTGATAATATGACAAAATTTAAGAGGTTTTTAGTACTTGTAATGTGATTAATGAGTGGGGTCAATAATAAAGTCATAACTAGTGTTGATACACTAGTTAGTACATTAATTGGTACATGTAATATCACTGATTAAAGAATATTGCTTAATGGGTTAATTGACATAACTTATGGAGTTACTTATGGTTCATTTATATTAAAATTTTATATAAAGTGCTTAGTAGTTTTTAATACAATTAATGTGACAAATAACTTAAATAAACTATAAAAAATCAGAAAATATGTTTTAAACTTTTCCAGACAATCATTTTTGAATTGCTAAAAACAACTCAATGTAGATATGAATTTTGATAATGATATTAATTTATTTTAAAAAATTATACATTTTCATAAAAGGATATTGCTAACAAGTACTCCTAGAATACAATCATAAAAGGATATTGCTAACAAGTACTCTTAGAATACAATTAAAAAACAAAATAGATAAATATAATACACTTTTCACTAATTTTAATACACTTTTGCTAAAATCAATATATTTTTTAACATTTTTACAAATTTTTAAAAAACTTTTCACACACTTTTCAATATTACTAAACACTACCCAGAGTCATTTTGGCAAGTGAGTTGGGACTAAAAAAGCACAAAAAAATAAAATAGGTTAAATAAATTAATAAGATAAAATGTTAAATCTAGAGTATAATCATTTGAATTTTTCTTTTACAAAAAAATCAAAAAATAAAAAAAGCTAAAAAAATTCTTCCAAACGGTGGCTAAATTAACAAAAAGTCAGGCCAAGAAAGTTTTTCCCAAACAAACCCTTACTATAATAAAAAAATCTATAATACTTTAAAATTATCTTAACAAGTAAGTGGGCTAAATTCAAATAACAACAATCAGATCCAACATAAATTTTAGTAAAAATTAAATTAATACTAAAAAAATATTTGAGACATTTAATTTATTACTTTTAAAAATTATTTTTAATGATATCAATGTCAAATTTTAATTTATTATCATGTAGAGCTTAATGTTAATATCATAAAAAATGTTAGAGATATCAAAAATTTTATTAAATTTTCTATTAAATGTATTACATATTAATGTTAATATCATAAAAAATATTAGAGACATCAAAAATTTATTAAATTTTCTATCAAATGCTTTACATGGGTGTGATATTCACATCATATGGGTTCTATGTGAGTCCCACATCCATATTTAATAAAAAATTTGATAAATTTTTTAATATTACCCTAATATCGCAGGTGATGAACAAAAATTAAGTGAAGTATCATCCATGTTAATAATAATTCTAGGGAAAGCCCTAAGCAAATCTGCAATTCCCAACAACATAATATACTCAGATGTGACAGTGTTTCTTTTATGTAATAAATAATTGCCTCTCTTACCTTATGTCAACCAAATGCCCAAAATACCCCTAACTTAACTTTGGAATCTGTATCTAAACACTTGTCTCTGAAGGGTATTTATGTCTTTTCAAACTTGGTCAATCTGTTCAAAGCCACTGCTGACCGGCCCAAAGACATGAAAAACAAAAGTTAGAGAGAGAGTAACAAACTACACTATCGGCAACAAGCATAGAACATAGCAGCATATGAATGAGTTTAGCGGACATGAACAAAAGCTTGGCAGCTCTCTGTCTCTCAATCCTCATGTAAGAGAAGGAGACACACTCTCTCTCTACAAGGCATGCTTTCTCTCTCTACAAGACTCTTTTTGTGTTTTATTATGCTTTACTGCGATTAGTCTTGTTTTGTTCATTTCTTTATTTTTACCCATCTGCCTTTTTGTAGTTTGGGACTATTTGAGAAATATAGGTACTCTTTTGTTTTCATCTAATTGTTCTTTTAGATGGGTTGTCTTTGGTTTCTCTCTCTCATAGAGTGTTTGTGTGTAAAATGGGCTCTTTCAGATGAAGCCTTTGAGATCAAGAGGTTGGAGGATATGATTGGTTCTACTTACTGTTTGTTGGGTTTTTCTTTTTGGGTTTTCTTCTCTGAGATCTAGTGGGGTATGCCCATTTTCACAAGCATTTCTGCTTTTTGTTTGGCTTGGAATGCAAGTGTGTATAAAGATGTTGATTTTTAATGATTTTATTTCTCTATTACTCTAACACCCATTTTTTCATTTTTGGGTTTCTATAGGTACCTTGAGGTTGCTTGTTAGTTTTAGGGTTTCAGTTTCATTGTACTAACCAACAGCAGTTTTTTGAGGTTCTTTTGATCTCAAGCTTTGAACCATTATTAGGATCCATGAATTTGCTATTCTCCAGAGTTAAAGACCTTTTGAAATTTGGATTGTTGCTTCAAGGGTTGAAGATTAAGGAAATTTGAGGTTTGAGGTTAATTGATTGATTTGCTTGAATACATTTTCTTTCTCTAATTTGAGCAAATGGGTAAGTAAGGCTTGGGTTGTGTTCTTTTAATTGGATGCTATTCTCTGAGATTTTGTTTTATGTATACATTTTTTCACGGTGCTTTCATCAAACAGATTGTCTGCTGCTCTAAGTTTATATATGACTTTTGTATTTTCATGCAACATTCAATGATCATCGACTTTTTTACTTCCATCTGTATGGGATTTATGCTTAGGAGTGCTTTTGTTGTCAATCATTTCAAAATGCCTCGAAAAAAATTGAACCTAAAAGCTTTGATTTTGGATGAAACCAAACAATGTGCTTTAACAAGTATATTGGTAGAGGATCTTTATTTAGGAGATCATATTCAATTCTAATTCTCAGTTTAATTTTGATTTTGAGTTTTGTTTTAATGTTGCTTGTGTTTGCCCTTTTTTTTTGTATTTTCTGTAGATTGTAGATCTGTTGATGGGACAAGACATGGAGTTGGAATTTGACAAATATTGCAAAGTGGGTGGGAGCCCAAAAACTGTTCTTCCATCACCTCGGCGTTCTTCAAGAATTGAAAAGAGAATTGTCAAAGGAAAACTTACGTGTACCACAAACGATCTATTGAGCTTAGAGGAGGGCTTCAAAGAGATTAACTTTCGCCGCTATCGCAGTTCATCTTGTAAATTCAATCCATCTAGGTCTCCAGGGCTGGAAGGGAACGAAGTGCTAAGGCGGGGTTCTGTATATCAGAACTCCAAAGAAGTTAGGAAGATGAGGAAGATTGTAGCTATGGAGGGTAGGAGAAAAATTGAATCATCGGGAAGCCATGCTTTCTCCATGGGAATTGTTGACTCTTTGTGTAGCTCTGAGAAGAATAGCTCGCTCATGGAACGGAAAAGATCCTCAGTGGTGTCAATAAATTCAGACTCAAGTACAACTTCTGTTCCCATGCCCCTCATTGAAGAATTCTTGGATCTCTCTCACCATGGTACAGATAATGTTGTATCATCTGATGGGTTTTTAGAAATGCCTTCGAATTTAAATGGCAAAGAAGACCACTCTGCTGAAAATATGGAGAGACAAAAGATGTGTGATCCGAAGTTCAGATGTGATCCTGATGTTGGTCCTATTGATGATGGTATTGACTTTTGGGATAGAGACACTGCTCTTGCTTTGCATAAGTCGTTATCTGCTAAACTGGCACTGCCCCTTTCACCTTCTCAATCAGAAAGTGATGGCTCTAAACCAAGCAGTCCAAAGACACGGTTCAGCCCTATCAAAAAGATGTTTGATCCATTCACAAAGTCGAAGTCTCAACGGAGTCCTTTGGGTTCTTCTGCAAGTGAGCCTGGCGGGCTTCCACCAGCCCGGCTTGCAACCGTTGGGAGGAACAACAACACATTGCGAAAATCTCTACTGAACGAGTTTTCAAACACGATGCAGAGTCCCGAATTTGGTTCTCAGTTTGGGAAAAAAGATCACTGTAATTCAGCAGTTTCATGTTCACCAGCTCACTTGCACGGCTGCCTCAAGTTGGAAAATAAACATGGGGTGCCATTTTTTGAGTTCTCATTGAAGTACCCAGAAGATGTTTTCATGGCCCGGACTTGGAAAGCAGACAATGCTTTGAATTGGGTATACACTTTTCATAATAGAAGGAAGAGTAATAATGGTTGGGGATTGAAAGATAGCAACAAAGAGTCCTCTATGGTGGGACAAATGCAAGTATCATGTTATTTATGTACAGAGCTAAAAGATGCCGGGTCTTTTGAAAACTCTATGGTGACGGAGTTCGTGTTATACGATGTTGCTCATGGAAGACGAAGTGTTGCTGCTCGGGGAAACCCTAACCAGTCCTCTGATGTGGTTAAACCTCCCAAGGTTTCAAGTCAAAGCTCGGTTGGTGGAACTAGCAAGTTGGACAATGTGTCTGATCAATCAAAGCTCAAACTTCAATTAAAACACTCCACTGACAATGGGCATTTCGATAAATCGACTCCACACCCTTGGGCACTGGAAGATTTGCATCCAAGCCTTGAAATAGCAGCCGTTGTCATACAAGTCCCATTTGCAAAGAGGGAAAGCTTGAAACACAAGGGAGGAGATGAGAAGAGTGATCAACCGCATCCAAACTTACTTGATCTCTCAGCGATGGAGGAGAGAAAGAAAGGTATTGGGGATTGCTCAAGCACCACAAAGGTAAATGTGGTCACCCCGTCTGGAAACCATAGTTTGCCTAGTAGTGAGAGTCGTGGTCCTTCGCCATTACTTGATCGATGGAGGTTGGGTGGAGGTTGCGACTGTGGTGGTTGGGACATGGCATGCCCTCTTACTGTTTTTGGCAGTCCCAATATTCAGAGTGGTGAAGATTATCTGCTTGTGGAGAATCAGCGGCCTTTAGAACTTTTTGTTCAGGTAAGCTTCTCGTCTTATGCCAGGTAGCATGTCTTGGATAATAAAAAATTTAATATTGAGGATTGACGTTGATTGATTTAAACAACAACAACAACAAAACAAAAAAAAAAAAAGAGGGCTAGGGCTACAAGCAAGCCAAGTAGTAAGTTGTTTAAACATGGTTTGAAAACTTAACGGGCTTGTTTGGTTTGTTTTTGGAAAAAATTTTTGGGAAAAATTCTCTACAAACAAATTTTTAAGAGTAATCAAACCAAACAAATTTTTCAAAAAAAAATCTCAAAATTTTGTTTGGTTTGCTTCTTTCCAAAATCACTTTCTCTTACACATCAAATCAATCACTTTTTTTAAAACTCTCTCCCCAAAATAATTTTCCAAAACCATTTATAAAAAAAGACAAACCAAACAAGTTTTCGTACTTTTTATCTAAAAAACTACTCTACAAACACAAACCAAACAAGCCCAACGAGTTTCAAAATGTATCCAAGCTTTTGGCTTGTTTACATAACAAGCTAATCTCAAATGAGCTTTTGATGACTCAAGCTCAAGTAGCTTGGTTGTTTATGATGCATATAGGGTTATTGAGCCAAGTTAGGTTGTTCAAGCAGCTTGAAAACTTAACGAGTTTTAAAGTATGTTCGAGCTTGGTTTGATTACATATCAAACTGATCCCGAACAAGCTGAACACAAGTCAAACTCAAGTAGCTTTATTAGTTTTGCAGCCCTAATGAGGGGAATGGCACAATTCCATGGGGGAAAAAGATGAGTAATCTCTTAGGATGATGGCACAAGAAATTGTAACGTCAGATCTCTTTGTTTGCCCACTACACAACCTGGATATACAAATCCTTAAGGCACTTACAGTCTTCAGTTATCAGAATGTTGATTTGTTTTTGGTAAAAGCCGATATGTTCAATACATGTATTTTTTATTCTGTAGGATACAATGAAAGGGTTTTAGGAAACCATATGAAACTAATTCTATTCCTCATTGATTCACAAGTTCGAGATCGACCCATTTTGTTTATTAAATTAATTTATGTGTTCTTCCTGAGCTCATCTAAGTTAATATCATTAACAATTCAATGCAATGATTCCATTGTCATCTCCCATTCCCTGGCGATTTGAATGACTTTTGTTGGGTAATGATTCCATTTTAGACGACAAAAATGGTGTTATTTAATTCCATTTTGAACATAATTTGTTCATGTCATGTTTAGATGGTTCTCTTAATGCCAATTAATATATTTATCACCTTTGAACATAAAATGTGCTTGTTTGTACATTTTGGTCTGTCTCTCACAGGCTCTTACTTCATTCTACTTGAATATAGGGAGCAAAGGAAAATACACCGACATTGACCATGACAGTTATAGAGGAGGGACGGTATTCAGTTGACTTCCATGCACAGTTATCCACATTGCAAGCGTTCTCTATTTGTGTTGCTATCTTGCATTCTACAGAAGCCTCAATTGCTGTTGGGCATGAGAGAGACAAGCAATTGTTGCAATGCAATTCGTTGAGAGTGTTCATCGAGGAGGAAGTCAAAGATTTAATTGAAGCCGTCACAGAGGAGGAAAAGAGGAAAGTTGGCAAGGTGGAAGAAATCCCACCATGTTTTAAACTCAACCCACCTTTTTCTCCAATTGCTCGAGTATAGACTTGGCTTTGCTTATCGAAGCAGGAAGCAGATATGAGTTCTCCCCAAAATCCCGGATCAGATTTAGAGTGCCAATCCATTGGCGGTTCGTCTTTAGCAATGGTTAACCAGCGCTTGCCTTGGCGCAAGGTCAATACATCGAAGAGACCATGATCTTTTTGTGAGATTACTCAACTTGCTCTTAATTTATAGAAAAAAATTTTGAACACATCATGTTGGACAATCTTCACTGTATTTAAATAGATTAAATTCTATTGTGTACAAAACAACAACTAGAATTTAAAGAAATAAAGAAAATGAGAGAAATTGTTTGATTATAAAAATCAAAATTGAAATAAAAATAAATAAATAAAAACAGATTTTATTTTGTTACAAAAACAAAATTAAAATCTGATTTAAATAAATAAAATAGAATAATAAATTAAACAATTTACTTGAGCGCGCCGCCGCCGTCCGTCCGTCCGTCCGGTCGGTCAGGCGGGCTGGGCTTGGGCGCAGGTGCGTGGTGTGTGGTTGGGTTGGGCTTGTCTGGCCCAATACTAATCTTTTTGGGTAAAAAACATTTGAATTTAATTTTATTTTTGGTAAAATAAAATCCAGAATTCAAATTAAATTGGTTTGGTTTTACTGTACATCCAAACAGGGCCCTTCCCGTTTTCAAATTAAACCAGAAATAAGCTGGTCTGATTTTACTGTACATCCAAACAGAGCCCTTCCCGTTTTTTATCTGTTTAAATTATGAGTCCAACAGATTCAAATCTGTTTGAATTTAAAACCAACAGGTTTCATACCTGTTCAATTCAAAATCTGCAGCCACCTTTACATCTATAAATAGGACAGTCCTCATTTAGATTTTTAGAACTCTAATTTTCGGCCTTCATAATTCTGCAAACATCCTCTTCATTTTGCTGCATTATTTTCTTATCAGAGAGAGTATAAACACTTAGTGTGTGTTGGAAAAAAATGGTTTTTTGGTGACTTTAATTAAATATTAAAGTGGGTCCCAACCATCTTTTCAGTTGGGTCTAGATACTTTGCAATGAGATCTTTACACCACAAATAGAATGGCCAAAAACCATTGAGATTTGAATGAGAAATTGCCCCATGAAGTTAGCTTCATGAAAGAGTTAATGGGGTTTGTAACTTCTGCCTTTATTGCAGAGTTTAATAGTGCATTAATGGGGTTTGTAACTCCTGCCTTTATTGCAGAGGTTAATGGTGCATTAGTGACTAGCCATAAAGGCTGGAGGCTTCTCCTCTCTCCCCTATACATGTATAAATTGAGACCCTCCTGTCAAGTCTCAAACACAGAAATTGTTTCTTCCATTTTTTAGTCAGTTTGCTAGAAATTTCTACAGTGAGATAGTAGTGTCACTGTTTTTGTTCGCTAAGCTAGACAGAAAGTGTTTCTGCCATAGCTGGTTTTGACCGTCGTATCCTGGGAGACAGACGCCGGGATTCCTCAAGCACTCGACCCGTGAGGCGTCGAAATCTGTTTTAAGGAAACTGCTTCCGTGCAGGCTTCGGTTTCGTCTCTTTACCCTTTTATTGTTTTGTGTATTTCTGTTGAAATTTAGTTGTAATTATCAGCATATGTTCTTGGTATATAATTTGATTTCTTCATAAATCTATTTATCTAATTTCACAATTTGAACAACAGTGTGTTCGTTAGGCAAACAATTTGTAGTGCTGCTATTGTTTGTAGTAGATCATTTTATCCTGGGAGATAGACGTCCAAATTCTGAAAGTACAGTGGAGATGTCGAATCTGTCTTAAGGACACAGTGTCAAAACACTGGACTTGATCAGATAATTATTTAAAGAAATTAATCAAGTAAGTTGTTTAATTTATTATTCTGTTTTATTTATTTAAATCAGATTTTAATTTTGTTTTTGTAACAAAATAAAATCTGTTTTTATTTATTTATTTTTATTTCAAGTTTGATTTTTGTAATCATATAATTTCTCTCATTTTCTTTATTTCTTTAAATTCTATTTGTTGTTTTGTACACAATAGAATTTAATCTATTTAAATACAGTGAAGATTGCCCAACAATCTTAAGACAGACTATTTTTGGTATCTTCATTGTATTTAATTTTCTGTGTTTTCAAAGTAATATTCTGGTTGGAAAATACAAATAGTATTTATAAACTATTTGACGGATAGTAGTAATATACTGTCTATTTTCTTTAACAACTAGTAGTAATATACTGGTGTTATTAACAGTTACAGAATATTATTTGGTGTTACAGAAAATTATTTTAGTATTTTATTTTTTCTAGTTTTAGTAATAAGGAAAATAAAATTATTTTTTGGTTTTAGTAACTAGAATTTATTTTTTGGTTTTGGTAATTAGAAAATTATTTTGTGTTTTTCTGATTTTTGTAATCAGATATTTTTGTGGTATTTTATTTTCTAGTTTTAGTAACAAAGAAAATAAAATTATATTATTTTCTAGTTTTAGTAACAAGAAAAATAAAATTATTTTGTGTTATAATTTATTTTCTGGTTTTAGTAATTAGAAAATTAATTTGTGATTTGTTTTTCTGATTTTTGTAATCAGATATTATTTCGGTATTTTATTTTACTAGTTTAAGTAACAAGGAAAATAAAATTATTTTATGTTATAATTTATTTTCTGGTTTTAGTAACTAGAAAATTAATTTTGTTAATTTATCATAGTTCTTTTGACTTTATCATAATTCATCGTGAGTATACATGGAAGTATTTGATTCTATAGTTATATATTAGTTTTACAAACTAATTTCAATTTTATTACGAAGAAACCTTTGTGGCAAGATTATTTTCTTTTTTGGTTTTCTGAATCATTCTTTATTTTCTGTGTGTGGATCCGTAGTCGTGAATAGTTTCTGCACATAAGTCGGAAAATATATATATATATATTCACAAAAACGTTTGAATGCATATTTAATTAGTTTATTTATATACAAATCAAACCGATTAAATGAATGTATATTTTGTTATTTTTGGAGTTTAAAATTCAAAACGCGTTGAATTTTATTTATGGGTTGAAAATCTTTTTATCTCATGGAATCATGCATGATTAATTTATTTTGTTAATTCATTATTTTTAGTTGATGCGTTTGATATGCATGGATGATATCAACTCAAGTTATTTCTTAACAATAATTTCATATGATTTGGAATGATAAATTGATATGTTGACCTTGTACATAAGCAGATTAATTTGAGTTTTTCCAATCAATTTTTTATGGGTGTTTAAACACCAGAGAAATTTAAACATGAAGATGTATGTAGTTATATCGTTCCATTTAATTGGGAAGTAAATTTTAAGAAATCTTTTATGTTGATTATTGGTTTATTTTGAATTATGTGAAATGAGATGTCATTAATAATTATTTTACTTGCGTAGTAGAATTTGTTAAACCATAAACCATTTTATTAATATGAGGGTGTATCTCTTGCATTAGTTGAGATAATTTAATTTTCTTCTGTCACAAATATTTTTATGACAGTGACACTTATTCGTAAATGAGTTGCAAGAATGTATACAATCAATTGGGTTTTTTGAATTGTTTGATTTTTAGGCAAAATTTTTATGAGGATATGATTTTGTCAAAACTTTAATTCTGATTTGTGTAGTCATAATTATTTTGGATTTTTCATTTGAAATTTATGAATCAAGCACATCATAGACAACAAGTGATGGATGTTATATTTTGATTTATATTAGTAGTGATAGGGGTGGTGAATATGATGCACCATTAAATGAATTTTGTGCACAACATGGCATTATTCACCAAACTTCAGCACCCTATTCTCCTCAGTAAATTGGAATTGCTGAAAGAAAGAATAGAACCCTAAAAGAAATGTTGAATGCCATGTTACTAAGTTCAGGCTTACCACAGAACTTGTGGGGGGAAGCAATTTTGTCTGCTAATTATGTTCTTAACAGAATACCCCACCAGAAAACCAACAGCACTCCTTATGAATTGTGGAAAGGACAACCACCTTCCTACAAATACTTAAAAGTGTAGGGGTGTTTGGCAATAGTTGAAGTTCTTGTTCCTAAAAAGACTAAGATTGGACCAAAAACAGTAGATTGTGTGTTTATTGGTTATACTCAGAATAGTAGTGCATATCGGTTTCTGACTTATAAATCAGAAATACCTGATATAACACAGGTTCTGAACATGAATTGGTGTTTAAAAAATGGCACACGAGTAAGAGCTTTGTGTTGGTGGATAATTAGGTGACTCGGTTCGTGAGGAGGAGGGAGTTGAAGGATGGAGATGAAATCGGACTTTTTTGGGATGCTAGCAATTCAAGGTTCGGTTTTCGTGTTCTTGCTCGGAGAGTGTTAGGTTTTTGAATTAAGGTTTTGGCTCAAAAAGGTGTCAAGTTTGTCAAGAAAAAGTTGGTGTTAATGCAAGAATGTGAATATCATAGGAAGTATGATCTAAAGACAGAGTTCTAGTTTTCTGTTTTTGTTTTTATTTTTATTTCTTTGTTTTTATTTTTGTTTTGTTTTGTTTTGTTTTTTTTTTTAAGGAGTGAAAGAAAGTATGCACAGGGTATGAACTTAAGCATATTAGTTTTTGTTTTGTGTAGGGGGATGGATTTGTTTTCGATCTTTAATTTGAAAAGAAAAATTCAGTACAAATTAAAGATCGAAAACAAATCCATCCCACTATACAAAACAAAAACTAATATGCTTAAGTTCATACCCTGTGCATACTTTCTTTCACTCCTTAAAAAAAAAAACAAAAACAAAAACAAACAAAAATAAAAACAAAAACAGAAACAGAAAACTAGAACTCTGTCTTTAGATCATACTTCCTATGATATTCACATTCTTGCATTAACACCAACTTTTTCTTGACAAACTTGACACCCTTTTGAGCCAAAACCTTAATTCAAAAACCTAACACTCTCCAAGCAAGAACACGAAAACTGAACATTGAATTGCTAGCATCCCAAAAAAGTCCGATTTCATCTCCATCCCTCAACTCCCTCCTCCTCACAAACCGAGTCACCCAATTATCCACCAACACAAAGCTCTTACTCGTGTGCCATTTTTTAAACACCAATTCATGTTCAGAACCTGTGTTATATCAAGTATTTCTGATTTATAAGTCAGAAACTGATATGCACTACTATTCTGAGCATAACCAATAAACACACAATCTACTGTTTTTGGTCCAATCTTAGTCTTTTTAGGAACAGGAACTTCAACTATTGCCAAACACCTCCACACTTTTAAGTATTTGTGGGAAGGCGGTCGTCCTTTCCACAATTCATAAGGAGTACTGTTGGTTTTCTGGTGGGGTATTCTGTTAAGAACATAATTAGCAGACAAAATTGCTTCCCCCCACAAGTTCTATGGTAAGTCTGAACTTAGTAACATGGCATTCAACATTTCTTTTAGGGTTCTATTCTTTCTTTCAGCAATTCCAATTTGCTGAGGAGAATAGGGTGCTGAAGTTTGGTGAATAATGCCATGTTGTGCACAAAATTCATTTAATGGTGTATCATATTCACCACCCCTATCACTTCTAATATAAATCAAAATATAGCATCCATCACTTGTTGTCTATGATGTGCTTGATTCATAAATTTCAAATCATGATTCATAAATTTCAAATGAAAAATCCAAAATAATTATGACTACACAAATCAGAATTAAAGTTTTGACAAAATCATATCCTCATAAAAATTTTGCCTAAGAATCAAACAATTCAAAAAACCCAATTGATTGTATACGTTCTTGCAACTCATTTACGAATAAGTGTTACTATCATAAAAATATTTGTGACAGAAGAAAATTAAATTATCTCAACTAATGCAAAAGATACACCCTCATATTAATAAAATGGTTTATGGTTTAACAAATTCTACTACGCAAGTAAAATAATTATTAATGACATCTCATGTCACATAATTCAAAATAAACCAATAATTCAAAAACCCAATTTACGTAATTTTGTATAGAATTGTATACGGTATACATTGCACATTAGAGCGTTTCCCAACAAATGGTGGTTGAATTATGTACGGCAACTCTATTTTTCAAAATAGATCATAGATTTTATTTTTTTTTTTGTAACAGACGTAATAAATTAAATATATTACGATTATTAAATTAATCTAATTTTTTTAATAATATATACAAAAGGACTTATAAATTAAACGATTTATATCATCAAAACGCCACATGTGATGAAGAGCGCTTGGACAAATTTTAGATATCAGTTGTTTTGGTTGTGTTGGTTGGTGGATTATCTTTGTTTATTGTTTGGTCAATCTCTTTCGTAGATATCAGTGTTTTTTTTTTGTTGGTTAAAATTTTGGAATTAGATTGTTTGCTAATCTAACCGTTTATGATCTTTAAATTCTGGTTTCTTTGCCAAAAAAGAATTCTATGAATAGTTTTTCTGTCATGTTAACTCTCAGATGAGAACTAAGTGTGTGCGATTTTCTAAGATTCAACATTTTTCTCTATAATGGAAAATGGTTTAATCTTCTTCTTGTTCTGTGAAATTTAACAGTATCAAAGACAGAAATATGTTTGTTCTTCTCATAATGTGAATTGTTGCAATAATAGTATTAACCCTTTTGTGACAGCCTAAATGGGTGCATTTTGCAAGAGATTCTTGGTTACACAAGATATCAAACGTTGGTCGGTAAAAACAAAAGCAGTTGCATATTCATTCTTGAAAGAAATCTCCACAGAGCCATCTCGTTTATGAATAAATGTGGGATCAGTGGACTGGATTGGACAAGAAATGTGATAATTCATGTTTTTTTCATAATTTGTAACCAAGAACCAGGGAAGAGAACAATATGGCCGCAAGAAGAGAACACGTAGTAAATATACACCATACAGATTTAGGTCTCACTTCAATATCTCAAAGAAATTCAGCGAAAACAGTTTACCTTTCTCTTTACAAAATAGTCGATCAAATTTTGCTAAAGATCAATTCATATTAAACAAATGGTGGTTGAATTATGTAAAAACGAATGTAGTACAAATAGCCAAAGAAAGCGACATGGCCGCCCTTCACAAGTCACAAGACTCTTCTAAGCCAACCTAGCTCTAAAAGACAACCTACTTGAATCATCAGAACTCAGACAACATTGTGAAATAAAGAACATACAGTCAACTATTCCAACTTCAAATGATCTATCATGGGTCAAACTGTCACAGGAGAGGATGGTAATATGATCCAGTTTACAACATTCTTCAACCTTAGTCGCTTTACCTTGGATCACATATCTCTTTCAATGCGGCTTCCTTGTTACTGGTTTTCTTTGATACATCCCCGAGTTCTTCTGAGTGCATACAAGCTGCCACTGATGCAATCCTTACAGTGTAATTCACATTTTCCGTAGATAATGAAGCCAAATTAACGATAAACTGGTTTGGAGTTCAGAGTTTCAGGCTTGTCTAAATCAGGTGATCTGCATTTATATAGCTAATCAACAGTACCCAGATAAGCTCTCCCTAAGAAGTTGAACAATTAGGTCGAATCCTTTATGCCCAGGTCGTCAACACAAAACTCCTTCAGTAATTGCTCTCAGCTAAACTACAGATGGAACTATGGAGCCTCATCTTCCTTGTTTTGTGTAGACTTGACTGTTTTAGCATAAAGTTGGGGGACCTCCAAAGCTGATTGAGCATAAAGTTGTGGGACCTCCAAAGAAAATAACCTCTTGAAAGATTCATATGAAGCAAAGAAGATTGCTCCTTGAGAAATATACATAACCAATCTCGGAACCAAGCCCCTGACCAAACATAATTTTTACAGAAACACAATATCAGAAGATCAACAAGTAAAAAAGGGGCCATGAACATTTTCTTAACAACCCAGACAAGCTAAATCAGGTAACTTGAAGTTGGATTAGCAATTAAGCAGAAGTGAGGCACTCCTCCCAAATGACATACACGGGTAACTAGTTAAAAAGTAGTCGCAATAACTTTTGAGATCTATACAATAATTAATTATCAATAAATTTTGGGGTGATGATGGACAAACGGATTGTTGAGAAAATCTGCTTCAGTACAAATTCTTAAACTGAAACCTCAATTTAACAAGCAAACTTCTACTAAAAAGTTACAGTGAAAGACGTTAATGAAATACAAGTTCACTTGGGTCGACCCAACATCCATGAATCATGATTAAGTAAACTTTGATATTGTGCTCAGGAAAGCTACTTGAAGTATATTTCTGCTTATTTGTTTTTGGCATTCTAGTAGTAGTAGAGTACTAATGCTTCATTCCTTTTGCGGTATACATATATAAACTGCAATTATAGGCAACTAAGGGAGGATACACCAAAAAGTGTTGTTTTGGATTTTGTTAAGAGATTGTTATGGTTCCCAATTATTTCGTTCAGTTAAGGTGAATGACTCATGCTACAAAAATCACACATGGAATGGTTCATCATAAACCAGAATGTGCTTCCTGCACTCAATTAACAAGTATGGAAAAGTTTTGGAAAATGTTCTATCGGCCCAATGCATTCAGATATTCTTTCACAAAAATGAACTATGGGAGATAATCATAAAGACATGATGGGAACTCTTGGCAATACACCACCACCCCACCACCCCACTGCAAACTTACCTGTATAGACCCTTCAAACCTTCATGCATGGCTATTTCTTTAAGGGTATTAAACACGCCATCATACTGGTGAATAGATCCAGGAATCTGCAAAACATTCTTATCATCAGAAGCATTCTGACCCATGTGATGTGTTAATAGGCATGAAATCTGGCAATCAGCTTTCATATATATATATATGCCTTTCTTGTAAGTAGAGATCATACACCAATTGCTCTTTAACTAAAACAGCCCATAGGAGCATTTGGCATGTGAAATAACCTACTTGCATTACAAAGAAAGGCTTAAAAAGTAACTCAATTGCAAGATAAAACAAACCCGTGTCTGTAGTCTTGTCTTCACCACATCAAAAGGAGTTGTAAATAGAGCAGCTGTGGATCCAGCTAAACCCCCACAAATCAGCTGTAAGAACAGGAAACAATTATCTTGGCTAATTCTGTAAATACATTGGAATAAGACAGCTCTAAGCGTCAAGAGATGCCTGAGTCGATTCAGTGTTTAATGTAATGATACTGCTCATCATAAGCAGCATCACCAGTCATAGACAGTTAAAGCAATATGATAATATAACCAGTTACCTAAAAGCCTAACACTATTGTAAAATAGGATGAAATCATCAGAGTGGACAGAAAGTGGACAAACAAACCGTCTGTAATGTGTTAGGTTGAGCATTTGATTCTTGAGATGATAACATTAATTGCTTCAAGCTTTCATATGTGTAGAACTGCATATGTTGGAAAAAAAATACTTGAAAAAAATAACCTAAAAATATGTTGTAAAGAAGTACCCAAGTATTAGTAAAAGACAGGCTTGAGAGAGAGAGAGAGAGAGAGAGAGAGAGAGAGAGAGAGAGAATGGCAGACACAAGCTAGTCTGATGTAATGACCATGATTTCATAAATCTCGACCTCACCTTGATGACAGAGTGTGGAACATTCCTGCAGAGTACCGCTCCCCATCCAGCATACAATGAAGGCAAACCACCCTTTTTGATGATCCCAACCAATGCATTCCTGCAAAGATCCACAAATGAAACATAAATCTCAATGGAAGAATTGCAGATGAACTAAAGTCAGTGGTGCAGCTTGTGTAAAGGCGACAAGAACATTCTATATTATAACTTCAATGTGAAATGCAAAGCACAGAGAAATTTTTCAAAATATAATACAAGGCACATAATTTCAGACTTTCAACAATAGAATTACAAGTCCACAGTATGAACAGATTGAATCCATGCACCACATTATCTCATCCAATTATACAATGAAAACTTATTACAGAGACAATCCATGAACGGATGCATACAAGTATCAGATTTCAAAGGAATCTTGCAAGTGTGCACTATTGATCACCTTTGTTGATGCATTTAGATATATCACTAAGCACTGGGCTTCTAGTTTGAAGTTTGAACTTTACAATGCTCAAGGTCAATATAATATAGCATTGAGCATCAATTATCCGATACAATTACACAAACATGAAACCAAACATAATGCCTTTCTTAGAGTAGTCAATGTTAAGCTTGTAATATTGGTAAAGACACCACCAGGATGTTAGAGAAATACCAACAGTTTTGATAGTGCGAACCAACTTGCATCTGCTGCTTTACGCGCTCACTGGGAGTGAAAATAAAAGAGGTCGCAACACTAGCACAACCACCTGCCATGCAATGGGCAATTGACCGATACTCCTGCACCAAAGAAATGACTGTGAGATTTCTGGAACAAATTAAGCATCAAATTTAAAACCAATTGTGCATACAGTAAAGTAAACTATGGGGCAAAAACATACCGAGAGAGAGAGAGAGAGAGAGAGAGAGAGAGAGAGACATCTCAAAAGAAAGGGGAAAAATAAAGTTGCACAAAAAATAGCAAAACAATTTCACCTTTGGAAAAAAAGGAAGGAAAGCTCCTTTTGCTGATTCATATGTGAAGGTGTAAACTGCAGAAATTGGTGCTGAACAAGCAATGTTGCTAGCAATTCCACGATAAAGTCCTTTTACTCCTGCAACAAAATTAACACCAAGTTATTCAAGTCATAGAGCACTTTTTAGTCAAAGAAAAAACAAGATCAGGTACTTCTACCAACCATAATCTTCTGCATTTCCCCTAAACCAACTTACCTCTTTCAGAAATGATTGATCTGCCAATGTAGTGGAAGGATCTCTGATCAGCGTGGCAAGACTGAATGACAGTCTTTATCGTGTCCATTGGATGTAGACAAAGACTAACAAATACACCAGCCAATGCTCCAGCAAAAGCATGCTCTTGCTTTGCAAGTCCATAATGAAGTTTATTATTTGTTGGTGAGCTAATCTCTATTTTAGATTTGTCTGTCATAATGAACTCACTCTGTTGATTCTTTTTGCTGTCATACAGGTGAGCATCCTCATTTTTGTGTTGGCATTCTTTGTAAGCATGATCATCTAAAGCATGAAGTCCCAAAATTGGGGTCCTCAAAACACTACCATTTGCTTCTGTACTTTGGGGAGGCTCGGGGAAATAATCGGAGCAAAGAGATGTAATAGGTGCCTTTGCCACACACGTGCTTTGACCTGATGATGAATCCTTACATTTGGTTAATTGAGTATGGCAGTCAGCACTTTTGATGGTAGGGTTATTGGCAGGACTGCCTGTATCACCTACATTACAGCAACTTGTAGGACTAATATATCCAGAAATGCAGCAGTCACCAGTTTTCTTGCTCTTGATCTGGGTAGAGTTTACCTGATGTTTTAATCCAGAAAGTGATATTTCAGTCATCCATCCATACATATTTCTCAAATCATATAAAACTCCCACTGCTGCAGAACTCTTCTCCTTCCAAGGCTCATTAGGGATGTTGGAACCACCCTGCATGAATTTCCTTAGAAGAGAATGCGTATAATTTCCATTATGAGGTTCAAAAAATGATATCTTCTTAGATACTTTTAGACACTCTAAGTTTTCCTGTACCATGGGTGAAGAAGAATGGCCAGTAGTCATCAAATTAACTGGGAAATGTTGACCCTCCTCAGATGAGGTAGATGACCAGCCATTTCCTTTCCCACCTGAATAACGAAATACATTCTCTTCCTGAAAATCACCATCATTGTGTCTCAAATTTGATTTAGGTTGGAAAAAATCCAGGGAACGACTTGCACAATTCCATATCTGGCCAACTGCTGAGATGAGTTCAGCCGTGCTTAGTATCTCAGAAGACTTTGGTTCAGATTTTCTGCTATTTTGCTTACCATTACCAGAGGAGGTGGGGGCATAATCTCCGTCATCAAAATCAGTATGCTCAAAGGAAGCCCCCTCCAGTGGGCTACACCCATATTTTATTGAAGGTTTATTGCTTCTTGGAGGTTGACTACGCCTGGTCATTCTTCTAAAATATTTCAAGAATTTCCTTGAAAAAGATGATTGTAGATGGAAACGTAACTGCAAAATGAATCAGCAGGTATATTACTAAACATGATAGTTAAAAAATCACTAGTTCAAATCTCTGGAGCTGAAGGCTAAACAAATTTAATTAATGCCACAATTCATGTACTAACAATAATGCAATCAACTAACAATTCCAAAAGATGACAAAATCTAGGATTGGGCCACTTGTAAATATTTTTCCATCCTGGAAATATCCCACTGATAAAAATATTTAAAAATCAAGATTTCAAGTCAGATAAAGTGGAGGTGGGAGTGGGTGGGTGCTATGTTCAAAACATGGTTGAATTCAGAATCCCATGACTCTATGAGATAAGTATTGAACACTCCTATATTTGAATTGCGCTAAAATATTGCAGAATCATTAAATACACATGTAGACACAATCAGAGCTCAACCTAGAGATTTATGTTTTCATTTCATTACTACTAAATAATGAACAATCCTATGCTTGAGATTTAAAACCTCTTCTTTTTTTCTTTTTTTCTTTTTTATACAATTTCACAGGAATCAAAACCAAGCATTACCAACAAACAAACAAACAAAAAATGCAACAAACCCATTTTACCAGTCAAAAAATTATCTCTTATGTTATCCAGATTCAGCCCCCTTTGGTCTACTGAGATACAGCAAGCTGATTAGCATAGCCGGACCCCTGATGTGAACAGAAAAATCCCAACAATCAGCTCCTACTCCACACTCAATCAAGGAAAAAGCTTGAGACTCCTAAAATATGACCCCCTAAATTTACACACAATGATGTGGATTACTCAATGTCAGTTATTGAATTTTGGGGGTCATGTTTTAGGGATCTCTAACATTTCTCCTAAATCAAAAGCCCCAAAGCAAAGGTGAGTCCAAATACCATTATCACCCACATAATTACATATATATATGTATAATGTGTGATTGCAAATTGAAATTGCTTTGCGATTCAAGTGAGTACAAATTGTCAACGAATAAAGCAAACTGAAAAGTTTTCGATTTGGTTGCTCAGAAAAGGTAGGAAAAGCAATTGAATCTTAAAATTTTCATTATTAATAATATTCCATTCTTTTCCTTAGCTTTCTCAGCAACCAAACAGAACACCAACAAAATATCACATACAAAAGACATATTCTACGACAAGTTCGAGTTTTGGAGAAACTAAACCTTGATAGATTTAACTGTTCTCGAGCCGGAAGCACCATCTCCAGGAGTCTCCAATTCATTTCCCCGAGAAAATCTGGACTTTTTCCTGCGTTTTCCCGGGAAAATGAGGTGTTTAATAAGATGGTGAGGTTTAAGCAGTTGTGAAAGCATAAATTCAAATTGCTGGGTACAATGACAGGGGTTTAGATATATATATATATATACTTCTATATGGAATTTGACAGGTATATCACTGTCTTCGTGCTAACATGAGCCATTAGTGTTCTTTTTCTTAGTTGGAAATTGCCGGGAAAATTCTGGTGTTACGGACCCTACTGTATGCATTTTTAACCTCACATGACCAAAGTTGATCATGTGGTCCTATCTTAATCCATAAAGGTGATAGATTTGGACGGAAGGCTGCTGTTTAGACTTGTAAGATCTTATTTTAATAATTTGAATATTTTATTTTGTTAAATATTTCGTGTATTTTATTCATAGAAAAAATTAAATTTATTCAATAATTATAACATATTTAATTTATGTATTTATTTCAAAAAATGGGATAACAAACTCAATAATTTGAATAGATTATGATTACAGATCGTTTTAATTTTTTAATAAATAAAATATACAAAATACTTAATAAAATAAATAATTCAAACCATTAAAATATGATCCGTGAAGAGTGTTATAAACTCAAATAACATCTTTCAATTTTGATTACCGATTAGAGGGTATCTTCATGCATTAAAAAAAATTTAAGAATACGAAAATCATTAATGATCCACTCATAGGAGACGGTCCTACACCCATATGACAGAGAGAAGATCGATTATGTAATTAAATTTTTGTATGAATAGGAGAATTGTTTTGAATCAAGGGCTCGGTGGTGATTGGTTGATGCTTTTGACTAAGATGATCTTCTTGGTTTGAGTGGATTTGATTGCTGTTGTAACTCTCTTGTTGTTTGTGCGTGGTAGGAGATTATTTTGGGCTTAGGTTGGCGAACTTTCCTAGGGATGGCCTTATGTTGAAAGGACATTTTTGGCATTAACATGTTACGTATTTTTTGTCTTGGGCTGGTTTTAGGGTTGGATTATGGGCCGGTAGTTAGGCTAAAAATGGTTTTGAAATAATAGGCCCAGCTATCAACGGTACGAGGTTGGGTTTGGCCCAGGATAACGGGCCATTTTTACAGTCTCATTTGTGAGGTTATTTGATAGGTTTTGGGTTGGGTTGCATAGAGTGGCCAAGGTACAGCAGTCCATAATCTTTGGTAGAGCCCACTAATTTGAGTTATTATCAACTAGGTTATTCATATAACAAAAACTTACGATCAAGTAATCAAATCATATTTATCTTAAAAAAATAAAAAATTCTAAGGTAAATTATATAAATAGTCTCTGTAGTTTATACGATATGTCAATTTGGTCCTTATTGTTTTAATTTACTCGATTTTGCCTCTTAATTTGACAGATTGTGTCATTTTAGTCTAATAAAAAACGGTTGTTAAGTTTGGTAAACAAAAAGTTAAACTATGTGTCAATCTGGTCCTTATAGTTTACACAATTTGTCAATTTGATCCCTGTCAAAATCAAAGAAATTAAAATAACAGAGACCAAATTGATACATTGTGTAAATTATAAGGACCAAATTGACACATTGTGTAGACTTTCCGTCCACCAACCTTAACAACCGTTATTTAATGGACTAAAATGACACAATCTGTTAAATTAAGGGGCAAAATAGAGCAAATTGAAATAACATGACCAAATTAACACATCGTGTAAATTACAGAGACCATTTGCATAATTTATCCCAAAGTCTATAATCAAAATCACCCAAAATCCAATATCACATTTGTGATCTAATTTTTTTAAAAATAAATTATAAATACACTTCATAAAATTTACTTACAATACTAATTGCCCCTTACAGTTATAAATATTGCATCTCACCCTTTAAATTTTATAATTGCATAATAAATAGCTCCTTTCATTAATTAATCATTAAGTTAATTAATAATTTTTAATGATATCATCAATATACTTCAATAAACAGTTCTGATAGTTTTATTGTTGTATATTAAATGACAAATTTTGACAGAAGGGTTTTTATAATTTTCAGAATTACAGAGAACAATCTATATTTTAAGTAAATTTAAAAGGTATACCTGTAATTTTTCATTTTTAAAACAAATATAATTTAATTATGTAATTAATGATATTTAGTTAATGGTATCTTAATAAATCTTATAGAATGAACTGTACAAATTTTATTGGTGAGCCCAAATTGAACCTCACTTAACAAGCACCAAATCCATTAAACAAGAAAAAAGAAGTTTATAATTTATGAACACGCGTGAGTTGTAACAAAAACTATATGTCCCAATCTTACAAGGATTTGATTTAGGAAACCATTTTGATCTTACTTTCCTATTATGAATCTGATTCCACATATTTAGCATTATTATACATGTATATAAACTGTGGGGATATATTTCTGGGACTCAACACGTGGCAAGGGGATGCCGACATGTCACCCGGGGTGCTATGTGTAACAGTAAGATTCTTGCCAAGGAACTCTACTATTTTCCGAGGTAAACTCAGGAGACATCTCAATCTGGGCTAAAGGCCTCGAACCTCGGCTTAGCATACAAAGGCCGAACTACCCGCAGAAGAGTAAGCCGAGGTTTATATTATTAAATATTATCTTGGTTAGGTGGATGTCCAGCCTAGTGGAGAAAACCGTGAGGCCATCATTTCACCAACAAGCTGGCCTTGAGGCCATGCGAAATAGCCACGAGGCCATAGGCGGCCATGTGCAGAAAGAATGTGCTTTTACCTGAAAAGCTGCCAAAAGTGCTTTGGTGGGCTGGCAAGGCAGCTCAAAAGCTGTGAGCTTCCCCATCTCTATTCCGATGTATATATAGAGATGGAGGACGAGATATAGAGGAGGGATTAAGAGGGAATTCATTCTGAAGAGAGCATATACAACTACGAGCCAATTGTAACATTTACAATTATATACTCAGAAAGTGAGAGTTACTGAGAGCAAAACTGTAATTCTTGTTATTACTCATAGTGAAACACCTCGGCGCACCCGTGGACGTAGGCAATTATTGCCGAACCACGTAAATCCTTCTTGTCTTTGTGTTATTGCTTGTTCCATCTATTCTGCCTGTGCTACTACTGCTGACTCACTAAGATAGGCAGTGTGGCCGAGAAAAATAACCCACACAATTTGGCGCCGTCTGTGGGAAAGATAGACGAATAGATGGCTAGCAACGCACAGAACGAGAGGATCGGGGATGACATTCCAGCTGAAAATGACACGCCTATTGACCTGGATGCCGAAGGAGGCAACCACAACGACCAAACCCGTGGCCAGGGGCACGGGGGCAAAAACGTCGTCCAGGAGGACGACACTTCGAAGAAGACGGATCAGGATAGCTATTACAAGGAGGATAACCTCCAGGTATGGAAGGATAGATGCAGACGAAGGGATGAGGAAGTCAAGGACCTCGCAACCAAGTTGGCCGACCTGCAGTCGGTAGTCAACTTCATGATGCAAACCAAGGTCATGCAGCCACCATACCCACTGCAGGATACGCCAATCCCAGCAGTTAAAGCTCGGAATGAAGGAAGGACAACGACACCCGACGCATCACAACGCTCCAGGAGCAAGGGGCACCCTCACCCGCCCTCCGAGGACGTCGGCAAGTCCCAGAGGACACATAATGAAAAGGATGGGGAACCAAGAGAACATCGGCAAGTACAAAAGCAGGCTCTCTGCTTTGACACAACCCGTGGAGAAAGATCTAAACGGGCGCACCACGACGCCGAGAGCAGTGTGCCGAAGGGGCTCAAATCAAAAGATAGCCGAGCTCCAGGGAGAAGCAAAGAAGACTTGAGAAACTATCTCAAGAGAAGGGAACAGAACGCCGAAGCCGAGGTAACCTCACTCGTCAAGCCGAGGACACCATTCTCGGTAGAACTGGACAAGTTTGTAGCTCCAAAAAGATTCAGCATGCCGAGGTTCCAAATCTATGATGGTAAGTCAGACCCTAACTTCCATGTAGGATTATTCCTGAACTCAATGGCGTTATATAGTGGAAATGAGCCTTTGCTCTGCAAAGTATTCCCTTCGTCCTTTGGGGAAATTGCATCGGATTGGTTCCACAAACTACCAAAGGGAAGTGTAAAGACTTGGGAAGGCCTGGCCGAGATGTTTGTGGCCAGGTTCGTGACAAACAAGCTACAGCCATTACGGGTGGACGCATTAATGGCTTTAAAAATCAGCAAGGATGAAGGGCTAAGGGCCTATGCAAAGAGATACTACGAGGTGTTCAACCGAATACCCGAATGCAACCAGGAGGTAGCAGTTGTATCCTTCAAGAACGGCCTGAAGGAAGACTGTTCACTACGGAAATCTTTGGCAAAGACATTGCCAAAGAACATGGAAGAACTCATGGCAAGGATTGAAAAATATGCTAGAGCCGAGGAGGATACATCGGCATCAAAACAGGTCAAACATGAGCAACGGAGTGACTCGCCAAAGCGAAGCCGAGGTAACAACGGCTTCAGCAAGACGGAGATAGAGCTGAGGGCTAAACAAGCAGTAACAACCGTGTTCCGAATTCCAATTCACAAGATGCTAGGAAGAATAAGGGGCCAGCCCTATTTCAGAACACCGGCAAGGCAACCTGGGGAGTTTATGGGGAGAAACTCGGACAGACATTGCTCATACCACAATGAAAATGGACATACAACACAGGGTTGCAGAGCCCTGAAAGCCCACTTGGAAGATCTGGTGAGACAAGGCCACTTGAGAGACCTTGTTGATGAGACCAGAACAAGGGAAGAACAGGCAAGATTGCCACAGGCGGAAGCAGCCCCGCCACCACCACAACCCCGAGCAGACAGACCTCGGGTTGTAAATGTTATTCACTCCAAGGTGAATGAGAACGAAATTCGGGGAGAAACCCAAAGAGCGAAGCACTTGCAGCACGTGAACCAGGTCGGACTGAAAAGACCTCGGCCAGAAGACTGCCAACTTCAGATGTTAACCTTCACTGAAGCCGACCTAGAGATGGTCCAGCACCCACATAATGATGCCTTGGTAGTATCCCTCCAGGTTGGGGAGTGCCAAGTAAAACGCATCCTGATTGATCCAGGAAGTTCTTGTGACATCATGTACGTTAGATGTTACAAGGAGCTCGGCCTTCACCCCGACGACCTGGAGCAGTCAACTGGTCCGATGGTCGGCTTCAATGGAACACCGACGTGGCCACTGGGTGCAACAAGCTTAGAAGTACAAGCAGGCACCAAGAAGATCACAACCGAGTTCATTGTGATTGATACACCCTCACCATACAACATCATCATGGGCAGGCCGTGGTTGCATGCAATGGGGGCAGTACCTTCAACATTGCACCAAGTTCTGCGGTTCCCAACGGAGCACGGGATAGAAGAGATCCGAGGAGATCAACTGCAGGCGAAGAATTGCTCCATGGCAGCAATGAAAGCTACCTGCAATGTTCGAGAACCTGCAACGGCCGAGTATGAAGATGAGGACATGGAAGTCCTGGAAGATGTCGGCAAGGAGCCAGCCGAGAAGAGCGAGGAATCACTAAAGAAAATTCTCGTCCAGGAGGGCGATGAGGAAAGATTTTTTCTTCTCGGTTCAGGCTTAGCCGAGGAAGAAGAAAGAGAACTGGAGGCCTTTTTGAGAACAAACATAGAAGTGTTCGCTTGGACACCTTATGAAATGCCTGGCATTGAACCCGAGGTCACATGCCACAGACTAAACGTCCACATATCGGCTAAACCTGTGATCCAGCGGGCAAGAAGACCGACATTGGTGCATGTCGAAGCTGTGGAGGAAGAAGTTGACAAACTTCTAGAAGCCAGGGCCATCAGAGAGGTCAATTACCCAACATGGTTGTCCAACACCGTGGTGGTAAAGAAGAAGAACGGAAAATGGAGGGTTTGTGTCGATTTTACAAGCCTAAATAAAGCATGTCCCAAAGATAGCTTCCCTCTGCCAAAAATTGACCAGCTGGTAGATGCTACATCGGGACATGGAAGGATGAGCTTCCTGGACGCTTACCGAGGTTATCACCAGATAGCCATGTACCCTCCAGATGAGGAAAAGACAGCTTTCATCACCCCGAAGGGCCTATACTGTTACAGGGTGATGCCTTTTGGATTAAAGAATGCAGGAGCAACTTACCAAAGGTTGGTGACCAAAATGTTCAAACAACAGATAGGCCGAACAGTGGAAGTCTACATCGACGACATGGTCGTGAAGACCAAGGAGTCAGAAAATCATCTCGCCGACCTGGCCGAGGTATTCAATATACTGAAAACATATCGGCTCCGACTCAACGCATCAAAATGCGCGTTTGGTGTTGGATCTGGTAAATTTTTAGGGTACTTGGTAACCAGAAGGGGAATAGAGGCCAGCCCAGATCAGATCAAGGCTATCTTGGATCTTCAGAGTCCAACCTCGGCCAAACAGGTTCAAATGCTCACTGGCAGAGCAGCAGCCCTAAACAGGTTCATAAGCCGAAGTTCGGACAAGTGTAAACCCTTCTTCAACCTGGTAAAGAAGACTGCAGACTTCCTGTGGACCGAAGAATGTGAAGCCGCATTGGCCGATCTGAAAAAGTACATGATCACGGCTCCAGTCCTCTCGACACCAGAGCCCGGGGAAGAATTGTTTCTGTACTTAGCCGTGTCAGAGCATGCGGTAAGTGCAGTACTTATCCGAGAAGAGCAGGGAGAACAAAAAGCTGTCTACTATGTGAGTAAGACCTTGGCCAGCGCTGAAACAAGGTACTTGCCACTGGAGAAGTTAATGTTGGCCTTAGTCATGGCCTCAAAAAAGTTGAACCACTACTTCCAAGCACACAAGATAGTGATACTAACAGAACACCCATTGAAGTCCTTATTGCAACAAGGAGACTTAACAGGAAGAATTGCAAGATGGGCAGTGGCCTTGGGCCAGTATGACCTGGAATTCAGGCCAAGGACAGCAATCAAGGGACAAGTTCTGGCCGACTTTGTGGCAGAATTCACGCCGGAGTCCATTGAACATCGGCCTCCCTTGAGCCGAGATGAACCAGGTCCCAGCAAGCAAGAAGCATCCCGGCAAACAGCAGAAGACCAAAGAAAGGAAAAGCTCAGACCGTGCAGCATATACATCGGCGACTCATTCAGACTCTTTGTGGACGGAAGTTCAAACCGACGAGGAGCGGGGGCAGGAGTACTGCTGATATCCCCAGATGGAGAGTTTATAGAGCAGTCCATCCGTTTGGGGTTCAAGGCCTCAAACAATGAAGCTGAATACGAAGCATTGATTGCCGGACTAAAACTTGCAGCAGCAGCAGAAGCCGACGAGGTAATAGTTTTTTGCGATTCACAATTAATTGTTAACCAATCAACAGGAGAATTTGCAGCCAGGGACGAGAGGATGTCGGCATATGCAAAGGAAGTAATCAGGTTAGCCGAGCTATTTCAGAACTGCCGACTTCTTCAAGTTAGCCGAGATGATAACAGCCACGCCGATGCGTTGGCCAACCTGGCGAGTTCAATGCAGACTGGAAAGCCAAGAACAATCATGATCGACTACATGTCGGGTCCGAGCATAGAACCACGGAGCGCAAAGCAGGAAGCAATGTGCGTGGACATGGGGCCGAGCTGGATGGATGCAATTGTTGCATTCCTTAAAGAAGGAAAACTGCCAGAAGATCGCAAGGAGGCACACAAAGTCAGACTGAAGTCGGCAAGATTCAGCTTGACCTCGGACGGACATCTCTACCGAAGGTCCTTCACTGGACCCCTTTTAAGCAATTTACAAGTTGGAGTCAAGCCGATATATTGTCATCTGTGGAAATTCGCGCCAAGTATAGCCGATATCAATTTACAGGTTCATGTATATTGTTTAATTCTTGTTGAAGTTTATGTCGACTTACAAGTATACGATTGTTTATAACTTGAGTAAAGTTTATTGGTCGTATTAATTCTTGTTGAAATCCGACATGAGATCATATGTTTACAAGTTGATCAGGCCAATTTCAAAGCTTAGGTTCGCTTGTTGAAATTTGTTGCAATTTACAAGTTGAAGTTTAGCCGAGATGCTTCCTTGACTTCACTTGTTGAAATTTGTAGCAATTTACAAGTTGGAGTCAAGCCGAGATATTTGTTTCTCTTCGCTTGTTGAAATCTGTTGCGATTTACAAGTTGAAGGAAAGCCGATGTTATCGCCTATAATTTGAAACTATATATGATCATTTGTCGAAATTTGCAACAATTTACAAGTTGAGATTATTGTTTAAACCTTGTTGAAATTTGTAGCAATTTACAAGTGGATTACTATTTAAACACTTGATTATAATTTGAGAAAAGTTTGCGTGTTGAGATTTGCAGCAATTTACAGGTTACAGTTAGGCCGACGTATTACCATCTGTTGAAATTTACAGGTTGAGGTAACAGTTGAGATTACTGTTTAGCATTTGACAAAACTTGGTTAACCGTTGTTGAAATTTGTAGCAATTTACACGTTGGGCAGACTGAGATTGTTGTTTGAACACTCATTGGAACCTGAGAAAAGCTAACATTGAATATTATACGTTTTATGAAAGATTGCAGGACGGTTTTCTGCCGAAGTAAAATTTTGCAGGTGTTATACCCGTGGTATGTTACCCCGAGAAGATTACACAGAGAAGGAGGAGTATGAAAATTATGCAAAATATTCTAAGTATAAAGCTACACAGAAGCAGTAAAGAGAAATTAAAGACTGAAGCATTCAGATCAAACAGTTATACATAAAGAAGGCACTATTACCAAGCAAGGGTCAATTGTTCTTAAAGCAAAAAAGGCACATCGGCCATAAAGATTACAGTGTTTACAAAACATCAACAAGAAGAAAACAAAGTACAAAAGGAATCAGGGCTGTCCTTCAACTTGAACAGATGGTTGGGTTGGAACCTCGGAGGACTCTGGAAGAACCTCTTTGGTAACTTGTTGTTCCACAACCTCTGCGTTTTCTTCTGTCGCAACCTCAGCTTGTTTATCTGCTGCAACCTCGGCCTCCTTGTCTGCCGCAACCTCAGCATCAATCTCAGCAAGGGTTTCATCAACACTTCTCTCTGCCAAAAGAAGGTCAGAGGATAGCGTGCCGATGTCTGCCTTTTTGGGAGCAGCTTCAACGTCCTCATCTCCAGTCAAGTCCAAGACTTCTTCACCCTTGGAAGGAGACCTGGCCTTCCTTACCAGGGCTTCATCTTCTTCTTCATCTTCGTCTTCAGCCTCGGCTTCAGAATCATCTTCTTCAGCCTGGCTTGGAGGTGGAGGAAGAGGACAAGGAAGACGCATAGCCTTGGTCTTGCGCCATGGCGAGTCGGCTGGTAGATCAAGCTTTTTGGCCAAAGCATTCCAACCTAGGACGAATCCTTTGTTGCATGCTTGCTTGACCTGAAGCTTATAATCTTCAGCAACGTCGGCCATGCCTTGGTTGTAGGCAGCAGTGACTTCGGCTTTCTTGGTGGCCAGAGCATCTCTAAGCTCTTTCTCGGCTTCAGCCTTCTTAGCCTCGGCTTCCTTTTTCTCGGCCTCGGCAACTTTTCTTACGTTTACAGCGGCCTCAGCTTTTTGAAAAGCAAGTGATTGGGCCTTTGTAGCTTCCGCAGCCTGATCTTCCAGCTTTTTCATTTTTAGTTCGTTGGCCCTGTTTTGTTTATGGAGAAGAGCGAACTCCTTCTCCATGTCTTCTAACCTCTTCGCAGTCTCAAAAGCCTGCATGGAGAAGGTATGGGCATGTTGGATGGCCTGGGAGAATACAAGGCAAAGGTTATTATAAACATTTCAAAAATTTTACAAGTATGAAAGGCAAATGGTCAACTTCAAAGACTTACTTGGACCGAATGCTGCATCATGAGAGTGTAATTCTCATAGCCACTCTTCTTCTCATTCTTCGCCATATCACCGTCCAGAAGGACAGCAGTGCTAAGTGCCACGCCAATTTCGGGATCGGCTGCACTTTCATTAGTGTACACTGGCCTGTCTTCAAGAGTAACTTTGGGTTCCCAGGGAACTTTGGCAACCCTGGACCCCGAGGTTGAGGTTGATGATTTTTGTTTCTTTGCCGCAGCAGACCTTGGTGGTTGGGCTTCAGCAGGTCTCTTTGAAGGCGCCGAAGTCGTATTCTTGGCCAGTTGAGAAATTGGCACTGCATCTTCAACGTCGGCAACGGTTTCAGTAGCCTTGGCCTTGGGTTGGGCCTTCTTGACTCTCTTGGGCTTCGGCTGAGGAGTTGTCTGGGCAGGATCTTCTTCCATGTCATCTGGAAGGTCGGCCAGGAGATTCAGCACCTTTTTCTGTGGTTTTTCCATCTGGGCTGCCTTAACCAATCTTCGTCGGCGCTTCTTTTCTTGGACTGGAACTAAATTTGGTGCCGAAGTTGATGGCTGGTCGGCTGGCTCAGAAGCGGAAGCAACTTGTTCTGTGGAGGCAGTTGGCGGAGAGGCTTTCTTCTTCCTCTGCCTTGGAACGTCGGCCAATTTTGAGGTGTATGTGGGGATGAAGTTCAGCAACAAGGGAGCTTTTCGTTGCTGAAGTGGAAGGTCTAAGAGCTTTTTCAGGTCGGGCCTGAGGAAGTAGGATTGGCGGAAGTTCTTTGGAAGTTGGCGAACGTCTGCAAAAGGAAACACAACATTAGAAACAGACAAAATTTTGTGAAAAAATTGAAGAAAACAACAACTAAGCAGTAATGATGGGCTCTTACCCTTGCCCTCCTTTATTGTTCGTGGGAGGGGGAAAAGGTGGACTTCCTCATCTGGGCCGAATTCCCAATTGCCAGAAACAATGAGGTAGTCATCTCCAGCCCCTTTGTTGGAGTCTGGAAGGTCGGCAACTATCTTATAAGCTGTGGACCTCGGCTTAAGGTAGTAAACAAAACCCTTTTCCCCCAGGTCAAGGCCACACATGGTGTAGCAGTACTGGATATCAGAAAGGGTGATTCTAACACCCTCCCGCCGAGATAAAGCTATTATGCCCATAAGGGTTCTAAAGGCATTAATGGAAAGTTGCATGGGGTTGAGGGTGTAGAAATGAAGAACTTCGCGGAAAAGGGGATCTAAGGGGAACCTAAGTCCACACTGGATGAAGGCTACAACAGGGAAGGGCATCTTATCACCATCAGGCATAATGGAGTCCTTTTCCTCCTCGGCTAGTCTGAGGTGGACATCGTCAGGGATGGAAAATTCCTGCCTAAAGTTTTGAAGTTTGGTTGGGGTGTCCACTCTGTCTCTCCACACACCCATGGTCCTGATGAAATAAGTGTTTGGCTACAGAAACAGAGTATTGCTAAAAGGTTTTAAGAACCTCGGCTAAAACCTAGGTGCGGATTGTTTCAATTTTTTCCTAAGGAAAGTAGGTTCTACAGCAAATCCCAAACCTAAATCTACGAATAAATGAGTATGAATGGCAGAAAATCTGAAAAACAGAAAAGCAAACAACGAAGTCTCAAAATCAGGAGAAGGTGGAAGACCAAGAACAAGAGGTGCAATAGTACGAGTATTCATGTGCAAAATCAAGAAATGATTCGCATATTAATGAAAAGCAGAGCAATAGAAGCAAGAAATACCAGAAACGATCAAAGAACTGGGAAAAGAAGGGAACAGGGGCTTACCAGAAAAGTTGAAGCCGGGATGAGTTCTGCCGAGGTCAGACGATGGAAGCAACAGAGTCGAGAGCTTCACGGAAATGGCAAATGGAGGCAGTTGCAGGGCTTCGAGCAAGAGAAATGGCAGATTCGGAGGAGGAAGGAGCTTTGGAGAAGAAAGGGCTGAAGAGAGAGAGAGAAAACAAAAGGTTCGAATGCAAAAGTGAAAGAAGGAGAGAGAAACGAATTGTTTTGTTAAAAGTTGAAAGGGCGGCAAAACTGCAATAATGACGCCTAGGGCAACGCAGGCGTCAGACGGCGCTGCAGTGAAAAGACGGCTCGTGGGCGCGTCAGCAACACGGTCCACTGAAAATGAAACGCGTCATCGGAACGATTGAGAAGTGATGCATGACAGCTCATGCGCGAATGGGAATCGATTGGAGTTTAACGAAGCCATGTCGGCCTGAAGTAAATGATCTCGGCTGGAAGTTCTTAAGCCGAGGTACGAGAAAGAAGTTCAATGTAAGTTCCATCACCTCAGTTGCCGAGGTAATAGGACTTAGGGGGCAGTTGTGGGGATATATTTCTGGGACTCAACACGTGGCAAGGGGATGCCGACATGTCACCCGGGGTGCTATGTGTAACAGTAAGATTCTTGCCAAGGAACTCTACTATTTTCCGAGGTAAACTCAGGAGACATCTCAATCTGGGCTAAAGGCCTCGAACCTCGGCTTAGCATACAAAGGCCGAACTACCCGCAGAAGAGTAAGCCGAGGTTTATATTATTAAATATTATCTTGGTTAGGTGGATGTCCAGCCTAGTGGAGAAAACCGTGAGGCCATCATTTCACCAACAAGCTGGCCTTGAGGCCATGCGAAATAGCCACGAGGCCATAGGCGGCCATGTGCAGAAAGAATGTGCTTTTACCTGAAAAGCTGCCAAAAGTGCTTTGGTGGGCTGGCAAGGCAGCTCAAAAGCTGTGAGCTTCCCCATCTCTATTCCGATGTATATATAGAGATGGAGGACGAGATATAGAGGAGGGATTAAGAGGGAATTCATTCTGAAGAGAGCATATACAACTACGAGCCAATTGTAACATTTACAATTATATACTCAGAAAGTGAGAGTTACTGAGAGCAAAACTGTAATTCTTGTTATTACTCATAGTGAAACACCTCGGCGCACCCGTGGACGTAGGCAATTATTGCCGAACCACGTAAATCCTTCTTGTCTTTGTGTTATTGCTTGTTCCATCTATTCTGCCTGTGCTACTACTGCTGACTCACTAAGATAGGCAGTGTGGCCGAGAAAAATAACCCACACATAAACATAGCAACCCCCGTAAACCCCATTCATCTTTCTAAAACCTTCACTCTCTTCTACAAAATCATCAATGGAAACAAACCCATCTCCTTCAAGCACTCATTCTCCGGTTTCCAAGCCAGTGGCTTCAACTTCAACCATGAATCCCTCAAACCCCATTACCATCATCAACAACAACAACAACCAAGTCCCCCAAGAAGATCAAAGAAAAAAGGAAGAAATTTGGGTTTTCGGGTTATCTGTTGGGATCAACAACGATAAATGTGATATGAAGAACTCGAAGCTGTATGAAGTAATGATGTCTCCGATCATGAAGAAGAGGAAGATTTCTGAAAGAGAAGAGGGTTTTCAATCTTTTTTTCCATCCAAGAAAACAACTGACAATTACTTGTTGATCAAGCAAGAACTTGAAAGAAAGAGGATTGAAGATAGAATCAGAAGCTTCCGGTTCTACACTCACGAGGAGTGCAGAGAAGAGATGGATTTGGGGGTGTCAACGAAGCTCAAGCTCTTTGAGGATCCATGGAAGATCAAGAAAACCCTAACATCAAGCGATGTGAATGAACATCTTTGTCGGCTCTTGTTGCCTGCGGGGGCAGTGGACAAGCATATAATGGCGGTGTGGGGTGGAGAGAGGGTGGAGCATGTTAACAACATGCGCGGTGAGAGGGTGGTGGTTTGGGATTACGACACGGGTTCTGAACATGAATTGGTGTTTAAAAAATGGCACACGAGTAAGAGCTTTGTGTTAGTGGATAATTGGGTGACTCGGTTTGTGAGGAGGAGGGAGTTGAGGGATGGAGATGAAATCGGACTTTTTTGGGATGCTAGCAATTCAAGGTTCGGTTTTCGTGTTCTTGCTCGGAGGGTGTTAGGTTTTTAAATTAAGGTTTTGGCTCAAAAAGGTGTCAGTCAAGTTTGACAAGAAAAAGTTGGTGTTAATGCAAGAATGTGAATACCATAGGAAGTATATGATCTAAAGATGGAGTTCTAGTTTTCTGTTTTTGTTTTTATTTTTATTTCTTCATTTTTTTATTTTTTTTAAGGAGTGGAAGAAAGTATGCACAGGGCATGAACTTAAGCATATTAGTTTTTGTTTTGTGTAGTGGGATGGATTTGTTTTCGATCTTTAATTTGTACTGAATTTTTCTTTTCAATATAGTTTTATTCTATTCAAAAAATATACTATTGTCTTTCGAATTGTTTGATTGACTGAAAACACTAATATTATATACTCTGAATTTTACCATGTAAGTTTTCCGTTGAACTAATATAATTGCATTGCTAATAAAAAGAAAAAAGGAAAAAAAATAGTATGTTAATGATTTTAATTGTTACAAAATATTGCACTCAAGAAAGTTGGTATTTACGAAACAGTTTTAATTTTTCTCTATAATTATCTCTTATGGGATATTACTAAATCAATAAGACGAGAAAGAAGAAGCCAAACCAAAATAATTAATTCGAATTTCAAGAGTAAATTAATAATATTTTGTTTTTATATTTTATTATTTATATACGATATTATAATAAAATTTAATGAATTATAATCATAGTAATGAATAGATTAATAGTTAAAACATTCATTGTTCTCCTTGAGACTATCCTCAAAACTTTGACCTAAATAAGAGACCAAGAGGATTACATATAAATTTTTAACAATGTTAAAAATGCTAATCACAATAAAATAAAATAAAATAAAAGAAGATAGAAACATTTAACAAATATTAATATTTTATTACTATGTTGAATAATACATATAAATTAAAAATAATGGACTACCCAAAAACTCATATTTGGTTTGGATTTCAAAAATTTATTTCAATTTTTTCTTAAAAAAATATTAGAAATTAATTTTATGAAAAAATCAAAAAGCACTTATCATTCTTAGACAATTTTATATTTTTGGAGGGAAAAAATAAAATTTTAAATTTGAAAAATATTTTTTTGATATTTTTATTTTTGTCAAATTAATTTATACTTTTTTTATTAAAACAAAAAAAATTAGAGAATGAAACCAGATAAAGTTTAATTAATGTCTGAGCCCGGGTTCGAACCGGGGACCTCTAGGGTGTGAGACTAGCGTGATAACCGACTACACCACCCAGACGACGCATGAGGCTTGTAATTTTAATTATATATACTTAATGAAAAAATTATTTTATATATTTATTTTATTTTTTTCATTTCTCTAGATGTACACTAGAAACAAGTTTACAAAGTTACCCATAACTTGAGTTTTTGCATGATCATAATTTTGTTAACGAATGGATTATTCATCTTACAGAGCATTTTGAATAAAGTATTCATACAAAAAAAATTAAGATTATTAGACGTTGGTAAAAATATGATCGAATTATATTTGTCTTTAAAAAATAAACAATTTATTCTTAAAATCACATATATTATCTATTTTTCAAATGTAATAAATCTAATTTTTAGATAGATGATTTATTCAGTGGGCTCAACAAGTTGAAATGTTCAAATCACTATAGTGGATCTTCAATAAGCTCACCAACTCCAACAATACCTAAAATGCCCCATTGGAAAGAATTCCTTTTAATTTTGAAATTATTATTCCACTAATATGGTCGTGTTACCATTGATAAAATTTTAATTTGATTTTTTTTACTTTTCAAAAATTAAAAATATTTTTACTTAATTAATTATATTTGTTTTCCGTTCACTTCTATTTTCCATCCGATCAACCATCAAAAAACACACAAAAAAAAAATATTTTGTTAAAAATATTTTCTGCCAAAACTAAAAACAGCGTAAATGGAGTGTACAAATCATTCTCAATTGTAATGGCATATTCGTGGACACTTGCATGACATTCTCAACAATACTACATACCAAAAAATTATTAAAAAATTACTTAGAAAACTAAATCTATCTATTGAACACATTGTTTTAAGTGTAACTTACATCTCACTATCCATAGCCAACTACACTTCCTGCTAAGTCACACGTTACTAGCTTTCAAGTCAAGCACCACATCATAGTAAGTTCGTTGATCGCGTTAGAAAAAGGAAATGAAACCTTTACAATCACCAACACAAACCCTTAACACCTTAATATACGAAGATGGACATGATAATGAATCTCACCCTACAGAAGTTACATTATGATCATATCATCGATGGCTGTACAAGTATTTTGTGTAATGGAGGCCTGTGAATGGGTTAAAGGTGTCAGGAATGGTAGAGCAAATGGTTACAAACAAGAAGGTTTGCAAGAGTTCTTCCGTCGCCTAAGTAGTCTTCTTATTTACTGCCATCGTTTGCCGGTCTTGGTTGAAGAGGAGCTGCCAGCACTGGTTTTCTTTGAACCTGAGAAGCGAAAAATAAATATACTCTTGATTAAATTAATTGATCTTACAGTTAAGAGAGTAATGAGGAAATTGTTCTGTTGATCCCCCAAGAAAACAGTTGAAAGACTCAAAAACTCGTATTTTTTGTAAAATTAAGCATAGAGATCCAGCAATTATTCGTTGTTTTTTCAGCACTTCAGAGTTTGCATTTCACAGGAGACAGAAAAATAATTGAATGGTTCTGAAATGGTCTATCAATAAAGTTGTTTTAGAAATCGTTTCCGGGAAAAAAAGTAAATAAACAAAAGGGGAATCGAATTGAGAATCAAAGAAAACAGAAAGGAAATGAAATATATATAACTAAGTACTTCTGGGAACAAAAATAAGTTTTGCATTAAAGAAAAGATGTTACATACTTGATGAAACTTTTGAAAAGCCACTGGTCAATGACAACCGAGAGGATCCTTTATGTCCCTGCTTTTGTGGAGGTCTAGGAAGTTTAGCTGGCACACTGGGCCTGCAATCCACCATGATAGAAACAGAATTACATTGGCTAATCATGGTTGTTTACTATGTTGCGTAGCCAAGTAAAAGTTCTGATATTCCCAATTGCAAGCAAACACAAAAATGCGGAGAATCAAAATAAAAGTGTAATCTGCAACCAATCAAGAAGCTTAAATTTGGGAACTTTGTGTTACATGGACTCAATTATATAGGTGTTGGGTGCAGATTGTGTCCAAGTGTTGGATTCTTGTAATTCTCATGTCCAAGGACACCAAGACACAATTAGATTTCACATGTCTTTAATGTTTTTTTATTTTTTAGGTCAAAAGTGATGATTATGAACTAAATATAGCATTTTATTCATAAGATGAAAATCTTAATCATACTATCATAAACTCAACTAGAATGAGTGTCTAACATGGGTACTTCACAAATTTAGAAGAGTCCACGTGGCCCAAGCCACAACACCAAATAGTACAGGAAAGCTGTATTAAAGAACATTAGAAAAGGAATTATGCTGGTTTTTACGTTGTGGATAACAAGAAATATGATATCAATCCCAAACCTGTCCAATAAATATAAGTAATGAACAAAAGAAAAGGCAAAATACAATAATACTTACGAGCAAAATTCCAGTAGACATTTTAAGATGTGAATGAGACGAGAAATATTTAGTGTGTATGCAAGAGATAAAATTCCAAATCAGTAAAAATTAAGAAGGCAGAAGAATTCACTAGCACTCGAACACTTGAGGATGAAAAGCACTCACTTTTCTGCGCTATCTATTCGTAGTTTTGCAGTTTCAGGGAAAAGAGTGAACTCCACAATACTATTCAACGAACCATCAGTTTCTGTTCCCATTGAAAGTTCACCATCAGATATGTCACTTAATCTCTCCTCATGATCTGCATCCCCAAATCCCAGAAGTTCAATGTCTTCCGTAAGATTTTGACTTCCATCTACTAAAGCAAGCCTTGATTCAATGTCTTCTGTGGGATTTTGACCTCCATCAGCTACAGCAAGTCTTGATTGTTGAAACAATTCATTATGGTGTCTAAAGTCATCCGTTGACTGCTGAGAACCAGCTTCAGAATGCTTATCACTGTACTCTGAGCTATTGTCTCTATCAGAAACTGCTTTCTCAGCAAGTCCAGATCTTTTCCCCCCTGACAGTACTCGGCTTTGCCGTGGAGACCCTATGGAATGTCTTCTTGGAGAGGAAGACCCATGCCGTGGTGAGCTCATACCTTGTCTCTCATCATTTACACTAGTTTTAACCAGCCGCAACTTTCCAATCTCTTCATCTTTCTTAGCAACTGCATCCTTTAGCGAAGCCACCTGCAAAGTCAGCAGAAAATCAGAGAAATTCAAATTGGCTTCAAAAAAAGAAATCAGCTTCACAAAAATTTAACATATGTACTTGAGTTTGTAATCAGATATATCCCAATGAGCCATTTTACCAAATTGTTGCAATTGATATTCGATCCTGAAGGGAAGGAAAGCATTCTGGATTTTGTTTTTCAAAAAATAAAAAGACATCAGTGCTCAAGCTTTGTATCAGGTCCACATCAGGTGGCCTTCTGGTACGGCTTTAAATAAGTCAAGCTGAGTAGCAGAGTGTTCGATCTCAGCTCGTTGAAAATTAATTGAGCTTGAGCTTGAAAACAAAAAATATATACACCCTTGTGTTCACAAGCCTACTTAAGCTCAGCAAGGGTCTGCTCAAGCACGGTTCAATTACTAAACAAGCCTAAAAATTTGGCTCAATATGATGGATAAATAGAAGTAAATTACCCCATGTTTGCCTCGTTTATCAATTCTATGAGTCTATACCATTTAGTGAAATTTACACTATGCACAGTAAAACAGGGAAAGGGCAAAAAAAATTTGAAGTGTATTCTACAATTTTTTTATTATTTTCACAATTAAAATTCGTCTCATTAAATCAATATAGCGAATAAACACTAGCAAATAAACACTGACAGTAAACTGCAGAAGTCCCAATAATGGAAATTATGAGTCATGAAAGAAACCAATATGAACCTGATCCATGAGTTCTCTGACACCTCTTCCCTCTTTGTTGCTCTGTGCAGCACCTAACTCAACACCAGAGACCCTCTCAGCGAACTTCAATGTACTTATAGTTTCAGAGTAGGACTCAACATCAGGATTGAGCTGCACAAACATGAGGGTCTTTGCTTGACCACCTATAATGTAAAACCACCGCAGAAAATATGAAGAAGGATTAGCAAATCCATGAAAGAAAATGCTCAAAAAAATAATCAATTTTAAACTTAAAATGGCTAAGCATGCCATGAAACAGTATAGTTTATATTATACGATCGCTTTGAAATGGGAAAGAACGTGGATGTACCCAGAGAACTTTGAAGGACTTGAGTTATTTTGCTATTTCGGTATGGAACATGAGGGCACTTTTGTGCAAGAGCGAAGACCACATCTCCTAGAGCTGATAGCGATTTGTTTATATGTTGAGCTTCCCTTAGCCTGTCCCCCGTTGCTTCAGAGCGATCAACTCTTTCACTGCCAGCTAGATCTACCAAGTGTAGACTACCACGCAAAACAGCATCAGTCTCCAAATCCACACCACGAACATGAACAGTTAGGACACTGCAACATAAAACTTCAATAAAAATATGTCCAGGAACAAAGCTGTATATAGAGTAGGAAACAAACAAAACAGCCTTTTTTTATAAATTGGAAATAAACAACTAATATCAGCAAGAAACCTGTGGGATCGGCTGCTTCTTTCATTTAGGGCAGTAGCACCTACAGACCTATTCATTAATCCCATAGTCATCAATTCTAAGACATCTGCAGTTGATGTAACAGGATGCATGCTAGCATCAGGGACAGCTAACCCATTTGGTTGGGCAGTATTCCAAATCCCAAGTGTGTGCAAGTCAAAGGAAACAAAAGTTCTATTATGCCAAAACAAAGAATGAAAAGAACAATGTTTACATTAAACCAAAAGCAAAGGCAACAAGAACAAAACATTGTAAAAATGATTTCATGGAAATACCAGTATTTTAAGAGTGTGTGTGTGCGTGCGCGCGTGTGAGAGAGAGAGAGAGAGAGAGAGACCACAGTTGATTAAAAGTGGCATTCAGCCATGTCATATAGACAAAATTTACAATGGAAAGGATATCTTTTCTGAGAAGTGTCACTAGAGAGTAAATCACGCACTTGTTCGTTATATATCTCAACCATTTGAACACCAACTTCATAGGCGATGGAATTTTTTCTACTTTGTGAGATATGGAAAAGATCATTCAAAGCTCGATAATTGACTCCCCAATCCCCTTTAGATGATAAATTAGGACCAGTCTGAGAATAACAAACATAAGAGTGTAAGATATAATACTGAATCAATATATATTTGTCTCCATAAATCATAGGAAATGGCACATACCATTGTATAAGTTTTTCCAGAACCAGTTTGACCATAGGCAAAGATGCAAACATTATATCCATCAAGAACAGATCGAATTAATGGTTGAGTGTCTAAAAATACCTCCTCTGCCAGCATATGGGTAATATGAGTATTAAGTAAAAGTTGTATACCAAATAGGAGCAACTTTCTCACATTGGAAACAAAGATGAAGAAATAACACCAAACTACACATGTTAAGGGTTAAAATAAAAACCTTGACTAGCTTCTGGACCAAACACCTTGTTAAATTTGAATAGTCGATGACTGTCTTTCCCTTGTTTCAAGGGATTTGCAACAACCAATTCCCCGTTCTCACCAATATATTCTATGGTCGTCCGTTTTTTACTTTGTCCAGGAAGGAAAGGCCGTATTCGGCAATAAACTCTAATATTTCCTATGCAACAGAAAGATAAAATAAATAAGCTAAAATCAATGTTGAATGGAACAACCAAGCGATAATATGCTCAGCATTGTACCTTTCAAGTCCTGAACCTCATTGTACAACTTCATATTTTCTGCAAGGACTGTATGGTAATTCTCAGCTGCAGCTATTAGTCCCTTAAGTTTCACCCCTGTCCATGGTGAAAGGTTTTACATTGTGAGCAAATGTCGTGCCCATAATAAATGCGCAAGCCTTAGTAACAGACAACCAATCTTAAACTCTCTCCCCTACCTAAGTGATGAAATTCTTCTGAGTAGATCCTTTGTGTCTTCAAAACTTCTCGCTTTATGGATTCAGAAGTCACCCTTAATCCCTAAGCAGTTCAATAACTTCATTCTCAAGTTAAATAAAGAAGCAGTATTAAGTTACAAAAGTGACAGTTAATGCAAACCTGAAGGGATCCAAACTGAGAATCCAGAATGCTCTTGTAGCCGTGTTTTTTCTTTCTCCATCTTAGTGATTTAGATTGTGAAAACACCTCAAGTTCTTTGACATTATTCCTAGAATCAGTCAAAAGGCACTCAAGTTCCATTAACTTCTTCTCTAACTCCATTTTAGTTTCTGTAGCTTGCGTTTCAAGTTGCAAGCAGCGCTTTTCATATGTATTTTTGGCCAATTCCAGTTCTTGTTTGAGTGCTGAAATTTGAATATTACTGTGATCTTTCTCTTTCGTTAGCCTAAGTATATCTTGCTCATGAACTTTTTTATTCTCCTCAATTTCGGTCTTTTCAATCTACAATAAGCAATCAAAAAAAATATATTAGCTGCAATGCAAGCAGTATCTCACAAGCAACAGACAGGAACATTTTTACCACCAATAGCTCTACAGCTTAAGGTACCTGATTGCTCATTAATTAATACTATAGGTTTTTGCATGAAAAATTATGCCTTCTGAGAACAATCACAAAGGTGAGTGGTTGATAAAACATTCTAAAAACAGGAAAAATACTAGCAAACCATAATTAACTGCAAGGGACATCGATGGGTAGTTTTTTCTTTCTTTCTTCATTCATTTTCTTTATTTCTTTATTTATTTTGGGTACTAATGAATACTGGATAGCTTTAAGACAAAGGTTATGCTAATGCAGTGAAGCCTGAAAAAAGGTTACAAACTTACAGGACAACAAAACAATGCATAGATTGGAGAAAATAACTATCAATATCCCTCTAAAACAAATAGAATCTATCAATTCATACTTATGGTATGAATTTCGACTGCGAGGGTGTAATATATTTTAACAAGGAAAATTTTCATCTAAAGACCTTCATGAGGAATAGGGACCACATTTTTTTTGATGATGGAAATCCGTTGATTCTAACATTGAACTCCACTCCATCATGTTGTGCAGTCTGTGCATTTATGGTGCCTTTGAACCTTTAGTCATTCTGAACCTAAACAAAATGAAACCCCAGCAACCAGAGTCTCCTTGGAGGCAAAATATGTCAAAACTAGATATTATTACATCGTACAAATCATAGGAGATGATGCTAGAGGAATTCAAGCACGCCATAAACCTTTGGAAGTGCGAACCATTATTAAATATTAATACAATAGGTCAGTCCAGACATTCTGAAGGCCCAGACTGCTTGGATAACGCATGGCTGAAATCATACTTTTCTGTAACCCAAACTCTTCTGACGTTGAAATGGATAGGATGGATTGATATCAATTGTAGAAGATAAGGCATGTCAGAAAATAGCAACCGAGTAGTGCACTTTGCATTACTAGAAAACAAACCAAGGACTAGCAATCCAATAAGGGCTCAAAGATAAGAATCACACCTTTATCTGCAGAAGCTGATTCATAACAACCTACAAAAAAAAGCCAAATATTTAAAATTAAATTCGTAAATAAGTAGCACCAGTAAAAGCTTATGTGAACATCCACAATTTTCATCAGAATACCTCATTTTCTTCATAGGTTCCAGTTGCAAGGGTTTCAAGTACTCTCATTCTTGATTGATACTTCTCTTCAAGAACCTTGTAGAGATTGTTTTGCTGCAGGCACTTAGTAATGAGCATTCAGAAGCAGTAAACAAACAAAATCATGCCCCAAGGAAATAATTTTCTAGTACTTTTACCTTTTTTAAATATTCTGCTTGAGTTGAAACCCGCTGCTCAATCTCTTGCACAACTTTTTTCAAGAGAAATGCCATGCACTGAACAAACAGTACAAACCACTGGTTAGAAATTCAATATATGTAAACTTGGTCCAGTGAATAAAGAAAAAATAAGGCTATGAACATATGTGTACTCTAGTGATATAGCATCTATGCACCGTCTAATTGCCATACTTGAGTTATATCTCCAGTCTTTCTTTCAATGCTGTCATCCAGAACCTTGTTCACAACACTGAAAAGTGATCGAGTTGAAGAGTTCTGCACATAAAATTGCTAAACAAGTGTTATTAGAGCAACATTTGCTAAAAAATTTTTGAGGTACATCAAATTAAATGGGTGACAACATGAGATGTACAAGTAACAACACATATTAGGTGAATTGCATTTGATAAGAAAAAATTGCAAGAAGTTACCTCTAAACTGTTCAGTTTCATCGATTCCAAAATCTTAGCAGCAGGAAGATCAGCATAACATCCTTGCTTCAATTGGAACGCGCCATGGACCTTATTTTCTGTTTCTTCAGCAACACCGCCATTACGAGCTTCACATAGACTGTTGGTTTCCCCATTTTCACTTGCATATACTTCTAGTTCTAGATGTGAATTCATGACAAGAACTTGATAGATACTAGGTTTCACAAATCAATTACGGAACACAGTGCTACAAAGAAACAATTCCACAAAAAAAATTGCCAGTCAGTTTATGACATGTTTTTTTAAATGATCTCCTTAAGTAATTTGCAAGCATCAAATGAAGGACCACACTTCATGCAAACTGGAATTGATACAATTCAGTAAATGTGTCAGTAAAGAAGAGTGATAAGATAGTCGAATTGCAGGTTTTATAGCAACATGACAAAGGTGAAAATAAACATACTTCAAGGCAACAAAAAAAACCACCTGTAAGTACGGCTTAATTTCAGATGAATTGCCTAAAATAATTGTTTTAATCAACCACAAACAGTTGGTATTTACAAATTTAATGCGCTAATTGAATTCCATGCTTATCAAATTGTTGGGGTTTAAAGATCAAATACAGAAATGAGACTCTTTTTTTCTTCTTTTTTTTTTTTAATTTTTTTTTTTGATTAATGGCATTCTGCATTGCCAAGTATCATTGCTTCAGCTTTCACACTGTAGTCGACCCCATTATCTGTGAAACTTTGCTCTTATGTGTGGAATCGGAAGCATTTTTCAAAACTAAGCAGAAGTGGAACTTCCAGGTCACAAAAGTGCTTCCAGTTTACAAGCCTCTCCTTTATGCAAATAAAAAAAAGTTCATTTTGAATAGAAACTTCATGCCAATCACCTAAGCCACTAAACAAGCACCTTCATTTAAACCAACCTAATATAGCTCTAGTCTTGTACAATATAGGCAATAAAGAAAGGAACACCAACAGAGATTACACTATGATAGGACTAGAAATATACTACAATCCATGAATTTAGGAGCAATTCAGTCACGAATACAGCACATTTGCAATTTTAGGGATATCAAAACCAAAATTAAGCAAAACATTTACTAATAGTTCCAACAAAACATGTATCAAAATGAACGGAAATCTAACAGATCCAAAAAAAAAACCTAGATTTTTCAGGTACTAGTAAAGACAAAATGCCGATTAAAATGAGAAAACAACACCAAAACTTTAGGAACTTACAGATCGAGATAATTGGAGCTACGTCGATCGATCCACCAAACCCAAAACGAACGAGAGAGAGAGAGATGTGTGATGTGTGTTCGATTTGTTAGATGGGGAGGCGATGATGAGAGGCCATTTTCAGGGCATGGAAACGGAACATAGAGAGTAGTTGTTGAATAATGGGGGTGTGTGTGGGGTTTCTGTTTGCTTGATTTCGTTGTGTGTGTTTTTGAAAACAAAACTGATTTGTGCTTGTGTTTTTGGTTTAATTGAAATTTGTGCCGATCCTCGTCGTCCCCACCTCCACGAGTTCTGGGAATTGTATTCCCGCCTTCGCGTTTTGTACTTTTCTATTGTTGTTTTGTGATTTTTGGGGAGGAATGCCGTAAAACAAACAAATTACTAGTACGATTAATCTTAGTTCGGCTCATTATACAAAGACAAATTTTAAATTACAATCTAAATTTAAAATATTTGACAAATGTGTGGATGTATAGTATGGAATAGGAAGCATATCAACACTTGTAAAGATTGTGTTAATTGTTTGGATATGATTTTTTTATTTATTTATTATAAATAGAAGTATAAAAAAATAGAAAAGTGATGTGATAGGATTAAATTAATAAATTAATAAATAGTTTATTTGGTTTGTTGCCAAACTCACATGTGAGAATAATATTTTGTTTGGATGTAACGTTTTGTCTTATTAACTTATTTAGGTCTCGTTTGACAAGTGATTTTTTTAGTCAAAGAGTTAAAAAGTTACTTAAAAAAATTAAAAAACCAACAATCTATACCAAAAAGTCAAAGATTTCATTTTCTATTTACTTTTGCACATCTTTTTTGTAAAAAATTAAAAAGTCATCATAAATATACTAGTTTTTTTATATCATATTTTAGTCAAAAAGTCAAAAAGTTACTAAAAAAAACTTATTCCCCAATGAAGCCAATCTATTTTATCTTTTTGTACTTTTTAGTCCAAACTAACTTCCAACTAAGTTGTCAAACGGCAACATGGTATATATAATTAGCAGTTAACATATGTGATATATGCACAATTTAAATAAATAAAAATAAAAATAAAATGATAAAAAAATTAATATGATAATATGTGTATAGTTTAAGTGGTAAAAAATTTCTTCCTTAGCACCAAGGTCTTAGTCTTTATTTGGGAAGAGTTAAAATAGCATGATTTTTTGGCTATTTTAGTTTGGTTTTTTTAGCCTCATTTGATTTTTGTTTTTGACTTTTTTGACTTTTGTAAAAGAAAAAATATAATGATTATAGTTTGGATGTGACATTTTATCTTATTAACTTAATAACCAATTTTATCTTTTGTGTTTTTTTAGTCAAAAAACCAAAACCAAAACCAAAACCAAAACCAAACATAGCTTTAGTTTCAAATCTGTGATAACCCAACCCGCACCATGCTTAAGGCTAAGTTTGGCATCCTCAAAAAAATTTAAAAAGTCAAAAAGTCACTATCCTATTTAAGTCACATCATCTTATTTAAGTCACATCACCTCTCTACCACATCACTTCAAACCCAATCCATATTTCATAAAAAGTCAAAAAGTGCACTTATTTAGAACATCCCAAACAACCCCTAATTATGCATGTGGTTATGTGTTAAATATAAATTGCAAGTTTAAGTATGAGAAATATGTGAATTTGGGAAAAATATCTATTGAAAGTGGGAATATCTATTGCAATTGAAACTTTGAACTGAACTTGAAGGCCTTAGAGGAGCGATAAACAAAAACCAGCTCATATCTATGATTAGCATGATTTATAGAGCTTACGATGAAATTTTGAAAAATTACAATTCGTAATGATTAAATCATCTTTTGTGAGTTGGGTCATATATATGTATTTAGCATATTGTTCTTCATTGTTACTTAAGAGCTCTAGAGAGTGAATTAAAGAGAGAGAGGAATAAGAGAAAGCTAGGGATTTGAAGAAAATCAAGGAGCAAACTTTAGAATTGAGTTAAGGTATGTTAAACTACTTACAATCTTTGTCTCTAACTTATCTTTGTCTTGAAATCAATAAGAAATTAGGAATTTGAGCTAGGGTTTTGAGTTGTATGGTGGCTTGAGCTAAATGCATGAAATTAAACCCTAATCTCTCCATCTTTGTTTGATTTAGGTTCACTCTTATGATTGACCCATAAAACAAACCCTAGATGATTTATGAAAACAAGATTTGTTGGAAGATTATTCATGGATTATGTATTTTGAACTTGTTTATGTAATGTATGAGTACGGGAAAGAAATGAGTCCATGAATTTGTTGTCGATGCAAGATTGATATGTTTAATATGGAATTACACTTGTATAAGGTTAGTATTTCATGTTTTAAAAGAAGATTACATGAGATCTTGGCTTGAAATTGGGTTTGAAAACTCAATCTTTGATGAATTTTCGGACTGTTTGATTTTGCCCAGGCTGCACAAGCGCCATAGGCTCCTGACGAGCAAAATATGAACAAACACAAGAAATTGCATTCTGTTTAGACCACAGCTCGAGCAGCCCATTAACCGCACGAGCGGTCAAAGTGGGCGCACGTGCGGCTAGCTCTGTTTTAGATTATACCTAGTAACTTCAAATAAATAAATCTCCCTTATCCGGACTCCGTTTTAAGTAATTCTTGAGCCTAAATTCAAGCCCTAAAAGTCTAGTTTCTAATGGTGGTGGTCTCACATCCAAATTCTAAGTACACAAATAGATATGCTCAAATTAGCATAAGCTGTTTATTTTCTTTTAATTATTTCATATCATTCCCTACCCTAACTTAGTTTCCTTTCACATCTTGCTTTTTCCTTAAACCTTAAATATGTAAACTTGATATTTTCAATGAAAAACATATGGAATTGTTGTAGGAATTATGTAAATACTTAAGAGAAATTAAAGAATGAGGAATGATTGAACGCATGTGTAACGAATAAATCGATTGAGTGAACTAAAGACAATGTGTTTTGAAATGTTATGCTTGGTTATGTTTCTGCAGGCTGAGTTGTTAAGGAGTATCATCCGACCAAGCACTGTGAGTAATAATATCATACACATATATTCTTTATTGTGTACCTCGAACCATGAATAGTGATTGGTGCCGACATTGCGATTAAATTGAAATGAGAAACTTCATTAATATTATATGACATGTGCTATATGATTAGGCCTAAGGCCGCCTGCTATATGATTGGGCCTGAGGCCACTTGATATATGATTGGGCCCGAGGCCGCTTATTATATGTTTGGACCTGAGGCCACTTGTTATGTGTTTGGGCCCGAGGCTGCTTGTTATATGATTAGGCTCGAGACTGCTTGATATATGATTGGGCCCGAGGCCACTTGATGTATGATTAGCCCCCGAGGCTGCTTGTTATATGTTTGGGCCTGAGGCCACTTGTTATATGCTTGGGCCTAAGGCCGCATGTTATATGATTATGGATTTTGTAAGAACCTTATGATCATCTACTTATGCTGCTTTACTGTATTATTACTCATTAAGTTTCGCTCACCCAATTTTATGTATACATATGTAGGTGATCAGCAGCATGGAGTACATCCCTAGAGTCAGCTTCAAGAGCCTTTTTGTGACTCAATCGAGTCATGCCTTCGAGACGGGTTTTGTCTTGACTCACACCATACCGTGACCTTATTTTGTTTTTGCTTTCATGGTCTTAGGTTATAAACACTGTGTACAATTTTCCTATGGCTCTTATATTTTTGATGGGCATGTATATGTATTATGGTGTTACGTGGTTAACTCTATGATTTTGCTCATGATTGGCACTGTGGGGAAGTGGTTTGGAAATACTCTTCAGATCCTGGGAGACGCTATTGATCCTCAGCTAGTCACCTGTAAAAGCACCAACACTCCGGTCGGGGGTGCCGGGGTTAGCACTCCGACGGGCAAGTCAGTCTCAATGGTCAAGAAAGCTTGTTTACTAAGTTAAGTGGAGTTATTCTTACATACCTTTCTAAATCTGAAGCTCTTGTATTTATACTCATTCTCTGGACCTCGGGTCCAGAGCCCACTTTTTACTTATTATCCTTTTGTTTATTCCTACATACATCTCCCCGTATATTCGGCGATCTCAATGTATTCGGCATCTTAATTGATTAACACGGAGCCGAATAGTCTCTGACTTCTGGAATACATCCCTTCTAACTCTTTGACTTATTCGGCTCCCACAATTGCCCTCCAAGCATTTTCCCAACGTATGTTGGCTGGAGTGCTTGGTTCTGAATTTTGAATACTCAGAACCAAAATTTTGGTGGTTGGGCCTACGAAGCACACGTCTAAGTATGCCCCCTTTTTGGTTGTCGTACCGACTTCCCGCCTCTTCGTATATACCTATTCATTGCGATTTTAAAGATTGGCGTCCCTTCGGATTTGCATTCCGTGATACTGGTCGCTGGGTTACCTTTTGGGTCGTTCTTGCAATTTTATCTCCTCCAATATCTTCTTCATCCTCTGTAAGTTATCCACTTCTTTGCTTCGAGAACTATTCCCAGTTTATTCTTTGGCACGTCTGTGTCAACGGTAGGGTATGGCGAAACATTTGAAAGACCTCCTCTCATCGGATCGAATTGCTGGTTTTAGACGCCATTTTTCTAATCCTGATGACGTCCGTCTGTCACTTTTGGCAGATGGCACCCTTGACATGGAGAGGGAGGACGAAACCACGATCGTCTTTCCTCTCTTGTCAATCGCAAAGGGTGGAGTCCGCTTCTCTCTACACCCATTCCTAAGGGCTGTGCTTCGCCATTGGGATTTAATCCCTTCTCAACCTAACTTGAATTTCTTTAGAATTATAATGGGGATTGTAGCGCTGAATCTTCGTCTTGGAATTAACCTTGGCATTCCGGCTATCCGGCACTGTTATGCCTTGGCTAAGTCTTCCGGTCGGCAAGGGCGTTATTTCCTTAGAGCTAAGGACACCGATCATCAACTAATCACTATGCTTTCCAGCTCTGGGAAAAGAGTTGATGATGTTATGGTCGTTGTCCAGGGTAACTGGGAATTTGGCGAAGGGGAGGATCGTGTTGACCCTATTCCCAGACGGAGGGGCGAGCCAGGTCGCCGAGTATTTCCTTGTTTTTGTTGTGTGTTCATTTTTATTGTGAAACCTATTCCATTGAAATCTTGCGGCTTTGTCTTGTGCAGGGAGGGGTTTGAAAAAAGTACTATCTTCAACCCACGACGCCGTTCTTTCAGATATTAGGGTTGCTCTCAGGTATTTCGGCCGTCGAAGCCTTCAGAAACAGGGGAGGGCGGCTCACATTCTGCTTTGTTACGAGCCGACATACACAACCTTCTCGGCGGCGGATAACATACCGATTCCGAAGGGCGAAGATTCCCTTACCGCTCTTATTCTGTCCGACTTAAAAAACTTGAGGCAGGTAGGCTTTGAAGGGTCCGATTCGGAGCGAAATGAGGTAGCTGATATTACCGAATCAGATCAATCCAAGACCCACTCTGAGGAGGTATTGGATTCCGCCGATCCTCCATTTACATCGGGACCAGGGGATCTTCCTTCTGCCGACGTTCTTCAACGCTTAGAGGATCCTCCCGTCATAGACTCCACGGGTATGGCCGGATTGAGTCTGACAAAGCTTGCCAAAAAGGCGAATACGGAGAGGTTAGCCGCACGGCGAAGAGCGGAGGGCCTTTCGTCTGAAATGCCGCCCGCCACCGGATCTCGACTCCCCCTCCCTGTTGCCGAATCAGAGTCCTTGGGGGTTGTAGCGGAGAAGGAAAAAGGTCAGAGTGCCGAATCTCCGTTGGCCGGGGAGGTCGGCCAAAAAGTTGGGAAAAAGGCAGAGAAACGCTCTGTTGACCTCAAGGCCGGTTCAGACGAACAAGGTGGTAAGCGTCCTCGATTGGAGGGATCTAATGAGGTTGTTCCTTTTGTCATTCATCCAATGGTAAAGGATATGCCGGTTCCCTCTAACGCTTCGGCGCTTAAAGATCCAGAAGTCGCATTCGATATGGCTACGTCTGTGTCGTTGCCGTCTGATATGGAGGTTTTCCGGGTTGAACCAGATCTGAATGCGACAGCATTAGCCGCGCAATCGGCACTTCTGGTACGTATTCTGACTTTTCTTCACTTTATCCGAGTGCTGTTGAGGTTTTGTTTTTGGGTTCTTCCTTTGCAGACCGTCGGAAGGATAGCCGATATGGGACGTCGGCATCTCGACGCCGTGAAACAGATTGGCCGCTTACGAAAGCAAGTGGAGGGCCAGAGGAAGAGGGCCGAGGATCCAGTTTTGAGAGCGAACCAGGAAGCTTCTCGGGCCAAGGCCAAGGTAGAGAAGGCCCGCATTGCAGATCAATCCCGAGCGGACGCCGAGAAGAAGGCGGACACGAGTGAAGCGGCACTGAGATTGTCCTAGAAGGCGGTTGCCAGTCTGGAGGCTGAGTTGGCTGAAATGAAGGCGGCTGCTTCCAAAGTATTCGAAGCCGGGAAAGATGCTGGGCTCGCCGAATATGTGGACCAAGTCCCTCGGTTCGAAAACAGGGGGGTCAAACATGGCTGGCGCAAAGCCCTTGCTGCAGCTGGAGTTTCACTGATTATGCCAGTACCGTATGAGCAAGTGGATGTCGAGCCGTTGGAGACTGATTCCGAAGACTGAGCTGGGCATTTGACTGTTAGGATTTCACAAATGTATTAGGATTTCACAGATGTATTGTTACAATTGTTTTGTCAGACATTTTTGTCCGGGCTTGTAGCTCATTTATTTTGCATATATAAAATGTCATGAGTTGTGCTCAATTTTGCTGGTGAAGAATGATATTACTTAATTTTAAGCCCGGACGATCAGATTAAGGAATCTTCCCCTACCTTAGACAGGGCACGAGAATGAGCCGATGGCTCTGAATCGTGGGCTGGCTGAGGCATAAATTACTCGGCGATATCGCTTGAAAATATAGCCGACTAGATTAATGAATTTGCCCTTGCCTTAGTCAGGGCACGAGCCTGAGGAACCGAATGAGCCGATGGCTCTGAATCGTGGGCTGGCTGAGGCATAAATTACTCGGCGATATCGCTTGAAAACATAGCCGACTAGATTAATGAATCTGCCATTGCCTTAGTCAGGGCACGAGCCCGCGAAGCCAAATGAGCCGATGGCTCTGAATCGTGGGCTGGCTGAGGCATAAATTACTCGGCGATATCGCTTGAAAACATAGCCGGCTAGATTAATGAAGCTGCCCTTACCCCGGCGGTCTTAGGTTAACCGGCAATAGTGCTTGAAATATAGCCGACTAGATTAATGAATCTGCCCTTGCCTTAGTCAGGGCACGAGCCTGAGGAACCGAATGAGCCGATGGCTCTGAATCGTGGGCTGGCTGAGGCATAAATTACTCGGCGATATCGCTTGAAAACATAGCCGGCTAGATTAATGAAGCTGCCCTTGCCCCAGCGGTCTTAGGTTAACCGGCAATAGCGCTTGAAATATAGCCGACTAGATTAATGAATCTGCCCTTGCCTTAGTCAGGGCACGAGCCTGAGGAACCGAATGAGCCGATGGCTCTGAGTCGTGGGCTGGCTGAGGGGCACCCGACGTTTGGCGCTCAGTCTCTCTGACGTTTCCTCAGGGGAGCTGCATGTACCCCAGAATAAATGGGCGAGTTCATGCCAACAACTCGACTCACTTCCATTCAGGCTTGATCCAAATCTAGCAGGGGCCAACATTGGCTGGGTTTAGAGGTCAAAATGAAACACGGAAGCGAGCCTATTCACACGGGAAAAAGAGCATCCATGGATCGGGAAAAACAACGCCCCCCTAGTCGTCGAAGCAGATCACCCCGAAAGGACGGACAACGGGGAGATTCCTCGTGCCCACGACCGCAAGTTGAGCCTGACGTGGCGCCACGATCGTTGAGTTTTGCAGTTCTTGTGAAGAATAGGCCAATGACAGAGGCGAATTCGATAATTAAAGACCCAGATGTGGCAGTCGAGTTCGCTCGGCAGATTTTTCCGCCGGAGGTCCAACAGTCGATGGTCGGGCGTCGAGATTTCGAAGTATTTCGAGATGGCATACATGGGGCTGTCAAGGGACTGTATAGCACTTATGAAGTCGGGATGCGTCTGCGCGAAGCCCTACGTGAGAGTGAGAGAAACAATGAAAGGAATCGTAGTCTGGAGGCTCATACGAAAAAGGCTGAGAGTGAGCTTCGGGAGCTGAAGAGTGTTCGAGCGGCCGAGTCGGTGGCGGCCGGTCAAGTGAAAAGCGTGGGGGAGAAAGCGAAGCGAAAAGCCTCGGGTTATGAAAGAGGATATCAGGACGGCTTGAAGGCCGGGATCAAGAAGACCAAACCAGACCTAGCTGAGGAAGGCTGCCGATGCGAAAATTGTGGTTTCAAGCATGGCTGGATCATGGCCCTTCAAACCGTGGAAGCTCTTGGGCAAGTGGGCATAAATTCGGCTTCGCCCCTATATCATCGGCATTACCTACCGTATCCCAAATTTGAAATTGAGAGAAGCGACGACGAAGACGCTGACTTAGTGGGCCATAATGTTGAAACAGACTTAGCTGTGAATAAATAGAATTACTTTATCAAATGTTTGAAATGTTTGACAGCTTTTGAATAAATAGAATTTCTTTATTAGCGGCTTTTGAAATGTTTTGCGCGTAATTAAACGCCTTATCTCAATTTATTGTCAGCTTTTGTATGGCGTGACGTAAACGTTCGAATATGCGTCGATCGGCTCCAATTAGGAACCATATAGTTGGTCAGTTAAATCGTGATCCCCACGGAGGACGTTCCGAATCTGGAGACTTATTCGGCCCTGAGATGTCATTCACCACAAGGGCGCTCCGAATCCGGAGACTTATTCGGCCCTGGGATGTCATTCACCCAAAGGGCGCTCCGAATCCGGAGACTTGTTTGGCCAATCGTAGTATCCACGAAGGGCGCTCCGAATCCGGAGACTTATTCGGCCCTGGGATGTCATTCACCCAAAGGGCGCTCCAAATCCGGAGACTTGTTTGGCCAATCGTGGTATCCACGAAGGGCGCTCCGAATCCGGAGACTTATTCGGCCCTGGGATGTCGTTCACCCAAAGGGCGCTCCGAATCCGGAGACTTGTTTGGCCAATCGTGGTATCCACGAAGGGCGCTCCGAATCCGGAGACTTATTCGGCCCTGGGATGTCGTTCACCCAAAGGGCGCTCCGAATCCGGAGACTTATTCGGCCCTGGGATGTCGTTTACCCAAAGGGCGCTCCGAATCCGGAGACTTGTTTGGCCAATCGTGGTATCCACGAAGGGCGTTCCGAATCCGGAGACTTATTCGGCCCTGGGATGTCATTCACCCAAAGGGCGCTCCGAATCCGGAGACTTGTTTGGCCAATCGTGGTATCCACGAAGGGCGCTCCGAATCTGGAGACTTATTCGGCCCTGGGATGTCATTCACCCAAAGGGCGCTCCGAATCCGGAGACTTGTTTGGCCAATCGTGGTATCCACGAAGGGCGCTCCGAATCCGGAGACTTATTCGGCCCTGGGATGTCGTTCACCCAAAGGGCGCTCCGAATCCGGAGACTTGTTTGGCCAATCGTGGTATCCACGAAGGGCGCTCCGAATCCGGAGACTTATTCGGCCCTGGGATGTCGTTCACCCAAAGGGCGCTCCGAATCCGGAGACTTGTTTGGCCAATCGTGGTATCCACGAAGGGCGCTCTGAATCCGGAGACTTATTCGGCCCTTAAGAAGCGTATGAGCTGAGGCATAAAAACGAGAAACTTTTGCATTTCAACCGAGTATGTACAAGTACCAAGCCCACAAATCGGGTCATTGGTAAAATTTTCGTAAATGCGTTGAATTCCAAGGCCGTGGCAGGCTTCTTCCTGACATGTCTGAGAGCCGATATGCCCCTGTTCCTGCAATGGAGTCTACTTGATAGGGGCTGTCCCAGTTCGGACCCAGCTTTCCGTCGGCCGGTCTTCGGTTGGCTGGAAGTACTTTCTTCAGGACCAGCTCTCCTGGAGTGTAACGGCACAACTGAACTCGTTGATTGTACGACTTAGCGAGCTGCTGCTGATACCGTGCCATGGAGGCCAGGGCACAGTCTCTTCGTTCCTCAATTAGATCCAGGTCCAGGGCGAGCATCATGTCATTTTGACCCGTGTCAAAGGCTTGCGATTTCAAAGTTGGGAGGCCGATTTCCAGGGGTAAGATTGCTTGGGTTCCGAAGCATAGAGCAAACGGCGTTTCTTCGGTGGACCTCCTCGGTGTTGTGCGATGCACCCACAATACACTCGGCAATTCTTCGACCCATTTGCCTTTAGCTCTTTCTAGCCTCTTTTTGATGCCGTCCAAAATGGTTTTGTTGGAGGCTTCGGCTTGACCATTACTCTGGGAGTACGCGGGCGTAGAGAAGTAAGGCACGATACCGTATTTGCTGCACAGTTCTCGGTATACACCGCAATCGAACTGGGTGCCATTGTCTGAGATGAGAGCTCTTGGAATGCCGAATCGCGTAATGATGTTTCTCCATACAAAGCGCTTTATGTTGGCATCTCGTATATGTGTTAAAGCCTCCGCTTCGACCCATTTTGTGAAGTAATCTGTTGCTGCGATTAAGAATCGCTTGTTTCCTGGGGCCCTTGGCAACGGTCCTACGATATCAAGTCCCTATTGAGCAAACGGCCAAGGACTGGTGATAAAGTTCAACCCTTCGGCGGGCAAATGGGTTAGTGGGGAGAACTTTTGGCATTGTTCGCATTTTTTAACATAATTTTCTGCGTCGGCTCTCATTGTCGGCCAATAATACCCCTGTGTTATAGCTCGATGGGCCAGGGAGCGTCCGCCAGAGTGGGCACCACAACTGCCCTCATGTATCTCAGTTAGAAGCTCCTCCACTTTATCCGGGTGTATGCATTCCAAATAGGGACCGGAGAGGGACTTTTTATAAAGCCTTCCTTGTGGATCTAGATAGTATCGCAAGGCCTTATTGCGCAGCCTGTGTGCTTCTTTTTTGTCCTCTGGGAGTTGTTCAGAAGAGAGGAATTCGGCAATGGGGTCCATCCAGCTTGATGCAGATTCTATAATGTTGATGTGGGCTTCCTCCGAAGGGCCAATACTCGGCTCCGGGATGAAACCTACTTCAATGGTTCGTTTGAGCTCAGAATTGATGGCGGAGGCTAGGCATGCCAAAGCATCTGCGTGTGTGTTCTGATCACGTGTTATTTGGTTCAGTTCGTGATGGTCAAACTTCGTTAGCAAAGAGTTGGCCGTTTTCATATAGGCTGCCATACGGTCGTTTTTTGCGGCGTACTCCCCCTTTAGCTGGTTGATTACCAATTTTGAGTCACAAAACACTAGCAATCGCCGAGCGCCGAGAATATGTGCCTTTCGTAGACCGGCTAAGAGGGCTTCGTACTCGGCCTCGTTATTTGATGCTTCGAAGCCAAGCTTGACGGCCTGCTCTATTACTGCGCCGTCGGGAGACATGATTACTACGCCTGCGCTACAGCCCCGTTGGTTAGACGATCCATCACAGTATAGCTGCCAAATATCCCCGACATAAATTCTCCAGTTCGGCTTTGATCGAACTTCAGCCTTTGGAAGAACGTCGGCGGGTTTAAGGACGGAAAGCTCGCCTGTGAATTCGGCAACAAAGTCGGCCAGCACCTGTCCCTTGATTGCGGTTTTGGGTAAAAACTGAATGTCATATTGGCCGAGTTCAAGAGCCCATTTTGAAACACGTCCTGATGCTTCTGCACTCCGTAGTACTGACCGGAGGGGATAATCTGTTATCACCCCAATGCTATGTCCCTGGAAGTAGTGCATCAGTTTTCTTGCTGCCATGACCAAGGCTAGGATGAGTTTTTCCAGAGGAAGATAACGTGTCTTGGCGTCGACCATTGCCTTGCTCACGTAATACACTGGCCGTTGCTGCCCTTCCTCTTCTTTTAATAGTACGGCGCTGACGGCCCTATCGGACACTGCTAGATACAGAATGAGGGGATCACCGGCAGCGGGTGTTGTCAAGAGAGGTACCGACCGGAGGTAAGTCTTGAGCCCGGTGAAAGCTGCTTCACACTCGGCGGACCATTCAAAAGCTTTGCCTTGACGTAGCGTCTGGAAGAATTGTCTGCAGCGGTTTGTTGATCGACTGATGAATCTATTGAGTGCAGCGGCCATCCCCATCAACTTTTGGACTTCTTTCACTGATCGGGGGGAACCGAGTTTCAAGATCGCTGTGACTTGCCTCGGGTTGGCTTCGATTCCACGGTGGTTGACGATATATCCCAGGAATTTGCCGGAGCCGATTCCAAACGCGCACTTGGAGGCGTTCAGTTTAATTCTGTATTTGCGCAAGATGCCAAATGTCTTCTCTAGATCGGCTATGTGATCCTGTTCTTCTTTGGACTTGACCACCATATCGTCGATGTAGACTTTCATAGTGTGGCCGAGGTGTTCTTTGAACATAGCGGTGACCAGTCTTTGGTAAGTTGCCCCTGCATTCTTCAGTCCAAAAGGCATAACTTTGTAGCAGTAGGTTCCTCTTGGGGTGAGGAATGCAGTTTTGTCCTGGTCATCTGGATGCAGGGCGATCTAATGGTAGCCTCTGTAAGCATCGATGAAACTCATGCGTTGGTGGCGCGCCGTTGCATCGACGAGTTGGTCGATTCTGGGTAAGGGAAAGCAGTCCTTGGGGCAAGCTTTGTTCAGATCCGTGAAGTCAACGCACACTCGCCAAGTTCCATTTTTCTTCTTCACAACCACTGTGTTGGAGAGCCACGTGGGGTAGGTGACTTCTCTAATTGCCCCGGTGTCAAGCAGTCTGTCGACTTCTTCTATAACAGCAGCAGTGTGCTTTGCGGCGGACCGACAGCCTTTCTGAATGACTGGCTTACATGTGGGGTCGACGTTCAGGTGGTGTTGTGAAACTGATGGGTCTATACCCGGCATCTCGTACGGAGACCACACAAAGACGTCGAGGTTGGCGAGCAGAAAGGAGATCAGCTGCTGTCTATCGGCTTGATTTAAAGAGGTGCCGATCATGAAGAACTTTTCCGGGCTTCCATCGATGCCAACTCGGTCTAGACCTTCTGTGGCCTTTTCGCTTGGCTGACGCCCGACGTCATCCAGGATTTCCCGATTGGGTACCTCAATGGAGTTTACCTGCAATTCTTTTGGCATTTTGGCGGCCAGGAGGTAACATGCCTGTGCCGATTTTTGGGAGCCCCGGATCTGCTCAATGCTGTGTTCCGTTGGGAAACGTAACAATTGATGGTAGGTGCTTGGGACGGCCTGCAAGGTATGCAACCACGATCGCCCCATGATGAGATTGTACGGCGATGGCAGCCGGACAACCAGGAATTCTACATCCACCGTTCTGGAACCCGCCCGAACGGGCAGGCTGATCTTTCCCAGTGGGTATTCGGGATTGGCATTGAAGCCGAATAGTGGATAGGGGGCCGGAGTCAGGTCCGATTCGTTGAACCTGAGTTTGATGAAGGTTTTATAATATATAACCTCCGAAGTGCTGCCCTGGTCGATAAGAACGCATTCGACGGTGAACCGGTTTACACATAGCGCGACAACCAATGGATCGATGTGAGGGAGTGTTACGCCGATCAAATCAGAGTCGTCGAAGGTGATGCTTGGCGATTCTTCGGGTCGCTTTGCTGGCGTGAGTTGCTGCTGGGGGCTTGGGAGGGACTGGATTGCATGTACGGCCGGGGCTTTCGGCAGGCTGTATATCATATGGATGTTATCATGCGGAACACTCTGCTGGAGACGTTCGTCTTTTGTCAACTCCTCAAAGCAATCGGCTGGAGCACGACGAGCATCGGTGTTTTGCTGTCGGGCCCGAGACCATAGATCGCCTGCCCTTGGGGGTCGCTCAGGAACCTGGCACGCTATTTGTTTGGACTTTGGTATTTCCAAGGCCAGATCGCGGTGAAGGCACTTGTTCTCAGCGATGATGTTGTCTAAATTGCGTTTGGTTTGTTTGGCTCGTTCCATGATGACGAGCATCGTCTCCTGTGCTGAAGCCGTTGGTGAATCGACATTCAAGGCACGCCTTGCAACGATGATTTCCTTCTCGAGCGTATTTGCCGGAGTGAGGTCGACTCTCTGTGTGATCGCGTCAGTGGCTATCGGAGGATCTTGAGTCACGCCTTCCATGGATGTACTCGAGTATTCCCACAGACGGCGCCAATTGTGGGGAAGTGGTTTGGAAATACTCTTCAGATCCTGGGAGACGCTCTTGATCCTCAGCTAGTCACCTGTAAAAGCACCAACACTCCGGTCGGGGGTGCCGGGGTTAGCACTCCGACGGGCAAGTCAGTCTTAATGGTCAAGAAAGCTTGTTTACTAAGTTAAGTGGAGTTATTCTTACATACCTTTCTAAATCTGAAGCTCTTGTATTTATACTCATTCTCTGGAACTCGGGTCCAGAGCCCACTTTTTACTTATTATCCTTTTGTTTATTCCTACATACATCTCTCCGTATATTCGGCGATCTCAATGTATTCGGCATCTTAATTGATTAGCACGGAGCCGAACAGTCTCTGACTTCTGGAATACATCCCTTCCAACTCTTCGACTTATTCGGCTCCCACAGGCACAATTCAATGGACTTCTCATTGTTATATGCTTCTGTTTATAGCCCCATTAGCATAAATATTCTGTATGAACTGTTTGAGGCCTTCAGTAGTCTATGGATTACTGGCCGGTTATGACCCAAACTTTTAGGGACGAGTTAAAGTCATGACAAAATCTTTGTCAACTTAACTATTAAATATCCACCAAAAAACCTTTTCAGTTTATATAATAATAATACATAAATATAAATAAATAAATAGATAGTATAGATATTTTAAATATACTTAAATTACTTATATTTTTTTTTAACTCTTGGTTAATTTTTAAGGAAAATTACGCCCAAAAAAAAAAAAATCTTTTATAACAAATTAGATTCTAATTTTTAAAATTATTTCAATTTAAAATTCTAACTCCTAAAATTGTGTCAATTGTAACCATATGTTAGGACATGAACAAATTTTTATCAGTAGTCATAGATAATAATTGTGGTTTTAGACCAAAGAATGAATGAGAGGGATGGTACTGTTGGGAAGTGTAAGACTAGCCTTGGACAAAAAAAATTTGATGAAGTGGTGGCGGTGAGTTAGAGAATAAGAGCAGTGATGATGGCGATAGTAAAAGTAAGAGTGACTATCAACATTAATGAAATAAAAGTTAACTTTGAGATATTTTGATTAATGTACAAGCAAATTAAGCCGGACACCTATTTATAAAAATAAGACAATAATAAAAGAAAAAAATTAAATTATATAAATTACTGTAAGGACATATTTTGTGCATGATAGCACGTGGCCAAGGTGACGCCGAAGTGTCAGCCGAGGTGCCACGTGGCCTGATCTTAACGTCGAGGTGATCTCAACTAGGTTGAGGTGATCTCGGCTAGGCCGAGGTTATCTACGAAGATAGCGAAATCTGATATGAGCGGATAAGGGACAAGAGTCCTAGAATAGGGGAGGATCTCAGTCTGGATAAAGATAAAACTCTTAGGGAGTTTATCCCTATCTAACTGAGAGTCCATGATGAACATTGAGCTTGAGTCCACAGAAGTGAGGCTTCTACAAGGATCAGGTCAGTGCTGGCTATAAAAGCAGGACACCCCCGTAGGTCTCAGGTATGTGTGATATACTGTGAGCAATAAGTTCTTTCTTGTGAGTTAAACATAATTTGCTATCTTTGAGAGATATTTGATTGCTGACTTGAGCGTCGGAGTGCCCCCGGGTGGACGACCCACCGTCGGATTCTTATCTTTCTGTGACAGGTTGTTCGGGCTTAATCTATTCTGTCGATGCTTTCCAGCTGAGCTCCCCGTTTGGTTGTGTGGTCAAAAATCAACACCCACAATTTGGCGCCGTCTATGGGAATGTAAGGAGAATAGATAGCCAACGACGGGAAAAAAGAAAAGATCGGGGACGACGTCCCATATGGAAGTGGTAAACATGCCAATCCTAACACCGAGAAAGAAAACCATAATGAAGGAGCACGGGATTAGAATCCCGGGGATAAGAACGTTGGCAAAGATAGAGATGCCCCGAAGAAATCAAGCCAAGATGAGTATTACAACAAAAACGACCTCTAGGTATGGAAAGATAGATGTCTAAGGAGGGACGGCGAGATGAAGGGAATGGCCAACAAGTTGGCAGATCTACAATCAATTGTCAACTTCATGATGCAGAACAACGTCATGCAACCACCGCTCCCATTGCAGGACACGCCGATGCTAGGGGCCAAGACTGATGCCCAGAAAGGGGGGCAGAAAACAATCCCAGCGATCCTGCAGCATGGCAAGGAAAAGAAGCCCTCATATCGGCATTCATGGGATGTCGGGTGAGGAGAGTCGGTCAGAGGTGACTCGTAGAGGACACCTCGTACCATGGGAACATATGTCAAAGAATCCCGGAATATCCAGGGAAAAAGCCTGTGTTTTGACATGGTGAATAAAGAGAAGTCCAAGAGGACACATAACGACACCGGGAGTAGCGCACCAAAAAGACTGAAATTTGTTGACAGCCGAGCTCCTAGTCAGACTAAGGAGGATTTGAGGGACTACCTCCAGAGGAAGCGACAGAATGCCGAGGTCACATCTCCCATCAAGCCGAAAACGCCATTTTCAGTGGAGTTTGATAGGTTTGAGGCCCCAAAAAGGTTCCATATGCCGAGGTTCTAAATTTATGACAGTAAATTTGATCTGAACTTTCATGTTGGCTTATATCTGAATTCAATGGCTTCGTATACTGGGAACGAATTGTTGCTATGCAAGGTGTTCCCCTCATCTTTTGGGGAAATTGCATCGGATTGGTTTCACAAATTGTCGAAAAGAACTGTGAAGAGTTGGGAAAGCCTGGCCGAGATGTTTGTGGCCAGGTTCGTTACAAATAAGTTGCGGCCACTAAGGGTAGACTCCCTGATGGCTTTGAAAATTAGCGAGGGTGAAGGCCTTAAGGCTTATGCTAAGAGGTATTATGAGGTGTTCAACCGAATACCGGGATGCAACCAAGAATTGGCAGCCGTGTCTTTTAAGAACGGCCTGGAAGATGAATGCCCGCTTCAAAAGTCACTGGCAAAAACTCTACCAAAGAGTATGGAGGAGCTCATGGCACGGATCGAGAAATATGACAGAGCAGAAGAGGACACGCCGGGAACAAAGGCATAGAAACAAGAAAAGAGGATCGGCTCGCCGAAGCGAAGCCGAGGTAATATTGATTTTAATAAGCAGGAAACAGGGCTGAGGGTTACACAGACAGTCACCACTGTGTTTCGAATCCCGGTTTACAAAGTTCTAGAAAGGATCAAGAACCAGCCGTATTATAGAGCGCCGGAGAAGGTCCCTGGTGAATTCATAGGAAAGAGCCTTGGGAAGCACTGTGCCTACCATAATGAGGATGGACACCTAACTCAGGGGTGCAGAGCCCTGAAGACGCACTTGGAAGACCTGGTCAGACAGGGTCACTTGAGGGACCTAGTAGATGAGGCCAGAACGAGGGAAGAGCATGCAAGGCTTTCCCCGACACCACCGCCACCGCCACAACAACAGCAAGCAGAACCTCGAGTGATCAATGTGATTCATTCAAAGGTTAATGAGAATGATATGCGATGAGAGACACAAAAAGTGAGACACTTACAATATGTATATCAGGTCCAGCAAAAAAAGACTGGGACAAACGAGTTCCAGGGACCAATGGTGTCCTTTATAGAGGCAGACCTAGACATGGTGCAGCATCTGCACAACGATGCTCTGGTAGTGTCCCTCAAGATAGGAGAATGCAAAGTAAGGCGCATTCTGATTGACCAAGGCAGCTCTTGTGACATCATGTATGTTAGATGTTACAAGGAATTAGCCTTCACTGAGATGATTTAAAGCAATTGGATAGCCCAATGGTCGGGTTCAATGGAACACCGACATGGCCTCTTGGAGCAATAAATTTGGAGGTGCAGGCAGGCACCAGGAATGTTAGCACAGAATTTACAATAATTGATACCCCCTTCCCTTACAATACTATATTGGAAAGACTGTGGCCGCACGCAATGGGGGTTGTTCCCTTAACGTCGCACCAGTTGTTACGATTTCCAACTAAACAGGGGATTAAATAAGTCAGAGGGGATCAAGTGCAGGCAAAGAATTACTCCATGGCAGCAATGAAATCCAACTGCAATATACAAGAGACAGAAAAAGTGGAAATCAAAGACATAGACATGAAAGTCCTAGATGATGTCGGCAAAGAACCGGTCGAGAAGAGCGAAGAAGCCTTAAAGAAAATTCTGGTCCAAGAAGGGGATGAAGAGCGCTTCTTCCTTCTAGGCTCAGGCTTGGCCGAGGATGAGGAAAGGGAATTTGAGGCTTTCTTACGGGCCAACATGGAAATATTTGCTTGGACACTATATAAGATGCCAGGCATTGACCCTGAGGTCACATGCCATATGCTCAATGTAGACAGGTTAGCTAAACCTGTTATTCAGCGGGTAAGGAGGCCGACGTTGATTCATGTGGAGGCAGTAGAAGAGGAAGTGGACAAGCTATTGGAAGCCAAGGCTATTCGGGAGGTGAACTACCCAACCTGGTGTAGACACCCCATTTTTGACCGACCTTAAGACTCAGATGTCACCGATTGAGCGCTCGGTGATATTTCCTACTGTGCTCGTTCAGAAGTCTCAGAGTCGCGGCCGTGCGCCCTGCCTCCGGACTTCCGAACTCTCTTCTGTGCCTTGTCTCGGTTTGCGAACCAGGCTCAGTTTTCTCAGTTTTCTTTCCTGAGGGGAGGGAGTGGTCCCGTAGACTATCTCTCAGTGGCCGTAGGCTACGTTTTGTGGCCGTAGGCCATTTTGCCCATTTCGGAGCCCGGTTCCCGGTTTTCGGGACCGTCAGGCCGTGTGCCTCGGTTCGGGACTGCCCAACCATCTCTGATTTCTCCGATTTTTGGTAAGTGCCTCTGTTTTAGCATAACGAGGGACACTGGGGTCTCTGATACCCACTTCGCAGCTGAACACCACTTCCGGTGCCCGGCAGCCCATTTTCGGGACCCCGAACTTCGCGGTTTAGGCCCCGAGCATTCATTTTGCATCGATGTCTGTTCATTTTTGGTAGACACCTCTGTTTGGTCCTTCCGAGGGACACTGGGGTCTCTGATACCCACTTCGCAGCCGAACACCACTTCCGGTGCCCGGCAGCCCATTTTCGGGACCCCGAACTTCGCGGTTTAGGCCCCGAGCATTCATTTTGCATCGATGTCTGTTCATTTTTGGCAGACACCTCTGTTTGGTCCTTCCGAGGGACACTGGGGTCTCTGAGACCCACTCCGCAGCCGAACACCACTTCCGGTGCCTACAGCCCATTTTCGGGACCCCGCGCGGTTTTGGTCCCCGAGCTTTCGTTTTGCATTAGTTTTTGTTCAATTTTGGCAGGTACCTCTGTTTCATCATTCCGAGGAACACTGCGGTCTCAGATGCCCACTTCGTGGCCGAACAAAATCTTTTTTTTTTGCCCTCAAAATATCTAGATATTTTGCCCTCAAAATATCTAGATATTTGGGGAAAGATATTTCCACCTTTTTGGCCATAAAAACCAGCAGCTTCCAGCTGGTGGGAGGTGAAAAAAAAACCCTTGGAGAGCTCCATACACACCTCTCCTCTCCCTCTCCATTTCCAAGCTTCAAACATCCAAGTTTACTTCCATTTCTTCATCAACTCCAAGCTCTATCATCACCATACCATTTCCAGCAGCAATGGAAGAATTTCAGCAGCTAGGAAACATCCATTCTTCAAGCAAAAGGCAGCCAAGAAGTTGTTTACAAGGGTAAGTCCTCTTTCCCTCTTTTCTAGCCCTATTTTGGCTCATTTCTTAGACCTATTTGCTTGTGGTTTTGAGTTCCGAGATTAACTGGAAATGTCACTATTTTGAGGTGTTCTTCATGTTTGTTTAAGGTCTCAACATCATTTGGGGCCCCTATCTAATGCTTGTTTCAATATCTCATCATATGCCATTGTTTTTGCAAGCTTTTTTTGACTCATGAGTAATCTGATTTTGAGCATGACATAAACTGTAAAAGTGCATATTTTGGACTCCTCTTCAATGTTGTAGAAGGAAATTTTGCTGTTTGAATTTTCTATATACTACTTGTCTCAAGACCTCTCTTTGGTTCATTATTTTGCATGCTTTGTTAGGCTTATTTGGCTTCTGTTTCTGGTCTTCATCAGGCCTGAAAAGAGACTTGTTTTGGCCTTCTTGTCATGTTTTGTTAAGGGCCTTAAGCCATTTGGTGAATGATTTTGGTACTTCATGTTATATCCTTCATATTTTCCGTAAAATTGCATACTTTGTTAGGCTTGTTTAGCTTCTGTTTTCGGCCTTCATCAGGCTTGGAAATAGTCTTAAAATGGTCTCCTCTTCATGTTGTGTTAAGGGTCTTAGGCCATTTGATGAGTGCTAGGTATACCTCTCTTTATAGCCCTCATTTGGCCCATATTTTGCATGCTATGCTTGCCATGTCTACATACTGTTTTGGGGGATGTCATCTACTGTAAATGTGAATATTTTTGGCTCATCTTTAATGTTGTAGAACTTTACTTTTCGGTTTGAATTTTATACATGCTACTTGCTTAATAAATCCCCTCATTTCCCCCGTTTTTGCATGCCATTGTTGCCATATCTATGCTCACAATTTGGCCATGTTTTGTACTGAAAAGATGCTATTTTTGGGACTGCCTTGCTACTGTTTTTGCTGTCATGTGCCAATTTTGCATGTTTAGCATAGCTGTAGGCCATTTCGGGTACTTAAAATCACATTTCGGGATGATTTCATGCATTGATTGTCATTTCGTATCATTTCGGGGCTGTTTTCCCCTTTGTTTAGCTGCTGAAATTTGGTTTGCATGCTTGCATATCATTTCCCATGTCATTTCATGCCTTAGTGCATTGCCTCGGTTTGCGTGCCAGTGGGCACGCATTTCAAGGTACTTCATTTTCATCTAACGGCATCTTATGTGAGTGCGGCTGAGGCCCTCTCATGTAAGTGTAAGCCCAATTTGCATTTTCATGCCATTTCTTGATTCTATATCATCGCCTCGGTTTGCGTGCCTGCGTGCACGCATTTCGAGGCATCTCATTTTCATCTCTCGGCAGCTTATGTGAGTGCGACTGAGGCCCTCTCATGTTGGCGTAAGCCCATCATTGCATTCCGTATGCCATTTTATGCATTCCTCGATTTGCGTGCCCGTGTGCACGCATTTCGAGGCACTTCGGTTTTATCCGATTTTCATTCCATCGCATCATCGCCTCGGTTTGCGTGCCCGTGTGCACGCATTTCGAGGCACTTCACTTTCGTCTCTCGGCAGCCTATGTGAGTGCGGCTGAGGCTCTCTCATGTTGGCGTAAGCCCATCACTGCATTCCGTATGTCATTTTATGCATTCCTCGGTTTGCGTGTCCGCGGGCACGCATTTCGAGGCAACTTTGTTTTTACCCGAAGGCAGCTTATGTGAGGGTGGCTGAGGTCCTCTCATGTTGGCGTAAGCCCAATTTGCATTCCGTATGCCATTTCATTCCATTTTGTCATCGCCTCGGTTTGCGTGCCCGTGTACACGCATTTCGAGGCACTTCGGTTTTATCCAATTTGCATTTCGCATCATCGCCTCGGTTTGCGTGCCAGTGTGCACGCATTTTGAGGCACTTTGATTTTATCTGGTTTGCATTTCATCATCACCTCGGTTTGCGTGCCCGTGTGCACGCATTTCGAGGCACTTCGATTTTATCCGGTTTGCATTTCATGCCATCGCCTCGGTTTGCGTGCCCGCATGTACGCTTTTCGAGGCATCCCATTTTCATCTCATTTGCATAGCATTGTGCATGCTAGGATTGTATATTAGTTGCATTTCGTGCATATCATGCATATTGCACGGGAAACGAGGCGCGTTTCGTACTCCGAGTAACGGAACGGGTCTCAATTCCCAAGTCACCGACACTCCGGATTACCCATGATGGAGTTGGGTTCTGTTGTAGCATTCATATGAATTCATCCTATATTGAGTTGTGCAATTCGGCTCCTCGGCCATCATGCATCGATATGCGCGATTGGTGGCACGAGGATCGAGGCATGCATATATTTGTGAAATACATTGCTATGCCCTTTTCCTGCTCTCTGTTGCAGTAAAATCGAGGATTAGCAACTCTTCGGAGTCCGGTGCGCATTTCGAGAAATATTGCAAACAGAGGCAAATTGGGGCATCCCAGTGGATTTCCGCGCCAAGGCAGCCCAAACAGGCGGCATTCATCAGAATCAAGGCAGTCCCTGGCTTGCATGCCAGTTTTACAGTTTTCTTAGTTTAATTTGTTAATTAATTAGAAATCTGTATTATTCTTTTATTTCGGACTGTATTATTTATTCGGACCCTCTGCGCGAGGGCAATACTGTAATAAGGGTGTGTGAGTGTGATGTATGTCTTCCAACCCCACGTCTTTCTCTCTTTTATTTATCTGCTTACAATGGTTAGATATAGGGCATATTTCAATTAGCATACAGTATGATAGCATGTTTGCATCATTCATCTGTTTTGCATGCACCGGGCTCGGCGCATCATACAAACTGCATTTGTATTTCAATTCCAAGTTGAATACATGTTAGTTGTAGCATTTCACATACCATGTTTAGAATAGCCGAGCCTGCTATAGTTGCATTTTGCATGTGTTGCATTAGGCATTTCAGCATACTTAGGATCATGCATGATTTCTAATCAGCTTTCTGTTTTGGCTTGGAGTACTCGGTGAGTTTTATGCTTTAGCATCCTTGCATGCGTGTGAGTGACTGCCATAATAGCATGCTTGTCATGAGACTATTTGCTTATGTGATATAACTGCCTTGAATGCCTGTGGGTGGAGGTTGAGTTATTTGGATTGGAACAATGCATTGACTGTTTGTTTTAAGCCCACTAGATAGTGGCAAAATCACTGTTTTCTAAGCCCACCTGAGGGTGGCAAATCCACGTCTTAGCCTACCTGCGGATAGCACCTTCACACCATTGTCAAACAAACAAACATGAAATGTTTTATTCCAATTCAGACGGCCCAGTCTATACTTGTTTGCTGCGAGCATCACATAGTAATCTAGGCTAATAACCGGAATAAGAGCATGCAATGTTTTCAAAAGTAGATATCATGGTTAGTAGAGGCCGGTCTTTGACCGGGCGAGCGGGGGTGCTCACGATGTGACCTTCCCCAATCGTACCTAAGTTCCCGAGCCAACTTTGGTGATGACGGACACGTGGCCTTTGGCACCGAGTCAGGGTTTCCTAAATTTCCCATTTTAAAAATATTTAGGTGGCGACTCTGTTATCTGGCAAAGCAGTCCATGTTTGGCACTTCTTTCAAAAAATCTGTTTTTCTCAAAATCGATTTGCCGGATTTGGACTCTTTGGTTCAAGATTTGGAACCGCAACAAAATCGAGTCCGAACTGTAGCGAGGTCCCTCGCGGGCTTGTTACACCTGGTTGTCCAACACAGTAGATATGAAAAAGAAGAATGGGAAGTGGAGGGTCTGCGTGGACTTCACCAACCTAAATAAGGCTTGTTCTAAAGACAACTTCCCTCTGCCTAAAATTGATCAGCTGGTGGATACTACTTCAGGGCATGAGAGGATGAGCTTCCTAGATGCTTACAAGGGATACCACCATATAGCAATGTATCCTCATGACAAAGAGAAGACTGCATTTATCATCCCAAAAGGGTTGTACTACTACAGAGTGATGTCTTTCAAGTTAAAAATGCAAAAGCAACCTACTAAAGATTGGTGACCAAGATGTTCAGACATTTGATTGGTAAAACAGTAGAAGTGTACATTGATGACATGGTCATGAAGACCAAAGAGCCTGGGAATCATCTGGCCGACTTGAAGCCAGTTTTTGATATCCTTAGAACATATCGGCTCTGACTTAATGTTTCGAAATGCGCATTTGGAGTCGGGTTTGGAAAGTTCGTGGGATACTTGGTTACCAGAAGGGGCATTGAGGCAAGCTTTGATCAAATCAAGGCCATTCTTGACTTAAAGAGCCCGACGTCAGCTAAGCAGGTTCAGATTTTGACCGGCAAGGTGGCAGCCTTAAACAAGTTTATCAACCGAAGTTTTGATAAGTGTAAACCGTTTTTTAGTTTGTTAAAGAAGGCCACTGATTTTTTGCGGACGGAAGAGTATGAAGTCGCCTTGGTCGACTTGAAAAGGTACCTGACAACGACTCCAATTCTGTCAAATCTTGTACCTGGAGAAGAATTGTTCCTATACTTGGCAGTTTCAGAACACACAGTGAGCGCGGTAGTAATCCGAGAAGATGAGTAAGAACAAAAGGCAGTATACTACGTAAGTAAAACCCTATCCAGAGCTGAAACCAAGTACCTGCCCCTGGAAAAATTGACACTGGCCTTAGTGATGGCTTCCAAAAAGTTGAATTATTATTTCCAAACCCACAAGATTATGGTATTGACTGAGTACCCTTTGAAGTCCTTGTTGCAGCATGGGGATCTGACAGAGAGAATAGCCAAATGGGTAGTAGTGCTGGGCTAATACAACTTGGAGTTCAGGCCTAGAATAGCAATTAAAGGGCAAGTTCTGGCCGACTTTGTGGTCGAGTTCACCCCTGGTGCCATCCCGCGTCGGACTTCGGTCAGCCGCGGCTTGGAATGCCCAGGGGAACAGGAAGAAACCCAACTAGGGCCCAAGAACCCCACTCTAGCAAAACAGAAGAAAGAAAAGAAACCAAAGCCCTGCGACATTTACATCAACGATTCCTTCCGCTTGTTTATTGATAGAAGCTCAAACCGTTAAGGGGCAGGCGCAGGAGTAGTGTTGGTATCGCCAGATGGGCGAATGATAGAGCAGTCTATTCGTTTGGGATTTAATGCCTCAAATAATGAGGCAGAGTATGAGGCACTAATTATAGGGTTGAAGTTGGCATCAACAATGGAGGTCGATGAGGTGGTAGTCTTTTGTGACTCCCAACATATTATGAATCAAGCAACAAGTGAGTAACCTGGCTAGTGTAATAAAGTTGAGGGAGGCAAGGACAATCATGATTGATTACTTGACAGGACCAAGTGTGAAACCTCTAATAACAGAATATGAGGCACTATGTGTGGAGTTAGGTCTATGTTGGATGTATGAAATAGTGATGTTCCTTAGGGATGACAAGCTGCCAGATAACCAAAAAGAGGCACACAAGACCAGATTGAAGTCGGCCAGGTTCAGCTTAACAGCAGATGGCCATCTCTACAGGAGATCCTTCACTGGACCCCTTTTGAGATGTGTACATCCCTCCCAGGTTTAGGACTTTCTGTATGAGATTCATAAAAGAGTCTAAAGAAGCCATGCTGGGGGCAGATCACTTGCTCATATGGCCATCACTCAGGGGTACTGGTGGCCCTACATGCAAAAGAATGTTGAAACCTATGTCTGAAAATGCGAGAAGTGTCAAAGGTTTGCACCTTTGATACATCAACCAGCAGCAGATTTGAACCCAGTGTCCAGCCCTTGGCCGTTTGCCCAGTGGGGCATGGATTTTGTTAGACAACTGCCATAGGCAACTGGGCAAAGGAAGTTTCTGTTAGTAGCAACTAACTACTTCACAAAGTGGGTAAAGGCTGAACCCCTTGCGAAGATTCAAGATATTGATGTGAAGAACTTCATATGGAAGAACATCATCGCTAGGTTTGGGATCCCAAGGGCAATAATAGCAGACAATGGCACACAATTTGACAGTAAGCTAATTAAAAGTTTCTGTGCAAAGTACAAAATCAAGAACTGTTGCTCCACTCCAAGTTTCCCTCAGAGCAATGGTCAAGCAGAAACATCAAATAAGACTATCTTGGATGAGATCAAGAAGAGGCTAGAAACAACAGAAGGGAAGTGGGTGGAAGAGTTGCCCAATGTGCTCTAGGCATATCAGACTATGCCGAAAAGATCAACTGAGGAGTCTCTTTTTGCCATGGCTTATGGCACTAAAGCAATTATCCCACCGGAAGTCGGTATCCCTGGAATCAAAACCCAGGGAGTCGAGAATAGAACTAACAAGGCATTCTTGGCCCGAGATCTGGACCTGCTGGAGGAGAGAAGAGAGAGAGCAGTAATTCGGCTGAGGGCATACCAACAACAACTTACTAGGGCTTACAACAAGAAGGTTTACCCAAGAGAGTTCAAGGTTGGGGACCTCGTCCTGAGGAAAATTGTCGACAACAAAAAGGATCCCAGGAAGGGAAAACTTGGCCCAAATTGGGAGGGACCTTATAGAATCATCTCGGTTACCAGCAATGGGGCAAATCGACTTGAAGACACTAATGGCAAGGAGTTGCCAAGATCTTGGAACACTTGCAATTTGAAATTTTTTTTATCATTAGTCTTTTGTTTTTTGAAGATTATGTCATGATTTTATTAGCCGAAGTAATAATAAAGTGCTAGTTTGATTTTTATGAATTTAAAATTTGTACGATAAGACTGACCAGTCCTATGACAATGTTTCCGAATGAAACATGATGAATAACTTAAACTTATTATATGGCAAAGTTGAATTATACTTGCATATAATAAAGTTGAACTAAGTTGGCGATGTTTCTGATTGAAACATAACGAATAATAAAGTTGAACTAAGTTGGCGATGTTTCTGATTGAAACATAACGAATAACCTAAGCTTATTATATGGTAGAGTTGAATTATACTTGCATATAATAAAGTTATATAATAAAGTTGAACTAAGTTGGCGATATTTCTGATTGAAACATGATGAGTAACTTAGACTTATTATATGGCAGAGTTGAATTATACTTGCATATAATAGAGTTGAACTAAGTTGAATTAACCTAGACTTGCCATGTCGGCAGAGTTATACTCAAAATGGAACTAAGTCCGCTTTAGTTAGATCGGCTAGTCTTTGTTTGAATTTGACTTCGGCGAAAGGCCATAAATGCATCATGTGAACTTAAGTGGAACTTAGGTTCATATTAGGGGGGGCAGGGAGCAGGAATGATAAATAAACTTGAGAGCTTGACACTAGTTGAAATTTTTAGAAAAAATTACAAGTTAGAATGGGCTTGACACTTGTTGAAATTTCAGAACAATTTACAAGTTGAAGTTAGCCGAGGTAATAAGGAAAGATGTATCCGAGGTACATATTAGTCGAGATGACCAACCAGGTTGCCAAGCTTGGAAAGGTTTGAAGGGTTCTTGATAGATGACATCAAGTGGAAGTAAAGAAGCAAAACTTGACTGAATAAGTTATAAGAAACAGCATTTGTAAAAGTATTTCAAAATATTTTTAAGTATTAGTCGAGGCATTCCAATTGTCGGCCGAGAAAAACAGTCAAGGTTTATATCCGAGGTATTCTAACCTAAAGTGATTACATAGTAAGGGTGTACTTTGAAGAAATAAAAAAATATTCTAAGAATAGAAGCATGAAAGGCATGAAAGAAAACAATAAGCATATATAAAGAGAAACATCCAAACACTTAGAAAGAAAGGAAGGCATGCATTCAAGGAGAACTTGTTCATTTACAAAGACAAAAAGGGCACGTCGGCCAAAGCAAAACTTAAAAACTGTTCAAACAGTTACAAGTGAAAAGAAAAAATACAAAAGAAAAATCCTAAGTGTCGGGGACATCGGCATGGGTCTTTAACTGCTCAACCTCGGCTGTTGGCGGTGTGTCGGCCTCGATTGGCAGTATTGCTTCCTTTTTTGCCGTGATCTCGGCGTCTATCTCGAGTAAGGTCTGATCTAAGCTCTTCTCGGCTACTTGGACCTCGGCCTCGGCCTCAGAGGATGTCTTTTTCGAAGAAGAGCTCTTGAGAACCTCATTTTCCTCTTCTTCTTGAGTCAAGTCCAAGACTTGATCATTCAGAGTTGGGGACTTGGACCCAATAGCAGCCTTCTCTCCATCATCAGCATCACCAGCATCGACATCATCCTCGTCGGCTTCATCATCAGATTCATTGGGAGGTTGAGCGAAAGAAACTTGGAGTTGGCTGATATTTCGGAGAGGTGAGTCCATTAGGACAAATAGTTGATTGAGCGCCATCGTCCAGCCGAGGTAATAACCTCAGTTACAAGCCTGATTGACTTGTTCTTTGTACTGATCTCGGACGACAGCCTGACCTTCTTCGAAAGCCTTCTCGTCAGCTACTTTCACTTCGGCATCTTTATATTCAACGGCCTCATTGAGCTTGGCTTCCAACTCAGCTGCCTTGACCTTGGCAACCTTAACGTCGGCCTTGGCGACTTTGGCAATGGCCTCAGCAACTTTGGCTTTGGGTTCGACTTGGTTTTGCGCAGCCCTGGCAGCCTTGGCTTGATCTAGCAAACTTCTGTTGTTGGCCTCAGCGTGGTTCAGCGATGATAGGAGCTTAACAGCCTCCTGGGTTTTCTTAACCAACTCCTTCCTCATCATCTCGGTCTTAACCGCGTATGAATACGCATGCTGGATAGCCTGCAAGAAGAGAAACAAATTAGTGAAATTTGACCGAGTATACAGAGTGCCGCATCATCAGGCCGAAGTTCTCATACTCGTGGAGGTCGGCCATGTGATTTATGTCTTCGGGTAGGAACACGGCCGTTGACAAGGCGGCGCCGACCTCAACGTCTTGGATCGCGCTGTAGCCGGCTGTCAAAGGTTTGTCCACTACCGTGACTTTGGGCACCCAGATCATGTTACAAGGAAAACTGCTGCTACCTTCGGAGCAGTCTGACCTCGGCTTTTTTGTTAGGAGGGCATCAGGCGTTGCGGCCTCAGTTGGCCTCTTCTCAGCAGCGGATGTATTCTTTTCGATCTCGGCTAGCTTTGAGATTAGCACAATGTCCTCAGAATCAACCTGAGTCACTGTACCCTTGGCCTTAGCCTTTTTCACTCTCTTAGGCTTTGGTTTGGACTGGGATCAGGAAGAGGAAGAGGAAGACTGGATAGTCACAACCCCAGGAAGGTTGACAAGAAGATCTTCAATGACGACTGCTTTGCGTCCCTTCTCGTTGGTTGTTGCTGCCATAATAACCTTCGTGCCAAAGCGAATTGCTAGAAAAGCAATTAGCGAATTTGAGGGGTCGGACTTCGAAAACTCAAGACCTCGGCGTCTTATACTTCGAGTCCTACTGGCGGGAGCGTTTATAAAAGCTCAGCGACGGCGCTGGCGCTAGGCTGGAGGAATTAGCTGGCGGATAGAAGTGGATGACTGATCTGCAAGATCGGATGTGGAGGCCTGATCTGGCCTAGGTGATGAAGCAGCTGGAGGAGTTGTGGCAAAAGGGGGAGATATGCTTTTTCGAGGAACGTCGGACAGAGGTCTCCGATATGTTGGTATGTAATTGAGAAGGAGTGGGGCCTTGCAGTCGTCAATAGGAAGGCAGAAAAGTTGAATTAGGTCTTTGCTTGGCACATAGGATTGGTACATAGGATTGGCGAAAGTTCTTCTCTTAATCATGTTTGAGAGTTATGCTCTTATGCTTAGTTGACGGGCCAATGCATGAGCATGCATTATCCTGTTTTTCATGCCATCATTTCGGAGTATTTTGGCCACTGTTTTGGCATGATTGAGGTCTGTCCATATTCGGTTTAAGTCCATTGAGCATTGTTTTGCATGCCTCTTATGAGATGCTTTTTCCTAGCTTTGATGCCTTAAGCTTCTAAATTTGCCATGCATGCATTCTTTGCATGATAGAATCTTGGGCATGCCATCTTAGCATTGGTAGAATAGCATGTTGTTTGCATGTTGTTGTATTGCATTGTGTTTGCATGTTGTTACATTGCATGTTGTTACATTTCATGTTGTTTGCATATGCATGCATTGCATTTTGTTTGCATGCCATTAACATTGATAAGATGATCATGTTGCATCGCATTGTGTTTGGATAGGGTGTTAATCCAAACATGAGTAACGACGGACGTTTCATATTTGAAGTGATAAAACGTGCCTTATTTCTCGGTTGCCGACCCTCTTGATCATGCATGATAGAGGTTAAGGCCCTTATGTGTTATTTGTGCATTCAATGACAATGAATTGTGCAAACTTGGCTTCTCGGCCATCGTGCATTGCAATGCTCGGTTGGTGGTCCGAGAGTCGAGTACCGCACTCCCTTGAGCTTAAGAAATGATAGGGAGGGTGGTTGTGCACACATACATTGCAAATACACTGCTGTGCTCCTTCTTGTTCTTTGTTGCAGCAAATTGGAGCCTGGGCAGAATTTCTGGTCGGCAGACCAGAAAAAGTAGCTGGCCGACCACTTTTTCTGGTCTGCAGCATACTTAGGTGATCTACAGGTGGTCTACACCACCATCAACTGGTCGGCAACCCTCCTGGGGGTCCCCATTTTGGAGTAGAAGCTATCTGGAGCTTTGTGCAGTGTTCTGAGATCAAATGCAAACAGAGGCCAGTTGGAGCATAGCGATGGATTTCCGAGCGAGGAACCAAATGCATGCATTGTTCAACTTTCCAAAGCAGAGCTGAGTAGTGTAGTTTAATGCTTATTTGTCTAGCTTGAATTTGTAACTTAATTAATTTATTGATTAGTTAAGGTGCTGTAATAACTAGTTATAGCTAGTCATTCATTTTGTTGTATAATAACTAGTCTAATTAGCTTTATTAGATTAGTGATGTAGCTTAGCTTATTATTCGGACCCTCCGTCGAGGGGGCACAATTTTGTAATAAGCGTGTGTGTGTGTGATGCATGTCTTCCAACCCCCATTTCTTTCTCCTTTTTACTTATTAGCTTTCGATGGTTAGTTTAGGGCATGTTTCAATTAGCATACTTATGCTTCGCATGCGTGCATCATTCATCTGTTTTGCATGCATCGGGCTCGGCACATCATACAAACTGCATTGTATTTTAATTCCTATTTGAATACATGTATCAAGTTGCATTAACATGACATCTTAGAATAGCCGAGCCTATCTAGTTGCATTTTTGCATGTATTGCATTAGGCATCTTAACATAGCTAGGGTCATGCATTGATTTCTAACATAGCCTTTGTTTTGGCTCGGAGTACTAGGTAAACTTTTACGCTTTAGCATATTGCATGAGATGTGTATGTTGCCATGATAGCATGCTTACCATGAGGCTATGTGCTTAACTGATATAACTGCATGAATGCCTGTGGATGAAGACTTCATTGTTTGAATTGGAACAATTCATTAAAATGTGCATTTTAAACCCACTTGAAGTGGCAAAATCATGTTGTTTTCTAAGCCCACTTGAGGGTGGCAAATCCGCGATTTAGCCTACTTACGAGTAGCACCTTCAAACCATTTTCAAACAAACAAACATGAGATGTTTTGTTCCAATTTGAGTGATTTAGTCTATACTTGTATGTTGTGCGCATCACATAGTAAGCTAGCTAATAAATCGGAATAAGAACACATGTGTTTTCAAAAATAACATATCATGTTAGTAAATGCCGATATTTGATCGGGCGAGCGGGGGTGCTCATTGCATGGCCTTCTCCTCTCGTACCCAAGTTCCCGAGCAGAGGCAACTTTGGTGATGACGGACACGTGGCCTTAGGCACGAGTCAGGGTTTCCTAAATTTTCCGAAACAAAACATTTAGGTGGCGACTCTGAAATCTAGCAAAGCAGTCCATGTTTGGCGCATTTTGATTTAAAATCGATTTTCCAAAACGATTTGTCGGATTTGGACTCTTTGGTGATTATCAGTCTTGCATTACACTTTGTGATATTAGATTCAGAACTGCAACAGGAGTCCGAACTGTAGTAGCTAGAACACAATTCGCGCCCTCGCGCGCAGAGCGAAGTTCCAGGTGGTCTACAGTTTCTGGCGACTCTGCTGGGGATTTCAAGAACTTGACTCGAACTCATGATATGTTGTTTTATCTACACTTATGTGTTTCTTTGCATTGCATTTGCATTGGTGCGCCTAGGATACCGTGTTTGCCGTCTGCTATTCCTGAACGGTTTGTTAGAGGCTTGCTTGGAAAAGCGCGCCATAAGGCTGACCAGTTGCGGGCTCTGCCACGACAGGAACACAAACCTCGGTTTTCACCGAGACACCCTTTTGACCATTCGACCTAGTGCATATCGGAATCCATAGTGACCATTCCAAACTAGGACAGGTTGCTTACCCGATTGTAGGTTGTTTGAAACCGCTGCGTGCATAGTGAAACCCTAGCTCCTAACAAAATAGGACAGGGAAACCCTACCCCCACCATAGGGGTGTTTTGGCTCTTACTTACTTGATACGTGCTGTCAGAGTGTGTCTCTACAGGTTGCATGTATCAGTTTGCAAGTCTGAGTATCGGCCTGAGAGTATCAGCTTACAGGCAGAATTTTGGGCAGAATTCAGTAGAGAGCACAGTCATTCAGCTATGCTCATATTCGTTTTGGAGAAATCAGGCTGAGATGCTCTCTTTTTTCTTCTTTGCAAGGTAGTCTTGGAACCATAGCTTCAGAAGGCTCCGATATCCCCCGGGTACACTAGACTTGTATTGATAAACTTTATCAGGTCAGAGATTCAGTGCAACAGAGCAACCAGTGTTTCCGTCGCCAGTTGTAAGGCAAAGAAGGGCCAGTCAGGCATAGATCACCAGTTTAACAGTCTCCAGTTCAGCGGTCATTATCCACCTCACCTGTGCGCAGTTGGGCTAAGATATCTGCTTCCATCTCAGAAAGGGGATGCACACTTGTTCAATTAGATCAGTAGTTTTTAGTTAATATGGAGGACATGATGCGTCAACTCCAAGAGACCATGCAAGCCATGCAACGGGATGCTGCCCGTCAGGCCGAGTTTGTTTCGCGTCAGGCAGAGGTTGTGGCTCAACAAACAGAGCTGATTACTAGACTTCAGCAACAACAGCAGCCGCAATCACAACAAGCCGGAGCATCTGCTTCGCATCTACCTCCACCCCCACCTAGAATTCCAACACTCGGGGATACTGCAAACGTCCAGGAAGATACGGACGCCCCAACGGGACTAGTCCCGTCACCAGTTCTACCGCAGATTTCAAAGACACCGGCCTTCTCAACGGATATACCATTTGAATCTGAGATGGACCCAACCGCCCTGAAGGTCAGTAAGCTTGAGAAGCTATTCAAGAGGGCTCAAGGTGTGAATTCCATTCCGGACATAGATGATGGATACACTGATTCAGCGGTGACTTTGCCAGATCGGTTTAAAATGCCACATATAGATCGTTTTGATGGTTCTGGGGATCCCATGGTATATCTACGGTTGTTCTCAGATATCCTAAGGCCAATGGGCCTCTCCAGATTGCAAAAGTTTTCCCTCTTCGGTCGGACCCTGCCGGGTGTTACGGCTATTTGGTATGCAAAGCTGGAGGACTCTGTCAAGAGAAGCTGGGAAGAGATGGTTGAGGCCTTTGTAGCTCAATACTCCTATAACACACAGATCGAGATCACAACTCATGATCTCGGGACAACGAGGCAAGAGCTAAAAGAGGGCTTCTCCGACTTTGGAACCCGTTGGAGGGCCAAAGCTTCTATGATGACCACCAGGCCGGTCGATAAGGATTAGATACGGATGATTGTGCGTAACCTCCAACCCAAACTGATGCAAAAAATGATCGTTTTACCCCTTCCCACCTTTGTAGATTTACACGAGATTGGGGTACAGATCGAGGACGCCATGAAGCAAGACCTTATTAACCAGGAGAAGGAGCAGCCCAGGAGGGCGTTTAGCCGCAGTTCGAATGTGACCACCAGTGGTGATGCAGCTACTAGAACTTCAGACGTGGGCATGGTCACCACCGCCGCACCAAAAACAGCCACCCCATTCACCGGTGCATCCGGAACCAGCTTACGAACTGCCAAATATCCACCCCGAGGCAAGAGGGTTTTCACCCTACTTTATATGCCTTTGTCTAAAGCCCTAGGGGTCCTACTCAGGAAAGAACATCTGAAACTGTTAGAACAACGGCCTCTACCCGATCCTCTCCCTCCAAAGCATGACCCGGTTACATACTGTGCCTTCCATCAGCAGTAGGGTCATGATACCGACTCTTACTTCAGACTACGTCATGAGATTCAAAATCTCATTGACAACCAAGTAATAGCACCTCCAGAAAAACTAGCTGTCAATCAAAACCCTCCACATAGGCAGGTAAACTTCATCCAGACAACGGCCAACCCGTTTGACCCCAGTGTATACATCAACCCAGCCCATTTACCCAAGCCTGAGGTGTTTATTCCAGTCAGCATGGACTTGTGCATGATGGGTACACCTGAACCCCAATCATCTCAAACCCGTGAACCCACTACTTCTGAGCTAATGAGAATGATTGAAGATCTTTAGATAACTGTGGCAGATTTAGCCTTTGGGATATTGGCTCCATCATCGACCACATCACATGCTAGAAGTTTCGCACTAAAAGGCTGCATTGGAAGAAAGCCAATCCCTTGGCAAAGTGGAGGCCAATGATAAGAACAAGGTAGGGCCAGACATTGGTCTCCATGAACACCTTCAGTGGGCTGTTGAGGCTTTGAAAGTCGAAGGCCTGAACAAACAGCAAGTGATTGCAGTTGTTGCAAAGATTGTGAACAGCACTTTTGCCACTAAGAATGAGAGCAGTTTGAATCAAGGGGCAAGCCGAGACAAGGGATGTCGTACCAAAGACATTCTTTTTAGCTCTAATCCAGCACTCGGAAGAGATCGACAAACCCAGTCAACACTTGCCGACCCTTTCACCGGTACATCCAACACAACCAGCTCACAACTTGCTAAATACCCACCTCGGGACCAGAGGGTGTTCACCCCACTGTATATGTCTCTGTCAATGGCTCTAAGGGTCCTGATCGAAAAGGGGCATCTAAAGCCCCTGGAGCCGCGACCATTATCGAATAAACTTCTTCTCTCCCATAATCCGGCCAAGTACTGTGCCTTTTATCAATAAGTCGGCCATGGCACTGACATGTGTTTTCGTCTTCATCACGAAATACAAGATCTGATTGATGACGGGGTCATCGCCGCACCAAGCTCTGCAAAGTCTATCGGCACTGGATCAGTGAACTTGGGGGACAATGTGATGTGATCGGGGGATGAACTACCTGCGGATGGTGCTCAGTTTACTCCAGATGTGGTGGATGGCACGCACTGTTTTGAGCAATATGCAAATGCTGGTTATTGTACTTTCTAACTTGGGTATTGGGTCAGTCTTGTTGTGTTGTATTGAGTTAGTCTTTTTGTGCTGAGTCAGTTGCGTCTGTCTTGTTGTATCGAGTCAGTCCTGTTTTGTTAGAGTCAAGTGATTTCGGGGGGTGTTACCTCGGGCATTACTTGCTTATTTTGCGTTTGTTTTTTACACTCTTTTGAGTTTGTTTCTGCCATGGGGCTAGTTGCACCAGAAGATTTGAATGAAACAGCAGTGATTTTCACGCTTTCGTGTTTTTTTCTGCCTTTAGCCAGTTGTGCCAGAAGATTTGAATGAAATGGCAGTACTTTTCACCTACTTTTTTGCACCTTGAAATCATTGCTTTGACCTTAGTTTTTCAAAACTTTTCGAACACTGTGATGAAAACAAAGAGGGAGGAATTCCTCGGGATTTGTAAAAATTTTATCAACTGAGAAAAAGAGAGGCATGCTAAGCCCTTAATAAATGAGATCATGTTTGTTAATATGAGTACTGAGAAGGATCCTGGCTTGATCCAGATTGGTTCCGCACTGTCTTCAGTGTGAGTGATTAGTCACTTTCTTAAAAGATTTCAAAAAATATTTTGCGTGGTCCTACGAAGACCTGTGTGGAATCGCTCTTGAGATTGTGCAGCCTAGGATTGCTCTCAGCCTCGAGACTCGACCCCTTGTGCTTTCATACCTTGAACTTGGATTCATAATGTTCAACGGTCAACCACAAAGTGAGGCTTGTATGGCCAGATTTGAAGCAGCCCATGAACTAGGGGCAATAAGGTCGTATGACATCAAAGGAGGTCTGCCAGGTCAAATTTGAAGCAGCCCTTGAACTAGGGGCAAGAAAGTCAGATCAAGAAGATCAGATGTTCTCAAAGGAAGCTTGCAAAGCTAGATCAAAAGCAGCTCTTAAACTAAGGGCAAAAAAATGTCAGATATGCTCGAAAAGTCAAAAATTGGGACATTTCTCAAACCAACGAAGATCGGCAAAAATGCCAAATCCCAGAAAGGAGGAAAGAAGAAAGCATTGCTAAAGGACAATTGAGTTCCTATCCACAACACTGGGGGCAATTCAAACCCGGTTGGATGGACTTCTACATCATCAGCGAACAACAGCCATTCTCCTAGATTCAGATGGCTTCGAGAACTCAAAACCATTCAACATGGACAAGTTACACTTTTACCCTTGAGAGACTCGTTGGGCCGAAAACCCAGAAGGGCGACCCAGGCAAAAGTTAGAGCAAGAAAAAAGAAAAAAAAAAGAAGAAGAAATGAAAAGAAAATGAAAAAATGCAAGAAAGAATTGAAAAACAAAAGAAGAAAAGAAAAGAAAAACAGAGCTCGCAAGGTTGAAAACCCAGAAATGGCGGCCTTGGCAAAAGTTAGAGCGCAAAAGGAGAGGTTAATACCCAAGTGTACCTTAACCTGGAACTACGTCAGGCTTGATTCCCATCTTCGGGATACGTAGGCAACTTCATTCTGAAGTCCAGCCGTAAAACACTACAAATTCAACTGTTCTGTCCATAAGATTGAACGGGTCATCTTTGTCGCTTCTTTATCCAAGAGTTCGGTTGTGATCTTCATTATGAAAGCGGGTTACAGTATGCTGCGGCGCTATTCAGACAATGGGCAACTTTCCGTTGCCGTGAGTTACCATTCAAACAAGGGGCAACTTTTCGTTGCTAGATTTGGTGCTGTGCCGTGTCATTTAGACAAGGGGCAATTTTCCGTTGTTTTGGATTTGAGGTTGTGCATCTGAAGAGTAAATTCTACGTTGGTCGAGCAGTGGCCATTTGTAAAAACAAGTTTTGAGAATTTTTAATGAAGTTGACTAATTCTCTCGAAAATTATTTCATTTTTCCAAAACTGGACCATTTCTTGGACCCAAAAAAGGAAAATTTTCAGTGCTCATAGCCTGACTTGCATGATTTTAAATCAGAAAATCGAACAAGCATGTTAATCTAACTTTTATGTTGGTCAAAATTGTTTTAGTAGAAAGCAAAAAAACAAAAATGGTCAAAATAATGAACTAGGGGCACAGTTGAATCAGGTTTTCTGTCTGTTCCTCTATTATCAAAATGCTTGTCGGAAAGGGCACCGTATTCGCCAGAAAGGGCACAACTGAAGCTAACAACAAATGGTTGAAAGCTCTCTCATCCTCCAAGCAGCGAGGTATCAAGCTAAGTGTGAAGCACGAACTAGAATGGATCAAGATATTCCACTCCCTCATCTGGACAACAATGTTTTAAAAACCGGACCGGTGACCGAATCGGAAAAGGGATCGGGTGGACGGGTCACTGGTTCAACCAAATATATTAAAATTATATTTAAATAAAAATATAAGTAATAAAATTATAAATTAAAAATATTAAAAATATTAAATTATCTTAAATATTTGTCCTAATATTTTTTTTACTGAAAAATATAATAATATATTTTAAAATATTATTAATTTCAATTTTGGAAGATGAAATCAAATATTTTAATATTCCCTCCATATGATTTTAATTCAAATAATTTGATTGAAAGGAAAGCAAAAATTTTGGAGGGATATCAAATTTTAATATTCCCTCCAATACATTTGATTGAATCCCACATGGATTTCTTAAGTCTTTTTGAAAGAATTTTTTTCTTATAAATAGGTGAACACTTTCATAATAATTTCATCAAGCTCTTAATGAGATTCCTCACAAGAAGAGACCCTTGAAAAAGAGTTTCAAATTAAAATTTTCTTATATTATATATATATATATATATAATAAGAAAGAAATAAAGAAAAGAAAGAAAGAATAAAAAAAGAAAAAAAAAACAAAAAATAAAAAATTCATTTTCGCAACCCAGTGAACCAGAACTGGGTCGATTGGTTCGGCGATTCGACTACCGGTTTTTCCAGTTCTTCCAAAATAGGCCGGTTTTCCACTATGACCGGTTCAGTGGGTGTAACCGGATCGGAACCCCGACCGGATCGGCGGTTCAACTGGTTGAACCGGTCGGTTCGGTCTGGTTTTTAAAACCATGTTGGACAGGTCTGATCACATCCGAACTGGCCAAGCGCATCGTCAACCGATGTTAGTTGCTGATCGGCTGCACATCCAGTCGCACCACAACCCCTCTATGGGAGAAGCTCATTGTTCTGAGCGGAAGAATGAGAATCTAGCAAAATGCTAGGGGCAGGAGCCCGCAACTTCCTACTTATCCATTAACCACCCAGGGGAGGGATAAAAAAAGAAGAGAGATTGAAGAATAGAGAAATGTGTGTGGAGAGAAAAGTGAGAAAAGGGCTTTTCAAAAAAATAGAGATTGAGTGCCAGAGTGATGTGAATATCACAAACGAAAAAGGGTGGGAAGCACTACTCGAAGAAACAGGCTCCTCGTGAACTGAGAAGTCCCCCACTGGTGGTACACATCTGAGTGTTGTGTTTGTTGTTTTTGTTTGTTTCGATTCTTGTTTTGAGTCGTTTTGAGTGTCAATAGATATGTTTAGGTTGTTTTACCTTGTCTTTCTTTTTGTTGAGTCGTTTTGGCTGTGGTCAGTCGTAGGCTCAATACCCAGTTGAGAACCTTTTTCTTATTTCAATTTCAAAAATAAAATTATCTTGTGATTAGAGTGCCGTGCCGTTCTCTACATGTATGCAAAACAAGATTTGTTCTTTCGTAAAATTGCAGGGTTCAACTCAGGTCATGTGAGAACAGTAAAACCAGGACCTAACTTGTAACAACCCTCGTATTGATTACTGCAAGAGGGCCACAATTCAAAATTTTCTATCCACCCAGGGAATACGAAAATGTATCAAGATTTGAAGTTGAATTTCTGGTGGCCGGGAATGAAGAAAGAAATTGCCGACTTTGTGTCCAAATGTCTTCATTGCCAACAAGTCAAAGCTGAACATCAACGACCTGCTGGATTACTGCAACCCTTACCCATACCAGAATGGAAATGGGAGCATATCACGATGGATTTTATCGTTGGATTACCTCGCTCCAGGAAAGGTATGGACTCTATTTGGGTTATTGTTGATAGACTGACTAAATCTGCTCACTTCTTACCTGTCAAGACAATCTTTAACGCGGACAAATTGGCTGTTATCTATATTGATGAAATTGTTAGACTGCACGGAGTGCCTGTGTCTATTGTTTCTGACAGGGATTCGAAGTTTACATCGAGGTTCTGGCAAAGCCTACAGACTGCATTGGGTACTGAATTGAGGCTGAGTAGTGCCTATCATCCTCAGACAGATGGACAGTCAGAAAGGACCATCCAGACTCTGGAGGATCTATTGAGAATGTGTGTCCTTGATTTTCAGGGAAATTGGGAAAGTCATTTGCCGTTGGCTGAATTCGCCTACAACAACAGCTACCATTCGAGTATTGGTATGGCGCCTTTCGAGGCATTGTATGGCAGAAAGTGTAGATCTCCAATTTGCTGGGCAGAAGTTGGAGATGGGCCGTTGCTTGGGCCCGAAATTGTTTATGAAACGACTGAAAAGGTGAAACTGATACAGCAAAGATTGAAAACTGCACAGAGTAGACAGAAGAGTTATGCAGATGTTAGAAGACGAGACCGAGAGTATGAAGTGGGTGATCACGTTTTTGTGAAAGTGACACCAATGAAAGGCCAGACTCGTTTTGGAGTCAAAGGCAAGTTAGCGCCGAGATACGTTGGACCTTATGAGATTGTTGAGAAAATCAATCCGATGGCGTATCAAGTTGCACTTCCTCCTGAAATGGAGCATATGCATAACGTCTTCCACATTTCGATGTTGAGAGATTATCTCCGGGATCCATTCCATGTGATTGAGCCTACTCGGATAGTGTTGAGTGATGACTACACTTACGAGGAGAGGCCTATACAGATTGTAAACCGACGGATCAAGAAACTGAGAAACAAAGAGATCCCGCTAGTGAAAGTTGATTGGCAGAACCATGGTGGTGTGTATGCCACTTGGGAAAGGGAAGATGACATGGCTAAAAGATACCCAGAACTGTTTCCACTTAACCCTGTTTTCTTCCAAACTGAAGGTAACTCGAGTTTAGAGGACTAAACTCCTTATAAGGAGGGGAGACTGTAACAACCCTCGTATTGATTACTGATTAGCCACTGAATTATATACTGATTACCGCTAAACTGAATTGATAATGACTGATAATTGAACTGATTAAAGTACTGGACAGACCGATTGAAATCGAAACTGAAACTGAATAAGTTTACATACTGAATTGCATGTTTTATCTGTTGATTGTTTGACTACCTGTTTAAATGTATGTGTTTAAACTGTTAATTGAAGGCCTTATCGGCGGTCGATTTAGAAACCGTTTGATGTTTTATGATCAGTAGAATATTTATGATTTTATGGTATTTTTATCTGAAAATTGATTAGGAATGATTAAATTAGATTAAAACAAGTTAATTAACAAGTTGGATTTAATTACATGTTTGCCACTTGAGTGGGTCTTTGTTTAATCACTTATACTTGAGCCTATACACTTAAGTTAGACAATTGATCAGCCATTTCTCCTTGCCTTTGCCGACCAAACAAGAGGAATAGAGAGAGTGAGAGAGATTTGAGCTCACTTAGTTGAATTGGCTAGAATTACTTGGATATTGCTTGAAGATTGATGTGTGTATGACATATTTGAGCTTGTTCATCTTGAATTGAGACTTAGGTAAGGATTATAACCTCTCAAATGTTGAGTTTATGTTGTCCCTTGCATCATTCTTGCATGATTCATGTTCCATTGTAGAGTTAGGCCATGTTCTAGCTCATACAAGTTGAATTGAAGCTCAATTGTTGCATGCATGTTGAATTTGATGAGTTTTGAGATGATTTCATGGTAAATGTTACATGCATGTCCATGTTTTTATCATAGTCCATGTTTTCAAGTTGTTTTCAAAGATTAGAGCTCATTAGAGCAAGAATTGAAGCTTGGTTTTGATTTAAAGTTCATGCATTACATGTTTGAAATTGTTCTTGAAAATGGGTTTGAATGTTGGATTTAATTGACCAACCTTTGGGGCTTGAATTCATAAATTGAGCTTTAAAACTTGTTGTACTATGAGTTTGAAATGTTTTCCCAGAATTTGGGCCCAAGAGGTTGAGTTTTGGATGGTTGAATGCTTGGTTCGAACTTGGGAGACAAATCTGGAAATTCCAGATTTTGCTTCCTCGCTCGAGCGAAGGATTCCTCGCTCGAGCGAGCACCTTTATTCAGGGATCCGCTCGAGCGAGCATCGAGCGTGGTATCGCGCGTAAAAATCCAGCAACCAGTACTTTTACTGTTCATGCAGGTCGCTCGAGCGAAGGATTTCTCGCTCGAGCGAAGCCTTTGATTTTGGAAGCTCGCTCGAGCGAAGGAAGGCTCGCTCGAGCGAGGCTCCTATTTTCAGCAACTTTTGAAAAATGCCTTCCAAGTGTATTTTTGCATCCTCATCTCATCCTAGGCATTCTTAGGCCTAGTTTAAGGCATCTTAATGAGGATTAGACATAGAACCACACCGAGGAAATTTAGGGATTTAATTATCGTCCTTTCCGATTGTGAAACTTAGTGTGTGTTCTATTTATTGACTGTTTAGGGTTGGCTTTCGGGGACGCGCTCTAAGCTGCTATTAGCCCAATCTCTGTGAGTAACAGATTGTGTAAAGATATGTTCAAAATGGTTATCTTTTGAATACTGAACTGAATTGTTTATTGAACTGATATTGTTTATTGAATGAATGTATGTCCTGTATTGTGAACTGTATTGTGGCATCCTTAGCATTGACTGTTACTGTTACAGAGCTCTGTCGGTTTCCTTGTGGAACCATACTGTTTATTGATTGATGGCCATCACTACTGTTGGGTCTGTTAAGACCCGGTCCTTCTGGACCTACTGTTTATAGGCTATTGGATGTACCACATATGACTGATTGACTGAAATACTGAAAGATTGAATACTGTTTAATGAACTGCTTTCATTACTGTAAGGACATTCATTCATAACCTCTTTACACTTATTGTTGTTCACTGGGCTTTAGCTCACTGTTTATATATATATGTAGGTTCTCAGCAGCCAGACCGGAGCTAGGAGCGTGGGTTAGTCCCCCAGTTTTGTCAAGCCAGCCTATGTGCCTCACTGCGAGGTTCCGAGACGCCATGCTATGGCTTGGGGTGTTTTTGTGTTCCCCACTTGTCTCCCGACTGTTTTGTATTACTGTATAACTGTTTACTGTTTCACCGTACTGTTCTCAAGGGATTAAGTCCCTGTCCTGAATGTTGTAAATGATTGTATATAGACTGTACTGCTTGAACTGAATGAATGCATGGAAAATGTTTTTGGCATACAGATTTCCACAGCTCAATGGACACTAGTTATTTACTGTAATGGCTTCCGCCAGGCCCTGTACTCTGTTTTACTGTATTACTGTTCTGCAGGCCTTCGGTAATCTCGGATTACTGGCCAGTTACGGTGCTAAACCCATAGGGCCGGGTTTGGGTCGTGACATAACTGAAGCTATATAGGTTCCAGACTACAAAGCAAAAGAAAAAGGGAAAATGTCGGGCATTTGAGTTTGTTTCAACTTCAGTAAGTTTCGTCATTGCATTCCGGATGTACCTTTTCCAGTCTTGTCAATGCTCCGAAGTATGAGTGTGCTCCTACCTCAAGCTCAAGATCAAGTTTGCTTTAAGCCAGAATGGCGATCAGAAGTGCTCTTCCTGAGTTTCATTCTCTGCCAGGGGCATCTTGGCTGTGTTTGCAATGAGTTCCTAAGAGACCAACTGCGACGGTGGAAACTAGAGTTTGAATGGCTGATGCCTAGAACGCAAAGGTTCGGGATTTCCGAGACTAAAGTCTGGTTTAAATACCCAGGGGTATATCCCCGGCTTGAAATCTGTATGGAAGCCCCATAGGTTGAGATAGCATGTATGCACCTCAATTCTGGATATTGAACCAACCTAGTTTGTCACCCCGTTGGAGAATAGGGACAGTTATGAATATGGTCAGGAAGAAAAGTGGCATCCAAAGTGTTCTACGTGAAGAATCCTTGTCAGTATTTCAGAACCTTTATACTGTGAATTGAAGAATCCTTGTCAGTATTTCAGAACCTTTATACTGTGAATTGAAGAAAAGAGTTCGAAGAACGAAAGAAAAGAGTTCGAAGAACGAAAGGTAAGAGTTCAAAGAACACAAGGGGAGATCCCCGTCAGAGTAGAGCGATTCATCGCCACTCACCCCGTGAGGTGCTTTCTAAGGCGCTGCTATGTTTGTTTATTGCATTCCTTAAACATCATGCATTGTATTGCATTGTACTTATCAAGTTTCTTTCTCATTCATGCACGATATTGTATGAACAGTTCATTTGAAGTTGGCGCAACCAGACAATATTGGATGTGCGGTTCATTCAGAGAAGTTCCGTTTAAAATTGATTATGTTTTGTGTATCTATCACACTTCGTTCATTTTTGTGTATCTATCGCACATGTTCATCTTTGTGCATCTATCGCACATGCTCACTTTGTGTATCTATCGCACATGCTCACTTTGTGCATCCATCGCACATTTTCACTTAGTGTATTTATCACACTTTGTTCACTTAGTGTATCTATCACACTTCATTCATTTTTGTGTATGTATCACATATGTTCATCTTTGTGTATCTATTGCACATGCTCACTTTGTGTATCTATCACACATGTTTACTTAGTGTATCTATTACACTTTGTTCACTTAGTGTATCTATCACACATGTTCACTTAGTGTATCTATCACACTTTGTTCACTTAGTATATCTATCACACTTCATTCACTTTTGTGTATCTATCACACATGTTCACTTAGTGTATCTATCACACTTTGTTCACTTAGTGTATCTATCACACATGTTCACTTTGTGTATCTGTCACACTTTGTTCACTTAGTGTATCTATCACACTTCGTTCACTTTTGTGTATCTATTACACATATTCACTTAGTGTATCTATCACACTTTGTTCACTTAGTGTATCTATCACACATGTTCACTTAGTGTATCTATCACACTTTGTTCACTTAGTGTATCTATCACACTTCGTTTGCTTTGTGTATCTATCACACATGCTTACTTTGTGTATCTATCACACGTTTGCTTTGTGTATCTATCACACATGCTCACTTAGTGTATCTATCACACTTCATTCACCTTTTGTGTATCTATCACGCATGTTCACTTAGTGTATCTATCACACTTCATTCACCTTTTGTATATCTATCACACGTTCGCTTTGTGTATCTATCACACATGCTCACTTTGTGTATCTATCACACGTTCGCTTTGTATATCTATCACACGTTCGCTTTGTGTATCTATTACACATGCTCACTTTGTGTACCTATCACACGTTCGCTTTGTGTATCTATCACACATGTTCACTGTGTTCGCTAAGATTGCATAATTTTCTTACCTCTTTTCTGCATGAGATGTAGTTTGGTTGGTGTTTTCTTGCTTATGTACGAGTTTGCTGTAGCATTTCTTTGCATAACATTCGCTTAAAATGTTGCATTTATTTTGCATAATTACTTCATCATAGCTCTCTTTGCATGATCATGAGTTATGTTCGGCATTGTGCATGTCATTTGCATCTTGCCCCTGCCTGTGGACGCATCTCTTTGTTATCTTGCCTGTTTGTCTAAGTCTTCGGCCTTGTCAAAAATGGGTCGTCTCTGGGCTTTGACATTCACTCCCGTCACTTCTTGACTTTCGAGTTCTGTCAAAGAGGGGCAACTGTAGACACCCCATTTTTGACTAACCTTAAGACTCAGACATCATCGATTGAGTGCTCGATGATCGAGCATGTTTGTTCTCATTTCGAGTTTTCGGAGTTTTCGGCTGAGTGCCTTGCCTCCGGGCTTCTGAACTCTTTGTGTTTTGGCTTGGCTTGTGGACCATGCCTTGTTGCCCTTGCCTGGAGGGAGAGAGAGGTCTATAGACCACTTTTTGCGATTGTAGACTACTTTTCTCTCTTGTAGACTACTTTTCTCTCCTGTAGGCTAGTTTCCGGTTTCCGAGGCCTTCGGCCGAACGCCTTGTCTCGGGACCTCTTAACGTCCTCCTTGCTTGGTTTTCGGACTATGCCTTGTTGCCTTTGCCTAGAGGGGAACAGAGGTCTGTAGACCACTTTTTGTGGCCGTAGACCACCTTCCCCTCTCGTAGACCACTTTTTGTGCCTGCCAGCCAGTTTTCTGGTCGGCCAACTGGTCTTGGTGGTCTGTGGACCACCTAAAGTGGTTGGCAGCCATGCTATTAGCTTGCTTTCTTTGTGCAGACCACTCCTCCCCCTTGCCGACCACTTTTCATTCTTGTAGACCGCTTTCACTGGTCGGCTGACCAATGCAAGTAGCTGGCTGACCACTTCAATTGGTCGGCAGCTTTCCTGCACTTTTTGCAGATATTTTCCATGCCAGCTGTGCCAGCTGTTGGGCACAGATAGCATTCTCTATACACGTGTATGGAGGGATTGATTCAGGCTTCAAGCTTGCTCAACAAGCTTGATGCATGTTTTTCTATAAAAGGGAACCTCCTCCTTCTTGTCTCAGGTTCAGAAAATTGCTTAGAGAGATATACATACACTTCTATCTCTATATTGCTCATTTCTCTTCATATTTGTGCTCAAAAGTGCCATTTCTTCACACTTTTGCACACAAACACATAGTGAAACACCTTTGCTTTGGAGCTGAGGCACTTTGAAGCTGGTTTTGGAGTTTTTAGATTGCTTTTGGTCTAAAAAAGTTGCTGGAGTTGTGGCTTTGAAGTTGTTCTTCAATGGTGAGTTTCTAACCCCTTAAAGCTTTGTTTTTGATTAAGCCTTTGACCGCCTTTGTATGCTGATTTAGGCCTAACTTTAAACTGAAAAAAGTTCTGATTTTAAGTGCTTAAAATGTTTGTTTGAGACTTCTTTGGTGTTGGGGGTGATCTACTCCCTTGCATGCCTTATTTGCTAGGCTTTTGAGCCATCCCTTTAGGCCTTTGTAATCACTTTTATTTGGCCTCTTCACTACTGAATTCCAAAGGAATTTCAGTGGTGGAAAGTGTGTTTTGAGGTCTTAAATAGGAGGGAGTTGTCCCCCCTCATCTTCTCTTGTTTGCTTGTGTTGATGGCTTATCAAAAGAGTATGTAGCTCTATCTTCTTGAAGCTTTGTTTGAGCACTTTTTTTGTGACCTTTTAGACCTGCCATGACTCTGTTTTTGGTTGTCTTGGTCACCCCTTGCATGCTTCTTGTAGATGTAGTGTAATCCTACTTGAAGTTTCTCAAAGTAGCATGCCTTTCTAACATGTTTTGGGTCTATCTTAGCATGTTTTTGGTGTTGTTTTAACATGCTTTAACTCTGTTTTTGGCTTGTTTGATATCATTGGTTGCATGCTTCATGCACTTGTAGTGCAAATCCTCTTTGCTAGCCTTGTATGCCTAATGAGTTAGCTTGTTATTCTAGCATGTGTTGGCTTAGTCTCAGCCCATTTTTGGTGTTATTTTGACATGCCATAACTCTATTTTTGATTGGTGGAGTCACCTCTTGCTTGGTTTGTGCACTTGTAGTGCAATCTTGCCCATTAGCCTAGTATACTTGGTGTTTTAGCCCTTCATGCTAGCTTGCCTTGGCTATACTCCATACATGTTTTAGCATTATTTTGACATGCTTTAGGACTATTTTGGGTGTTCTTGGCCTTTTAGGGCTTGCTTTGTATAGCTATAGTATAAATGGCTTCACTAGTCTTGAGTTTTGAGGCCCCTACCATGCCATACTTGAGATGTTTGCTTGCCATGACATCATTTCACATGATATTTCAATGCATATAGTGTTGTCACACTTCCACATTTGTCACTTCTTAATCATGTTTGAGAGTTATGCTCTTACGCTTAGTTGATGGGCCAATGCATGAGCATGCATAATCTTGTTTTTCATGCCATCATTTCGGAGTATTTTGGCCACTATTTTGGCATGATTGAGGTCTGTCCATATTCGGTTTAAGTCCATTGAGTATTGTTTTGCATGCCTCTTGTGAGATGCTCTTTCCTAGCTTTGATGCCTTAAGCTTCTAAATTTGCCATGCATGCATTCTTTGCATGATAGAATCTTAGGCATGCCATCCTAGCATTGGTAGAATAGCATGTTGTTTGCATGTTGTTGTATTGCATTATGTTTGCATGTTGTTTGCATGCTGTTATATTGCATGTTGTTTGCATGTGCATGCATTGCATTTTGTTTGCATGCCATTAGCATTGATAAGATGATCATGTTGCATTGCATTGTGTTTGGATAGGGTGTTAATCCAAATACGAGAAACGAGAGACGTTTCATACTTGAAGTGATGAAACGTGCCTCATTTCTAGGTTGCCGACCCTCTTGATCATGCATGATAGAGGTTAAGGCCCTTATGTATTATTTGTGCATTCATTGACATTGAATTGTGCAAACTTGACTTCTCGGCCATCGTGCATTGCGATACTCGGTTGGTGGTTCGAGAGTCGAGTACCGCACTCCCTTGAGCTTAAGAAATGATAGGGAGGGTGGTTGTGCACACATACCTTGCAAATACACTGTTGTGCCCCTTCTTGTTCTCTGTTGTAGCAAATTGGAGCTTGGGCAGAATTTCTGGTCGGCAAACCAGAAAAAGTAGCTGGCCGACACTTTTTCTGGTCTGCAACATACTTAGGTGATCTACAGGTGGTCTACACCACCATCAACTGGTCGGTAACCCTCCTGGGGGTCCCCATTTTGGAGTAGAAGCTATCTGGAGCTTTGTGCAGTGTTCTGAGATCAAATGCAAATAGAGGCAAGTTGGGGCATAGCGATGGATTTCCGAGCGAGGAACCAAATGCATGCATTGTTCAACTTTCCAAAGCAGAGCTGAGTAGTGTAGTTTAATGCTTATTTGTCTAGCTTGAATTTGTAACTTAATTAATTTATTGATTAGTTAAGGTGCTTTAATAACTAGTTGTAGCTAGTTATTCATTTTGTTGTATAATAACTAGTCTAATTAGCTTTATTAGATTAGTGATGTAGCTTAGCTTATTATTCGGACCCTCCGTCGAGAGGGCACAATTTTGTGTGTGTGATGCATGTCTTCCAACCCCCATTTCTTTCTCTTTTTTACTTATCAGCTTTCGATGATTAGTTTAGGGCATGTTTCAATTAGCATACTTATGCTTCGCATGCGTGCATCATTCATCTGTTTTGCATGCATCAGGCTCGGCGCATCATACAAACTGCATTGTATTTCAATTCCTATTTGAATACATATATCAAGTTGCATTAACATGACATCTTAGAATAGCCGAGCCTATCTAGTTGCATTTTTGCATGTGTTGCATTAGGCATCTTAACATAGCTAAGGTCATGCATTGATTTCTAACATAGCCTTTGTTTTGGCTCGGAGTACTAGGTAAACTTTTACGCTTTAGCATATTGCATGAGATGTGTATGTTGCCATGATAGCATGCTTACCATGAGGCTATGTGCTTAACTGATATAACTGCATGAATGCCTGTGGATGAAGACTTCATTGTTTGAATTGGAACAATTCATTAAAATGTGCATTTTAAACCCACTTGAAGTGGCAAAATCATGTTGTTTTCTAAGCCCACTTGAGGGTGGCAAATCCGCGATTTAGCCTACTTACGAGTAGCACCTTCAAACCATTTTCAAACAAACAAACATGAGATGCTTTGTTCCAATTTGAGTGATTTAGTCTATACTTGTATGTTGTGCGCATCACATAGTAAGCTAGCTAATAAATCGGAATAAGAACACATGTGTTTTCAAAAACAACATATCATGTTAGTAAAGGCCGATCTTTGATTGGGCGAGCGGGGGTGCTCATTGCATGGCCTTCCCCTCTCGTACCCAAGTTCCCGAGCAGAGGCAACTTTGGTGATGACGGACACGTGGTCTTAGACACGAGTCAGGGTTTCCTAAACTTCCCGAAACAAAACATTTAGGTGGCGACTCTGAAATCTAGCAAAGCAGTCCATGTTTGGCGCTTTTTTATTTAAAATTGATTTTCCAAAACGATTTGCCGGATTTGGACTCTTTGGTGATTTATCAGTCTTGCATTGCACTTTGTGAGATTAGATTCAGAACCGTGACAGGAGTCCAAACTATAGTAGCTATAACACAATTCGCACCCTCGCGCACGGAGCGGAGTTCCCGGCGGTCTACAATGTGCAGTCAAAACTCTTGGAATTCTTGATTAATGAAGCAAAAACCTCGTTTAGAGGAACGATCTCAGTTAAGATACTTAAAGAACTTGGTTTTTGGTTCTTGGTTCTTGATCCCTGATAAAAACGGACAGTTGAGTGCTGGGTACTTGAAGCCGACGAGTAATGATTTCAATCATGGAGAAGGAATGAATTTTAGCCGACATAGTATATGTACAAGAGATGTAGGTTCCATCACTTTTAGGTTGCCGATGTAATAGAACTTAGGGGGTAGTTGTGGGGACATATTTTGTAAATGACAATACGTGGCCAAGGTGGCGTCGAAGTGTCAGCCGAGGTGTCATCTGGCATGGTCCTGATGCCGAGGTGATCTCGACTAGGTCAAGATTATCTGCGGAGATACTGAAATTCGAGATGAGTGGATAAGGGACAAGAGTCCTATAACAGGGGAGGATCTCAGTATGGATAAAGATAAAGCTCTTAGAGAGTTTATCCCTATTTAGCTGAGAGTCCAGGATGAGCATTGAGCCTAAATCCACAAAAGTGAGGCTTCTACAGGGATTAGGTCAGTGCTGGCTATAAAAGCAGGGCACCCCTGTGGGTCTTAGGTATGTGTGATATATTGTGAGCAGTAAGTTATTTCTTATGAGTTAAGTACAATTAGCTATCTTTGAGAGATATTTGATTACTTGAGCGTCGGAGTTTCTACAGGTGGACGAACTACCGCTGGATTCTTATCTTTCTGTGAAAGGTTATTCGGGTTTAATCTATTCTGCCAGTGCTCTCTAGCTGAGTTCCCCGTTTGATTGTGTGGTCAAAAATCAACACTCACAATTACCTATTATCTATTAACTAACAAGTATAAGCGAATTGTTAAAATTGATAAAGTTTTAAAAGTTTAAAATTTAAATTGAAATATTTAAAAATTATAATTTGGTTTGTTAATGAGATTAATTTTTAATTTTTAATTTTAACTAAATTTTAGTTTGATTTCTCAATACTGCACGTGATAATTTCAAAACCTCAAATTACACGCAGAAGGTTATACTCGCGATTGACCTGACCCATCGAGACAAAATAGTGTAATTTACCATAAAATAATGAAGAATTATAAACATTAATACATCAAATTTATAGACCTATTCGTTAATCTGTAAAATCTTTTATAAAAATCTCGCTAATATGTAATTTCTTCTAAAATAATTTATCACAAGTGATGTTGTGATGGACCCGACTAGAGGTGGATAAATGTCTGTCGGCATTCCCCGGACACTATATGATAAGAAATTTTATATTTATTCAAGTTTTATCCGTTTTTAGTGCCTGTTTGATACAGTTTAAAAACTGTTTATTTCAGTTTTCAGTTTAATTTAAGTTATTTTGATGTGTTTGGTTTAGCTTATAGCTTATAGCTTATAACTTTTTGGAAGTCAGAAATCAACTTATTCTTTGAGTGGGGTAAGAGATGCTTAATTTATAAGTCAGAAATCATGTTTGTAGTTATAAGTTATAAACTGTTTAGGCATAAGTTATAAGCATTTTCCCACAGCTCTACCAAACATGGCCTTAATATTAGATCTTTATATTTGTTGAAGTCCGATAAAAAAAAATAATTATAAATCTAAACTCACTAATGAGGCTATATATTAAAAGAATAAAAAATTTCTTAATTAAAATTCAATTATACATTATATTTTTTAAATAAATATATTGACATTATTATAAATTGAAAGATTTATTAAATAAATTAAATCACATATTACCACACATATAAGTTTTAATAAAATCAATAAAGATAAAATTTAAATTCTAAAAAATATAATTTTTTTTAATGTATCATAAATAAATACTCAGCTAATTAATTTAACAACGAGCAGAGTCGAGATTAGATTAAAAATATAAATCTGAAATCAACTTCACTAATAGTTTGAAACAATATTTTCGAACCCAAAACAAATAGAATTCGATATCCACCCAGACCCGACCCATTAACGAACTTGCTTCCTGAACATGTAACAGTAGTATCATCCGATCACACAGATAGCTCTAAAACTTGAAATCGCACAGAGAGAAACGATTTTATTTAGCAGTTGATTCGGTTGTTTCTGACTGGAAATCCGCGGAAAAATGGAGGCTGAGGAAGCAAACAAAGCGGACTCATCACCATCAACAACAACAACAACCGACTCAGAAACCCTAGTTTCAGCAACCGAACCCAATCAGCAGCCGACACGTCACCAGAATCCTCTGCTAGCTGTAGAAGAAGAAGGAGGAGAGAATCGAATCGGGGAATCGAAATCGATTTCTTCGTTAGATCAGAAGGAGATCGTGAGAGCTCTTGAAATCGTGGAGAGGGACTCGGTGGCCATCGCCGAGAGCTTCACTTCTCTCTTCGCTTCTCTCCGTTTGGCTCTCTCCGAGGTCAGTCAGCTTCATACGTAGCTTTTTCAGTTTCATGTGTTTCACTCACAGGAAATTTTGTATGATTTTTTTATTCATATTGTTGTGTTGATCAGAAGAGGGGACAAGAATGAAAATTGTGCATTGTTTTTGGTGGACAATGTGTCTTTTCTCTTCAAACAGTGCTGTTTGTTTAGATAGAAAATAATTTCCGGAAGGTTTGATTTCACTTCACCATTTTTCTTCATTTCATGCTCAACTATTAATTTCATCTATTAAACATCTAACTGGACAGCTTAAATCATACAAAAAAAAAGGTCTATTAAATTGGTTGTGAGGTGTAATTTGTTCAAAATAGTAAGCAAAACAGGTGTTTTGTTGTACGATTAAACTTGAAACCTTTTTTTTTAAAAATCAAGTTAGGCTTCAGCGATTATTGATTTGTATAATTGTCTCTAATTCGACCACATAAACTAAAATCGTAAAATTTAGGGATTAGATAAATCACATTGATAATTTGGGGATGAAGTGGAAAAAATTGGTGATGGGTGTCTTCATTGATTTTTTTTTTTTGGATAAATAAACAAAACTTTATTAGGACGGCATCAAGACGATGTACAAAATACAAAAAGAGTCAACACACAAAAACCTGAGGTAGCGTTTGGTAATATTTACGTTTTTGGTTTATGTTTACAAATATTTTATACTAGTTTTTATTTATTTTTAGAAAAATATAAATAATAAACGCGTTTGGTTTGGACAAAATGTTTGAAAAATTTGAGAACATAAACTAAAAAACATGTTTGTTAAGGTCTAAAATTTTTATTTTTTTTTATTTTTGACAATGGGATCATACACATTGTAATAAATATCCATAATAACCATATTGATACAATACCAATCATAGATAAACTTAATAACCATATTAGTATAATGTTCATAACAACTTACAAACCATAATAATAACATCTCAATTCTTCCACAAACCATAAAAAAACATCTCATTAAAATGAAGAATAACAGTTATAATATCATTACAATGAAGAATATCATTAACATATCATTAAAATGAGCTTCAGGCAACAATATCTTTTAAATTCTTATCATGTACTCCAAATTTAAAATGAAGAACAAGATCTGCAGATTAACATATCTTTTAAATCCAAATTAGCAAAAAGGCAACAATATCATTAAAATGAAGAAGATCTGTAGATTTAAAATGAAGAATAATAGATATATGTTCTTAAAAAGTTTAAAAAATAAAATAAAATAATGTATCATAGATCTACAAACAACCATGACAGAACAGATTTGTGGTTCAGAAATTTTGCAAAACAAATTTGTAGAACAGAGAAACAGAGACTGAGATCAATGTGGTTCGGAAATTTTGCAAAAGATCTACAGAACAAATTTGTTGTTTCAGAAAAAAAAAACCATGGTAGCTCGGTGAAACATAGAAAAAATAGAGAAGAGAGGGGAGAGAGAGATAGAGAGCAAGAGAGAGAGGAGAGAGATCTGAGATCAATTTGTTGACAGATCTACAAAGATCTACATGTTTGCAACATAATGTTTTAGAAAAGAAAAAAAAAAAATTCGAAGCTCGGTGAACACAGAGAAGAGAGGGGAGACAGAGAGAGAAGAGAGGGGAGATAGAGAGAGAATGGAGGGGAAAGAGAGAGGAGAGAGAGAAAAGAGACACTGATTTGATTTGTGAAGTTTCAGTCAACATGAATGAAGTAGAGGAAGATGAGATACAACTTTTATATTACTGTTGGGAGAAAATAAATTCAATTCGGGTGCTCCGAAGATTTGAACCAGGGTCCTAATGCCGACAACTAAGTTACTGTCCGCTACAGTGCCAAATTTATAAACCAATGAAAACACCTTTTTTCAGTTTACATTTTTTGGGTCAAATATATAAACTGAGAACTAGTATTATAAATAAAAAATTTACCAAATAAGTTTTTAGCACAGTTTTTAAATTTTTTGTAAATATAAACTGAAAACAAAATAGTTACCAAACAGACCCTAACTAATCAAAAAAATGTTAAACTTGAACAAAAACCTAGTTTAGGGAGTATTTGAAGTATATGCAGGTGTGGTTGGAGACTTGGACCATATGTTTGTCATTATTGAAGTATTAGATGGTTGTGTAATTGGATTTTAGACTTGAAGGTGAACCATGTATTATATTGGTGATGCTTTTGCCTCTGGAACACAAATTTGCTTGCAGTTTGCCCATTTTATCAAACATCCATACGAGCCATAGGTTGATCAAATTCAAAATCTATATTAAGTTTGAAAAACTATGTGTCATATACATAATCAAAATATGTGGGAGGTTGTGTGTGTGTGTGTTTTAGAATTGGGTTTTTTATTGCAGTGTGCCTATATGACAGGACAATGTAATTTTTGCAGGCAACAAGCACTTCAGTTGATCACATGCATTGCTTCAGTGATGCTGCGGGCCGACTTCAAGAATGTGGTAAATAATGGATTGTTCTGAATGATATGGTGGTTAATTTATTTATCTCTTTGATAAATTCAAAATGTTTTGGCAGAATTAGATAATGAAAATGTTGGATAGCCATCCATGCATTATATCCATCCATATGACCAGTCAGCAATCCAGTATGATTATGACTTCAATGATATTGTGGCTTGTTCACACTTCTTTCTCAAAAAGTGAAAAATGCTTTATTACTACTTTGATATAATAAAAATTAATATATTTGTAAATTAAAAACATGGGATTTGTAGTTACTTTCACATATGTAAGAATATGTATATGTTAGTTTTTCGTGCCCTAGCCTTGTCATTTCTTGATTTTTAAAAATTGTCATGTCAACCTAGCCCTGTCACATCGTTTATATTGTATCCATATTCCGCATCCGTGTTTGTGTTTCTTTGGTCAGTTTGCAAGTTGCTTGTGGTGAGGTAACATAAAAATTCTTACTAGTATTTTGTTGTTATTTCCCTCTGTGCCACCAAAACTCATCTTAAAGGAGGTGCTATTTGAAGAGAATTTTTCTTTAGAACTATAAATTTTATTTCTTAGCATGTTCAATGTATTGAAAACTTCTCAATATTGAATTATATTAATTTTCAGTTGGTGTCCTAAATAAGTGTACTTTTTGTCTTTTTGGACTAAAAAATTGAGGAAAAAAATATGAATGTTTGGGTTAACTTTTTGACTTTTTATGGAAAAATGTGTATTAAAAAATTGTATAAATTAGTGTGTAGGGAAAAATTAGAATTGGAAGTTGTGCAGCTGTAATTTTTGACTTTTAATGAATAGTGATAACTTTTTAACTTTTTGAATAACTTTTTGGCTTTTTAGTTTTTTTTGATCTTGCCAAACTTGGCCTTAGTGACTGGCTACGTACTATCTCCTTCTGCCCTCCACTTCATGTCCAGGGAGATCCTGCTACCTGGCTTCATTTTTTTCAGTCATAGCTACTTGCTCTTAAAGAAGAGCAGGATGATTGTTGCAACGCTGCAGGGATAGTTTGGTTGAGTTTTTATTTATTTATTTATAAATAGAGCAGTTTCTTCTCATGACTCCTGTATTTTTTCCCCCCTAAAAAAGGGGGACGTTTTTTTCTTATATTTTGTTCTTAACTAAACTCAATAGTTTGCCAACTTATATCACGGATCCTCTGATTTGAACTGTCTCCTTCTGCTTGTCTTACTTTGCAGCACTTGATGCAGCGACAAAAGGGAATCGGTATATAAATTCCTGTCTGAGGTACAGAATTTGATTTCACCTTGCCATTATGATAAATGCTGATGCAGGGACTTTTTGGCTTATTTTGATCAATTTTCCACAACTGTTCCAACAAGGATGTTTTTCTTCATTCTGCTGATTTATACCCTGTCATATGCATTTCTTAACAATTTTTGTGCACTTCATTATGCAAACTATTTTGTTGGTAGTAATTTAAATTCAAATTAGATAGCAAAATGAAACAAGCAAAGATATGAGAGTTTAAGTCTCATATGCACTCATCAGCCAACATACGCACAGCCAAGGACTGATGGAGAAAATAAACCAAACCAAACTAAGCCTTTTGTCCCAATCAAATGGGGGTTGGCTACATTTTCTCCACGATGTTCCTTTAATAAAAACCCTGCAGGGCCATCGGAACCTATCTTGTAGCTGCCAGTTGGTGACTCATATCAGGAGTCTTAAATCAGTTTAGAAAATGGGAGGTACTCCTTACTGATGGAATGTTGATGACTTTTAAAATATTTTTTGAGTGTCTTCATTATATCATCAAATATTACAATTTTCCCATCTTTAGCAAGTTACATTTGCTCTGACTATTTCTTATTTGGAACTTATTGTGCAGATTGAATGAGGAAATGAAAGGCGCGGACAGTCTAGGCACACAACTGTATCCTTGGTTTTGCTTGTGTTCAGTCACACGCATCTTATCTTCTTTTTACTTTTGTCAATGTGTATTTTTTTGTCGTTGCCAAACTTACCCTTACACAAGGATCCCACTCCAATCTTGTAAGGTATTTTTTAAGGCTCAAGGTTGGAGTGGTTGAAATGCGTTTTGTTTCTTGTATCATATATAAATAACATGCACACATTCACACAAAAGGGCCATAGAAGTCGAAACCTATGCTCAACACACTCAAGGAAAATTGATAGTGGTTCATTAAAAATTTTTTTATAGCATTTACTCAAATCTTTTTATTTGTACTATGATTTTTCCACATTGAAATTCAATTGCTTCCTTAATATCCCTGTGAAGAAAAATCTTGCGGAGGAATGTTGATACTTTGGACTTGGCCGTGAATAGGCTACTCCGGCTTCCATGATGGTATTGTGCTTGACACTCAAAGCCATGTTTGTTTGGGCAGACTGGATTAGCATTTTCATGACTAATAGTCTTAGGATAATAGTCTTAGGATTACGAATTCGTTGGATTATGTATCCTATCTTAACTAATAGTCAAGTTTAAAATAATTAGTCAGTACTTTAATTGTTTAACCAAACATCGGATTAATAATTTTATTGGACTATTAGTCCAATCCCAAGCTCATGTTGACCCAAACAAACATGGCCTCAATTCTCTCAATTAGAAAGGTTACTTCAAATTTCATTTTAATGTGTAAATTAATATGCTAGTTTTACTTGGGGTATTACTTTTACTGATATTATTGTTTTGGGAATTCGGGTGGTTGATATTACAGATGCTTTTGAGAAGCCAGGAAGAAAAACAAACTGATACATTGTTTGAACCACTGCGGCCTGTGATTCTGTTTTTGTTTTTGTATTTTGTTTTATGAATATTATTTTGTTATTATTATTTTTATTTGGGGTCAGGGATACAAAACATGAGAAAAGATGAAGAAACAAAACAATAGGGTAATTAGAAGAGGATGGAAAAAAGGCAGCCTTCGAGCTTTAGCCCAATTATGTGAAGCCCATATTCAAGCAAATTTAGCCCAATTATTTTCGTTTTATAAATAAACATCTCTAAGATTGTAATGTGTCATCCAAACTTGGAATTTATGGTTTATAATTACGGGGATTTGGTCATAACCCCCTCACTATTTAATTTCTCTTTCAAAAGGACAAGAATTATATAAGTACTTTCAAAACTCCCTGATATTTTAAAACTTGTTTCTTTTACTATATTACCCTCATATCTATCAGCTCTCTTATTAAGACATTTTCACTATGTATTTCAGAGTAAAATTTTACTCTGTATGAAAGTAAAATTTTACTCTGAAACTAAAGTAAAATTTTACTCTGTATGAAAGTAAAATTTTACTCTGTATAAAAGTAAAATTTTACTTTGAATGAGTAAAATTTTACACTCTGAAACTAAAAGTAAAGTTTTACTCTGTATAAAAATAAAATTTTACTCTGAAAAATAAGTAAACTGTGAGACTCTGAAGCTAAAAGTAAAATTTTACTCTGTATAAAAGTAGAGTAAAATTTTACTCTGGTTCTGTCAAATGAAAAAAACAGAGTAATAGAATCAGAGTAAAATTGTACTCTGGTTCTATCAAATGAAATTTGATGTTTATTCTGAAAAATCGATGGAACTTTGAGCTTTGAGTTTTGAATCAGGCCTATAATCCTTGAATCAATCGATGTTTACTCTGAAAAACATTGAATCATGCCTATAATCCTTGAATCAGACCTATAATCTGAAAATTTTAGAGAAATCATGCCTATAATCCTTGAATCAGGCCTATAATCTGAAAATTTTAGAGAAATCTCAATTTTTCGTACCTCGGTTCTTCAGATTTTTCAGATTTTTGAAACTTTGAGCTTTTAAAAATCTTGAGATTTTTCATACACACAGATTTTTCAGATTTTACTTTAAATCTTTGAGCTTTTGAGTTCGAATCAAATGATCGCCGAGACCGATTTATGCAATCATTCAAATCTCCGATCTTAAAGACTCAAAACACACATATATATAGATATATATATATGTATATAGATTACAGATCAGAATATATAGATATATATATATATTCGAATTCAAATCTCAAAACACATATATATTCGAATTCAAATCTCGAAACACACAAACACAAACATATATAGATATATATATATATATCAGCGCGATTTGCAAGTTCTCCACAGCTCCGGCCATGGAGGAAGCTAGGGTTAGAAGAGAGAGGCGAGATAGAAGATGAACAGTTGAAAGAGAGTTGAAGCAGGAGAGTTGAGAAGATGGGGAGAGAGATCGTCGGAGCTCAGGAATGACACAGCTCTGGCCATGGAGGAAGCTAGGATTAGAAGTGAGAGACGAGAGAGAAGATAAATTTTGTATCTGGATTGTGTATATCTGAGGGTATAATAGTCTGATAAGATATTTAAATAATAAATTTTGTCCTATATACAAGACTTTATAATTATGAGGGGGTTTAGAAAGTATAATTTTTTTCTTAGTCTTTCTAACAATGAAAGAAAGATAAAGGGGGTTTATAGTCAAATTTCTCTTATAATTATCATGTCATTATTAATTTTATGACTTATATTGATTTATTTTTAATTTAAATTAAAATATTGATAATAAAATAGAAATATCTCCATTCTATCTTTGAAGTGGAGATGATGTGTTGTTCTCAATCAGATTGTGTGAGTAATTGGCATATATCTCCAAAAAAAAGGCAACCCATTTGTCAAGAGTCAGAAAATTTAATTTCATTCAACATTAAAGATTGTTGGCTTTATTGACACACTTGTATCCGTATATTTTTGGCTGTTTGTTATTATATATATACTAGCGGATGACGCAAAGGTGATGGATTTATAAGTTTGTAATAAAATATAGGATTGTTTTGGGTATAATTTGTAAGTTGATTTTTTTATTTATTACAAAAAGACGTGTAAAAAAAGTAAAAAGTGATGATGTGATAAAAATAATTTAATAAGCAACCTATTTCTTGTGTCTCATATTAGTAATTTTCACCATTTAGCATAAACTAAATAAGTGTAATTATTTAGGTAAGTGTACTTATTTAGGTTATATAGTTTTTTAATTTTTTTACACATCTTTTCGTAAAAATAAAAAAATATATTTATTTAAATCATTTTAAACACTCCCGAATGCATGCCATTGTTTCATCAGTGGTGCTAGAGACCACTAATTTAGTGGCTCTAAACTCACCACTAATGAGGTGGCAAAGCAAAAAAAAAAAAAATAGACAATATATACTGTGGCAGTTGATGGGATCCACTGCCACATCATTAATGGTAGCTCGAATTAGAGCTCCTACTCAGGGCCGGCCCTGGGCTAAGGCTGGTGAGGCCTGTGCCTAGGGCCCCAAAAATTAGGCCCAAAAAAAGGCCTCAAATTTATTAGTTTTGCACTATATTAAAAATTTAAAATAGCTCAATTCTGTTTAATTAATTTAGGCTATTTTAAAGGGGCCTCAAAAAATCTATTTGGCCCAATTGATAAAAGGCCCAATTAAAAAAATATTTATAAGTGTTAGTTGTTAGTCCAATTAAAAAGATAAAATATAAAATATATGAATATGTATTAGTTGTTAGCTTAATTTTGTGTGGCCTATTTCGTTTCTCTTTATGGCCCAATTATGTGTTTTTTAGTATTTTTTTAAAAATATATTTTACACAATTTTTATTTATTTATTTTGTAGATAGATACCTCTAATTTAGATACATTTAAAAACTACAATATTTGTATTTTTTTTAAAAAAAAAAAAAATTACCGAATACAAAAAATATATAAAAAAATACGAATTGCAAACTCAGACAATTATTTTTAAAAACTCTAAACCAAACATAGTGATTTTTTTTTTTTTTATAAATATCTAAAAAGATCCCGAAAAATTAATTCGCCTTAGGCCCCCGGAAACTCAGGGCCGGCCCTGCTCCTACTCATTTTCTTTGTTTCACAAAGTGACTTTAATTCAACTACAAGTACATGAACTCTTAATCTGTAATCAAAGTGGGTTTTGGGAAAATAAATAGTACTTTTTGAACTAAACCACAATGCGACGAAAAGGAATAAAACTAAAAAAAGAGGGAAAACAGTGACATGAGTGGGGTTTGATACTAGTAAGTTAGGCCCTTTTTGGGACCAATCCAGTTATTAATGGTTTTTGTTTATCCAAGTCAAGATAATATATATTATTGCAAATAAAGAGAATAATATAACAAGGACAGTCATTAACTAAATTTACAAATGCAAACAAAAAAAACCAATAGGATGAGTAGTCTCTAATCTCCTCACATCTCAATACTTGAAAGAGAGAGATGGCATTACAATGCTACCATGTTGCAGATCTATCTGAACCACAACCCTGATCATTAGTATTTCATTTGGCTAAAACTGAAAGGTCAGCTTATTTATTTGATTTGTTCTTGTCTTTATTTAATTTTAAAAATTTTGAGTTATTATTGTTATTATTCTTTTACTTTTTAAGCCTATATTGACTTGATGATCTTCAAATTTTAAGTTTCTTATGAAAAAAGCTAGTGTAATTTATTTTAAAATTATGAGGTTTACGCTTTCTTGTTTGTTTTGAGTTGGACCATTGAAAATGACCTGGTATAAGTTTCAACGTGTTTAGTATATATCTTAAGAAGCTTAAGAAAAAAATAAAAAAAATAAAAAAAACATAAAACAAATAATGTACAATTTTGACAAATTAGTTAAAAGTCAGTTCTTTGATATTTTTTTAGGTCATTACTTTTCTATTTTTTTGTACATTTTTTTTTAAAATTTTTTTAAAAATTTAAAAATGAACTTTTAACCTACTTCTAAAAATAGGCCACAGTATGCAAACATGAAATCAAAACCTTTAAATTTAGGCCATGTTTGTTTGGGCGGACTGGATTAGCATTCCCATGACTAATAGTCCTAGGATTACGAATTCGTTGGATTATGTATCCTATCTTAACTAATAGTCAAGTTTAAAATAATTAGTCCGTACTTTAATTGTTTAACCAAACATTGGATTAATAATTTTATTGGACTATTAATCCAATCCCAAGCTCATGTCCACCCAAACAAACATGGCCTTAAGATAAACAGTCTTATTTAAGAGATAATCAGAGGGTGTCCATGTAATTTACTCATAATAAGGGATTACTACATGTTAGTGAAGCCAGAAGAAGTATACATTTATGGAAAAGTTTACAAATTTAATTATTAAAATGTATAAAAATTTTCATTGATTTGATATTTTTTTTTTTCTGGAACGTTACACTGGGAAAATTATTCATTGCTTTTAGGACATGTTGATGTGGTATTTTACCTTAGTTTTTATTGGTTGAAATCGCAAGATTCATCATCTTTGGACAAGTGTTCCTTAATAAATTATGCGGACCAATACTCCAGGACTAACTAATAACTTCTCCTATTGTTGTGTTATTTTCCCTAAATTTAATGTCCTTATTTGGTTTGTCTCTTGAAAGACAATTTTTGAGAAAAAAATTTAAAAATTTATTTAATTGAAAATTTTTGAAAAAAATAATTGAACATTACTTTTTTCTCTACTAAATATCAATCAATCATTTTTTACTCACATTCCCCTATTTTAACTAAAAAAATAAATAAAATCCCAGATTTGGGACTTCCAAATCATGAAGCATTTTTAACTAAAAAAATAAACAATTGTGTTGATGGCTCAATTATTTAACTAAACAATTTAATGTCCTTATTTAACTGAAAAAATAAATAAAAATAAACAATTGTGTTGATGGCTCAATTGTTTGAGTACTTGTTTTATTATCAAATATATATATATATATATATAAACAACTCAGATTTGGGACTTCCATGGCCAATTAACAAGCAATCATGAAGCATTTTTTCAAATCCATTTCTTCTTCTCTCTCCTCTCCATTTTTTCAGAGGTTTCAAATTTTTGGCATCGATTACTCGAATCATCTTCCGAAACAGCAACTAAGATTAAAACCCTAGAGGAGAAAATGAAGCCCAGATTTGCAACTAAGGCCCATTTGCTGTGCTGTGTGGTTCTGCGATTTGTGTAGATCGCTCACAGATCTGTGTGGATTGACTCAGATGTCGGCTTACAACATTAATATCTACGCCGGCGGGAGATGATGTGGCGGTAGGGAAATGGGAAAGGCTGTCGACGATGGTGGATCAAAAAGGACGGTGGCGATGGAGTCCGCCAACAGAGAGAGAGAGAGAACAGAGCAGAGAGAATAGAGTTTAGTTTGGTTTGGTTCAGTTCTATTTGGTTTAGGGAAATGTTGCTATGCTCATCTCTAAACACACACACACACACACACACACATATATATATATATATATACGGGGGACCTATCACTGTCCCCGCCCAAAAAACCATCGGTGATCTAATTTTTAATACCAGTCCCGGCCTTATAGGGGTAATTTTTGGAAAAAACCTGGCTTATCGGGGCGGGGCGGGGCGGGGCGGGGAGGTTCCGGTCCCTGTTGAGATGGGTTCAAATTGTCATTCCTAGGTAATCTAGGCTTACCAACTTAGATTTTTCAGGGTTGATATTTGTTTGGCAGAAATTAAGATTGTGTAGTTTGGGATTTACATATAGAATAAATCTAAATTACAAGATGATAATTCTAAGGGTAAATTACACTTACCTCCGCTGACGTTTCTAACAAATACAGGGATCTCCCTTGTGATTTTAATACTTACAGTAACCTCCCCTACTTTATCTGACAATGCCAAGATTTCCCAATTCCGTATATTTTGCACAAACGACATTAGTAGCCTATGCAAAATGACCATATTATCCTTACTTTTGCCTGCGAAAAGATGAAAATAACGGAGAAAGAGAAGTCAATCCAATAAGAGCTTTTACTCCTAATCCTATTGGCTGACCGCCCTATTAAATCTGTCAAAGAAGCCGAATCCTCCAAGTTTAACTGCGTCGATCTTGTCAAGCAAACTGACTTTTTCTCTTTCAAGCTCTGATTAACCGTCTGCCTCACCATCACCACCATCACTACCACTACCACCACGGCCCAGTCGTCTCTTTATTAGCGGCTCGTCTGCTGCATCGCCATTGACGTCTCCAAAACCCCGGAACAAGCCCTCACCCTAGTCCGCAAGTGCAAGCGGAGTGGCGTTTTTCGGCAGGTGTTCGCCATCACCACCAGCGCCGAATTTCGCAAGGTCCCCAGCCTTATGAAATTATCTATCGTTGACGTCAGCTGGCTCCTCTTCATCGCTAGCAACGACTTTATCCTGGCTATACTTTGGTTCTCCATCGCCTTCGTCCAAATGGGGCGTATCCTCCGTAACGGCCTTGACGCCGCCAACAACCTAGCCTCCTTCGGCCGCGACAACGATTACAAGAAGAAAATTATAGTTAAAGAAGGTGGGGTTGTACCCTTGCTCAAGTTGTTGAAAGAAAGGGTTTCCCGTAATGCTTAAATGGCCGCCTCCACTACTATTTTCTACTTGGTTAATGATCAGGACACGGTTCGATCCATCGCTTGTGAGCTGGCTGTACCTTTAATTGTTAAGGTTCTGGCCGATTCCCCCATCAAAGTTAACGTTTTGGCCACAAAAATGCCCTTTGTTCACCAGAGACGAAAATTCCCTTTGGTGAGCCTCACCAAGTCAACAACTATGACAACAACGCGAAAACGACAAGAAATTCGACGATTTGACACATTTTTGCAATGTTTCGGAGCCTGCAGTACTTGATCATCGCCTTGGCTTTCTCCACTTGAATATTGCGATAATCCACAGTTTATCGAGAAAGTGACGGGAAAATGTCGAAAAATAGAGGGGCAAAAAAACAGTGAAGAGAAACTGAAATCAAGTTTTCTGTTCTACATTCAAAATGTTTGTAAGAATTCTGTGATTCCAATAAGAACAGAGATATATATAATTACAATATACAAGGGTATTATGTAAGGTTTTTGGGGGATGGTGGGTTCTAAAATTGAAAATAGAGCAATGTGAAGATTAGCGAAAATTGCAGATTTTCTAGGAAAATTTAGGAAATGAAAGATTAAAAAGGAAATGAAAAAGAAAATCTACATAGAAATGGAAAAAGAAGATTGTGTATACATTGATATACAAAGAGACAGTGAAAACAACCCTTTGTCTCTTTGCCTTTCTCTCTTTCTAACTTCTTCGTTTTCTTCACAGAGATCAACCTTCTTTACGTTGCTTACTGTCGTCTTTCTCTCTCTCTCTCTCTCAAGAATTCAATGTGTATTGGGAAAGCAGCTAATAAGGGATTTTGTGAACAAAGGGCATTTTCGTCTTTTCACAAGCAAAAACAAAGGTAATATGGTCAATTTGTATAGGCTACTAACGTCGTTTGTGCAAAATAGACGTAATAGGGGAATCTTCACATTGTCAGGTAAAGTATAGGAAGTTACTGTAATTGTTGAAACCACAAAAGAGGTTCTCGTATTTGTTAAAAACCTCAGGAGAGGTAAGTCTAATTTACCCTAATTCTAAATAATTTATGAGTAGTTAAGTTTGAATTCGTAATATTGTTGCAATTTAACAGTCAATTTTTTACTTTCTTAGACACTCGAGCCATTAAATTATTCTCTATCTAAACTTAGAGTATCTCTCTACAAGCCTTCTATTGGGTGTGCCGTTGGGGGTAAGGAGGGGTTCTGGCCGTGGCCTCCTTTTTCCTCCTTTTACCCCATTTTTCTCCTGTTTTTTATCTTTTTACTTAATAATATTGAAAGTTTGTCCTTCCAACCATTTTCAATGGCGCCACCACTACACCGCCAAATTTTCACCTACATAGATCCACCCTCACTAGATTTGTCTCTAGACATCAGTATTAGTGTCGTATCTCCCTCTTTCCAACTTTCAAGTATGATGTTTGGCTTGCGCCCAAACTTTCACTCTCGCGCTCAAAACTTTAAGATCTAGTTTCAGATCTTCTCACAATCCAATTACCAATGCTATTTAATGTATTCGTTTCATGCTAGGCGACCACCTCAACTTCAATGTTCCATCTTGACCAGCGGATGTGGGTTTTTCAAATTTCAATTGAAGATTATGGTATAATGGAGCTTTAGTTGCGTTTGGCAACTTGGATCTAATTGTTTTCGGTTTGCTTTTTGCTTTTTTTATTATTTGTTGTAATAATCCTCCCTGAGTGGAGGTTATGTCCCTCCATTGTGATGATTTTTTCTTCTCTTCTATGGAGGTTAGGATTCTTCCTCCTATGGAAGTTTGTTATCTTTTTATGAGATCTTTTACTACCGCATACGAGATTGATCATTTTTTATCGATTTTGTAATGAAAAATTTCTTTTCGACCTAAAAAACACACTCGAGCCATTGTGTCGCAACCTAACTCCATTTCTAATGTTATTGTTATTATTAATATAAAAAAAAGGTAAATTATAAATACGCCACTAAGTTTTGTTTCAAATACAATTGCTCCTTGTGATTTTAAAAATTATATCACATTCCTTGAAGTTTCAAATTTTAACAAATAGCCTTTTATTAATAAATCATCAAGTCAACAACACATTTTAATAATGTAATAAATTTATTTTAATTAATAATTTAAGTAATTTTATTATTGTATAGGAGAATAGTTAAAAATTTTATTTTTTCAATTAATTATGTTAAATAAAAAAGGGTAAATTACAAACACATCCCTTGAGGTTTACTTAAGTTACAAATTACTCCATGTGATTTTAGAAATTACATTATGCTCCCATAAGGTTTCTAATTTCATAACAAATAGGTCATTTTATTAATAAATTATCAAGTTAATTAACAGTTTTTAATAATGTTAAAGAGTTCCATTTTGATGAGAAACTGGTGGATTTGATCCTAAGTTGCGTGAGTACTATTATTTTATGGAATAGTGAACCTCTTGCTGAGTTCCAACCAGCTAAGGGTTTAAGACAAGGGGATCCTCCATCCCCTTACCTTTTTGTGCTATGCATGTAAAGGCTTTCTGTTATGATTAATCAAAAGTGCATGAAAAAAAGTGGACTAGTCTTAGCTTGGCTAAGAATGGTCCTACTTTATCTCATTTATTTTTTGCGGATGATTTGATTTTGTTTGTTAAAGCTAATGTTCAAAATTGTACCACCATTTTGAAAGTTTTGGATGAGTTTAGTGCTATCTCTGGTTTAAAGATCAATTTAAACAAATCTCATATGTTTGTGTCTCCTAATATTGCAAGGAGAAGAGCTAGAACTTTGAGTAATATGAGTGGTATCCCCTTAACTCAAAACTTAGGGAAATACCTTGGGGTCCCTCTTCTCCATACTAGAGTGAGCAAAGATAATTTTAATTATATCCTGAAAAAACTCAAGCCAAGCTAGTTGGGTGGAAATCTGGCCTTTTGTCCTTGGCAGGGAGGGCCACTTTGATTCAATCTGTGACCAGTGCTATACCAACTTAAGCCATGCAAACTATAGAGATTCCAAGAAAAGTTTGTGATGAGATTGACAAAATAAATCGAAATTTTCTTTGGGGTGACACCCTAGAGAAAAATAAAGTTCATCTTGTAAATTAGGATCTAGTTTGCAAGATGAAAAAAGATGGTGGTCTTGGGATTCGGAGGGCTAGAGATCAAAATCTAGCTCTTCTATCCAAGCTGGGATGGAAAGTGTTAAAAGGGGACAATTGTTTATGGGTGGCTGTACTCAAAAACAAATATCTGAGGCAACAACCCCTCTTGTACAAGAAAAAAGGCAAGAATATATCTTATATTTGGAAAGGCATCCTTAATTCAAGGAAGCTACTTGTTAAAGGGGTGAGATGGAACCTTGGAAGAGGGTCCAAAGTTAGAGTTTGAAAAGATTTTTGGTGTGGTGATGGAGTCCTTAAATAGGAATTGAGCATACCCACTTACCGACTCCCAAATTCTGGGAATATCACTGTGGATTCCCTTCTTGATGAGAATGGTGAATGAGATTTGAATCATATGTATAACCTTTTACCTATGTATATGGTTGTGGAAATTCTGAAAATACAACCACCCCGTAATAGAGATGAAGAGGATACTCCCAGATGGGTTAAATCCCTTGATGGAGAATTCTCTGCATCAAGTGCATATAAATTAATTGTTGATCACCAAAGTCAATAAGGGGATTGGGGTTGGATATGGAAGCTTAAGGTTCCCTAGAAGCTTAAGAGCTTTGTGTGGCTTGTTCTCCATGAGAAAATCCTTACAAATCACATGAGACAATTGAGGGGCCTTACTAATGACCCGAAATGCCCCTGTTGTGAAAACTTGGAGACATTGATCACTTATTACGGTTTTGTCCAACGCTATACAGGTTTGGAGTCAAATATTCAATCCAGAATGGTACTCTAACATGCTTAATTTGTCTTGGCAAGAATGGATCATACGGAATGTAAAAGGGATGAACAAATTTCCTCCACTGTTCCTTATTACCATATGGCTTATTTGGAAGAACCAGAATAAAATGATTTTTGAAAATAAACATACAAACATTCATGAAAGTGTGAAAAGTGTATTAACTTTTGCTAAGGAAAATTTTCAAGCTTTCAATTTAGATATTACAACACCCATCAAATATAAAAGTATAACTATATGGTCTTGTCCAAGTGCAGGAACAATCAAGCTAAACATGGATAGCAGCACTTGCCGCAATGAAGGAGGTGGCGGTTTTGGTGGTCTTTTCCGGGATGAGACAAGATCATGGATTTGTGGCTACTATAGAAGACTAGAGATATGCACCAGCCTTGAAGCGGAACTTTGGGCTGTTTACAAAGGGCTCACAATCATTCTCCAACGTGGACCGAATCAAGTGGTCATAGAAACAGATGTGGAGCAAGTGGTGCAATTGTTAAGCAAAGAACTGGGAGAGCGATGTCCCTTTCGGGGCATTGTGGAGGATGCACGTATTATCATGAGAGGCTGCGACTGCTCAATCCAACATATCTGAAGGGAAGCCAACATATGCGCCGATGCTTTGGCAAAGCTAGGCAAAAATCAACCATTTGATTTACTAATTGTCAATGAACCACCAGCGGAAATCCGTAACATGCTAATTGCGGATATTGTTCACCTCTCTGAGGAGGAATTTAGAGCGTAGTTCCTTTTATTTGTCTTTCAATTCCGATGTACCCAAAAAAAATAAAAATAAATAAATAATGTTAAAACTTTATTTCAATTAATAATTCAGATAATTTTATTATTGTATATGTGAATAGTTAGAAATTTCACTTTTTTAATTAATTATATTAAATAAAAAATTCTGACATGGAGGTATTTGTAATTTTTCAAACTATAGGGACAATTCGTAATTTAAGCAAATCTCAGGGAGTGTATTTGTAATTTACCCAATAAAAAATTATAACAATGGGACATTTATAATTTTTCAAATTATATGAGACATTTCGTATTTTAATCAAAATTTAGAAGATGTATTTATAATTTATCCAAATAAAAATAAAATATATGTTTGATGTTTAAATTTTTGATTTAAAAATAATTGAGTGAGTGACTGAAGGTGGTTTTAACTGAAAGTGATGGCAGGAGGTGATTGTTGATCATAAGGTGGTGTGACTGAAGGGGATGAGGCTGCTGTTGTGCCTCAATTTAAGGCATATTATGGATTTATTTTTATGATCTGAACCATTTATTTTATAGGGTTCATCGAGTGCTTCATACATATCAAAAATTATATTGATCGGATATTGGATTGCATATTTTTTATACTATTTTAAAAGAAAAACAGTTTGTTTATTTTATTTTTATTATAATAAATATAATCCAATCAAATGATTATCGATATTTAATTAATATAATTTTTAACATGCTTGAAATACTCAACCAGTCTTATAAAATAAATAATTTCAATTATAACAATAAACTCCTAATAAATTCCAATTAAAAGACAATAATTACTACTGCAGCCTTTGCGCAACAACCACGCATTCTTCCAGTTGAAGGAAGTCTTTGGCGACAATGGCTAGACGTGAGGGGTGATTGAATGTGGTGGTCAATGATAGTGATGACAGGTGGGTGCCGACCAAAAAAATGTAGAATAATACTTGAGACTCCCTTTAGAGGGTCACCCCCTCACTCCCTTTGTCATGTGTCAGGGAGTGATTGGAAGAGCAGGAAAAAAAAGAAAAAGAAAAAGAAAAAGCAACCAATGAGAGAGAAAGGGGGTCAAAGGGGGTGATGGGAAAAGAGGGGATGAATCATTGTTGAAAAATGTAAGACAAGAAGAACATAATGAAAATTATTATTTTTAAATGAGTGTAACAGCTTTTTTTTTAGTTACAATAATTTAATAAATTTTTTATAATTTGTAAAAATAAAATAACAGCGTGCTCATTTTTTTTCTTCTTCTTTTATATACATAAATATAAATATGTAAAAGGAATTATTTTAGTGGTTCCTATATTTTATCCTTGTGTTATTTTGATTTTTACCATTTTAATTGACTCAGTTTTGATTTTTAATTTTAAATTTAGTTTAAATTTGATCCAATTAATAATGTGGTTAGTATTTTTTAAGAAAAATTATCACTAAATTTGTTGAGGTTAACTAACTGAGTTCAATAAGTTTAAATTTTATCCTCAAAAATATAGCACATGACACTTGTGTGCTTATTTTTCATAAAAAATATTAAGAGTTGTAATCAATTAGACTAAATTGAGACAAAATCATAAATTTAGAATAAAAATTAAGCCAATTAAAAATAAAATGACTAAAGTTATATAAAAAATAAAATACAGAAACTACTGTAGTAATTTATCCACTTGTAAGGCCTTGTTTGGCAATTACATGTTTTAACAAAAAAGTCAAAAAGTTACTATAAATTATCACATCACTCTCTACTTTTCTGCATATCTTTTTATAAAAAGTTAAAAAATTATTAAAATAACTTGTTCTCAAACGAGATCTAAATACAAAAGTTACTATATTGACAATCAACTTTTAATATGCAATAAATAATGAAAACTACAATAAATAGTGATAATATAGTGATACAGAGCTCTAAACAGAGAACTCTAGCGGAGCTAGCAATGAAAGAAAAAAAAAAGAAAAAGAAAGACAAAACATCACATCAATGAGTGAAACACATCTATTAGAGCTCTTGATTTAGGGTTCTCAAACATTTTTGAAATAAAGAAAACAAATTTATATCCAACTTTATTTACAATTTAAAATCTAATTCTACTATTGAAAATCATATGTTAGAAATCACGTAGTATACATGGTGTGGCTTATTCTTAAAGGTCACATGGTTTATATGATCCAATCACACATGTCCTAACCATGAGGAACACATAGTCTTAAAAACCATGAGGGACATATGGTCTTGAACATGTGGTACATATGGTGTGGTGTAATTATGAGATACACATGATTTGCCTATATAAGGACTCATGCTGAACATTGTGTAGACATACCAAAAACAATAAGGTCTCTCTATTCATAGATCTTGTGACTATTATTTTGAAAGTTTAAAAATTTGAAATGTGAATAAATATTGAAAAACTTTAGCCTCCGTTTGGGAAGTGGGCTGGCTCTTTGGCTTTTTGGCTTTTTTGGCTATATGAGCCTGGGCTCAAAAGCTTGGTTTGGGAAGGGCTCTTGGCTTTTTGGCTTTTTTGGCTTTTTTTGTGAGAGAAGAGTGTAATGATTATGGGGTTGGATGTGATATTTTGTCTGTTGTGGCTCATGAGCCTGTTTTGTCTTTTGTGGCTCATAAGCCACTTGAGCCCTTCCCAAACGGAGTGATGAAATTTTTTCAATGAGACTCATAATTTAAACATCCGGTCTAAACTATTTTTGTATCAAGTAATATACACTTTGTTTGGATAGAGTTTTTCAAAAATACTTTTAAAAAAATTATATTTTTTTGTCTTTCGTATTTTTTTTTATTTTTACTGATTTTTTTAATATTTTAAGCAATTTTTTTAATTTTTAGACATACCTAACATAAATATACCTAAAAAGTACAAAATTTGTAAAAAAAACTTTTAAAAATTCACTAAATACCAAAAATATAAAAAAAAATATGAGAATTTAGTACATTTTTTACATTTTTATGTATTTATTAATTTTTTAAAATATTTTTTCACAAATTTTTTATTTTTTAGATATATCTAAGTAAGGTATATCTAAAAAAATAAAAAATATTTAAAATTTTAAAAATATTCATTAAAAATAAAAAAATATAAAAACTAAAAAATTAAACTTTTAAAAAATTTAATCAAAAAAATTCAAATCAAACACACGCATAGTTATCAGTATATTTTTTTTCCTTCCCCACAAATTTATGGATGTGGATATGAGTCCGCAGCCGTCTCTCCGATGTACCTAAAAATAAATGAGAAAATATAAGTCCGCATCCATGTTGGACACGTAGAAAGAGCTGGGGCTGGGTTTGACTGGTAAGTAGGACAATAAATCCTATGCCAGCTTGCCAGTGTACCCTAAAATGAAAACAAAATATATATCATTGTGGACCCACTAATTCTTTTAGAAAACATTTAGATCTCTTATAGGAACCGACTTTTTTTAATAATTTTTTGAGATGATTTTTTAACTTTTTACAAAAAAATGTATAAAAAGTAGAGAGAAAAAGAAATTTTTTACTTTTTGAAATAGGTTGTTGGTTTTTTAACTTTTTTAATAATTTTTTAACTAAAAAAATCACTTACCAAACGAGACGTTAATATTGAAATCTAGTCAAGTATTCCCATTCCACATTAAACGATTAGCTTGAGAAGTGATTTTTTAATAATTTTTAAAATTTTTGATTAAAATCTGAGATAAATAAAATTATTTTTTTAAGATTAATTTTTTTGGTTTTTACATTAAAAAAAATGTATAAAATTTAGGAAAAATGAAAAAGAATTTTTACTTTTTTTTAATTATATTTTTAACATTTTAATAATTTTTTAAAACTTTTTTACTATATAGCCTACTACTAAACAGGTTCTCAAACTTTGTTAGGCTCATTACACCGGCGTTCATGGGGCTTCTATTGGCTAAAACAATTAGTTTTGTTATTAAAAAAACAAAAAAACAAAAACATCATTTGGGATACACATTTGTTGTGAAAGGAACTAATTTTAACTACATTTCTTGTAAAAAAAACTAATTTTAATTGCAAAAGTTGTTAAACTAAAAATTATTTTAGAAATTGACTATTTTAGTTAAAATACGTGCAAAATAATAGAGAGAATAAATGATTTCTTTGCCATGACTTTTTGGATATTTTAATCTATTACCAAAATAGTCTGGAGCATGGACGATTTTATTAGAACTTATTTTCAATATGATTTAAAGGGAATTAAGTCAAACTATTATAGTCTATTGATAGTTTATCCTTTAAATTATATATTATTTTAGCAGCAGTGTTTGAAATGTATAAATCAAATTTATTTTAAATGAGTATGTAGTCACAATCATCCTGGTTAGTTTCATTTTAAAGAATTTTTCTATTGAATTGTTTGAAAAAATAGAAATTAGTTGACAAAAATAAAACCAAAAAAATATTTTCAAATTTTAAAAATAATTTGCACTAAATTTAGAGAACATTATATAAAAATGATGAGTATTTTTTAATATTTCATTTTTTCACTAAATAGGTTTTAAATTAAAAATCAAATTCTTAAAAGGAAACCAAAAATGAAATAAATTTAAGAGTAAATTACACTGACCATCCTTTGTTGTCCAAATTATAAGACTTATTATCTTTTCTTCAAACTTTAGAAAAATCAATTTAATTTACTCTAAATTTAAATTTACATTATACATTAAACTTTTTTGAACAATTACCGGGCCGGCTTTGGCTCAAAGCGGGCAAAACCATCGCTTTGGGCCCCTAACAATTGAGTGAAAAAAAACTCCGAATTTTTTTTTTTTAGCTATTATATTAGTTCACAAAAATTTTTTTAATCTAAATTTGAAAAGTCCCAACAAAGTTTGGTGAAAATTCAAAACTAATAATTGATTGTTGTGGTGAATTATTTAAAACAAATGGATGATTGTTTTTATTGACAAAAACAAAAAAGTTGATTAATATGGTGAATTATTTTAAATTAATGGATGGTTATTTCTCAAACGTATGGATTGTGTATAGAACACTATTCATTATTATATCAGCTACATTTGTTTTTGGGAAAACAAACTTTTCAAATTTAAAATTGATTCAATGTTATTTTCGATTAACTATGTCACAAAAAAGAAAGGATGTATTAGCAATTTAATCCATTGAAAATGATTTTGGTTGTTTGGTAAACATTTTGGACTAAAAAATCACAAAAGAACAAAAAAAAGTCAAAAATACAAAAAGACAAAATAAGTAAAAAGACAAAAAAAAAAAAAAAAAAAAAAAAACACCATTCCAAAGCTAAAAAGTCAAAAAAGCCAAACAAGAATACCAAACGACTAAAAAAGTCTCAGGCTAAAAAAGTCAAAAAAATCAAAAAGTCAACTAAAAAAGTCATTGCCAAACGAGCACTTAATAAGTTGAATTATGCAAATTAGATTAGCATTTTTGTACAATTTGTTTACTTTTTATTTAGTATTTTAGCTTGAATTATTTTAATTTTTTTATTTATTGTAAATTTTGTTATATATTTAAATAAATTAAAAAAAATTATATATATAATCAAAATTTAAATACATGATCATTTGATCAATTTTTTTTTTATAAAAATATATGAAAGATCTCATATTAAAAATTCACTTTCACCTACAAAATGTCAAAGCTAGCCCTGACAATCACGTGTGTAATATTTTTGGTAGAAGCATTCTTTTGTTAAAACATTACGTTATAGTACAATAGGGGACAAGTGTAATAATTTTTTTTGTATTTTTTGTTATGTATCAAATTTTGACTTTTATTCTAACATTATTTGAATTTAGGGTTGGTGTGGAATGTTATAAAAAAGTGTATTTTTTGACTTATTGACTTATATGGGTTGGGTTTGGGTTTGGGTTGGGTTGGATTTGATGTGATGTGTTAAAGAGGTGATGTGATTTAAATAAGATGATGTGACTTAAATAGGATAGTGACTTTTTAACTTTTTATATTATTTAGGTTATGCCAAACTTGACCTTAATCTAATCAATTACCCATGTAATATTTTTGGTAGATAACATTATTTTGTTAAAACATTACCTTATAGTACAATAGGGGACAAGTGTAATAAATTTTTCTGTACTTTTTGTTATTATTTTTTTTTGTTACTTGTATTAAATTTTGACTTTTATTTTTAACATTATTTTAATTTTACTTGTGAAATATTTTGGTAGATAGCATTCTTTTGGGCTCTTTTGGGTGTGAGCAAAACGTCACGGTTTGTGGCTAGAGCGAAATGCAAAGTTGTGTTTTTTTGCTCATTTGGGAAGTGGCAAAAGTAGGTTGGAAAATTACATAACTACCTTCAATGTTTATATCTTGTGAGTTTGGGTAAAATGTAAATTTTTTAAGTTTGGTGAGGTTATTTTAGTCATTTTAGTATGATGTGACACCATAAATAAATATTAATTAAAAAAAAAAGTAACTTTTTACCAACTTCCCAAATCACTCTAAAAAAGCTTGGTTAAAAGCAAAAAAACTACTTTTTACCATCTTCTCAAAATACCACTTTGTTAAAACATTACGTTATAGTACAAAAGGGGACAGGTGTAATAAATTTTTTTTGTATTTTTTGTTATTATTTTTTCTGTTACTTGTATTAAATTTTGACTTTTATTTTTAACATTATGTTAATTTAATCTAATCAATTAGACCATCTCCAATGGAGAACCAAATCCAACATCAAATTTGAAATTTGATGAAAAACTTACTTTTTGAGCTCCAACGGTGGCACCAAACTCATATCAAACTGAGGATTCACCAAACAAAACATCAAATTGATACCAGGAAACAGATTTTACCAAATCACTGTTACTGACCGTTGAAAGTGGGTACACCGGTCAACCACCCGGTTGCCTGGCCGGTTGACCAACCGGTCACCCGGGTTCTCTTTGAAATACATGGGTTCAAACAGTTCAAACAGTTTTAAAAAAAAAAAATTTTGCCTTTGCCGGTCGACCGGTTGGTCAACCGGCCGGTCGACCACCTCCCCAATTTCACTTTGATGCTCACCGTTGGAGCGCTTTGTACCAGATTGAGAAAATTTCCATTTTTGTACTCAAATTTAATGAAATTTTTGAGTAACCGTTGGAGATGCTCTTACATGTGTAACATTTTTGGTAGATAGCATTCTTTTGTTAAAACATTACGTTATAGTACAATAGGGGACAGGTGTAATAATTTTTTTTGTTATTATTTTTTCTGTTACTTGTATTAAATTTTGACTTTTATTTTTAACATTGTTTTAATTTAATCTAATCAATTACCCGTGTAATATTTTTGGTAGATAGCATTCTTTTGTTAAAACATTACATTATAGTACAATAGGGGACAAGTGTAATAAATTTTTTTGTATTTTTTGTTATTATTTTTTCTGTTACTTGTATTAAATTTTAACTTTTGTTTTTAACATTATTTTAATTCAATCTAATCAATTACTGTGTAATATTTTTGGTAGATAGCATTCTTTTGTTAAAACATTACATTATAGTACAATAGGGGACAAGTGTAATAATTTTTTTTTGTATTTTTTGTTATTATTTTTTCTGTTACTTGTATTAAATTTTAACTTTTATTTTTAACAATATTTTAATTTAATCTAATTAATAATATTTATTAAAAAATTAAATTAAAAAAAAATGATCTATTCAAAATATTTCATTTCAAATTAAAAACAAATCTCTCCATCATTTTAAGAAAAATTAATAAATTATTTTGGCACTTAATTTTCAATCCAGTTATTAAGCATTATCAATTAGATTAAATTAATATATATTACATAAAGTTTAAAATAAAATTGATAAAATTAAAACTATAAAGTCTAAATTTACATTATACATTTAATTTTAAACAGTTTTCTATAGCATAGCAATTTTTTTTTTTGTTAATATATATATTAATACTAGGGGACAAGTCTAATAATTATTTTTGGTACTTTTTTGCTCCTATTATTTCTGCTACTTGCCAACCCATCTCTCCCCCCCCCCCCCTCTCTCTCTCTCTCTCTCTTTCTCATCAAAACAACTCTCAAATGTGATGAACAAATGTGGCATAGCATTCAACCAAAAAAAAAAAAAAAACTTAAATACTGCTCTCTTTTTTTTTTCCCAGTTTTGTTTTGATGGGTTTTTATTATTTAATCTTTTTGAGTGCAAATATTCATTAACAATGTGGGGAGTGCTTGACTCATTAAAATAAGGTTGGAATGAAACCTTCATTTTTTAATAATATTCATTATTCTTTTGCATAGTTCAATAAATAAAAAATAAATAAATTTATATTGAAAGTATAATTACCATTCACCAATTTGTGTAAAATCATTATATCGAACAAAACACTACTTAAAACTACAAAATTTTAGATTTCAAATGCTTACTGTAATGAAAAATATTTTAAAAATAAATGAGACGATTAAAAATAATTTTAAAAAATATTCTCATGATCTTTACCTTAGCATTGTTTATCATTCAAATTGAAGTGAAAAATATTTTGGAAATGAGTAAAAATATTTAAATAATTTTAAAATTAGTAAAAAAATATGTTAAACAAGACTTTTAAATACACAACTATCCAAAATTTGATATCCTAATTTAATCATTCTATGAATATGAACTCACCTTTCACTAGAAAGTGATTTCTTTAGTTTTTAATGTAGGCCCTAGTGTTTCAGATTTATTTGCCAAAAAAGCCACAACTTTTTCCCCCCCATAATTTAAAAGAAAATACAAAGTTTCATTTCATAAAATCTTCCATTGTTCATTTGACATGAATTTATGTTTCTTCACCTGTCAATCTTTCAGTTTGAAAAAATTGATTATTGAAAAGTTAAAAATATATATATTTTTAGTTTATGCTTCCTATTTTTTGATTATTAATTTTTAAAATCATAAAAAAAATTGATTAAATATTCTCAAAGTATGGGAAAGTATTGTTTACATAGTAAATGTAAGTTAACATAAAAAAATTTGTTACATAATTAGCTTGAAGCACTAAATAGACAATATTGCATGGTGCTCAAAAATTTTGAAAAATCTCAAATGAGTGGGATAGTGGGGGGAAAAAAAATCATTTTCATGAGGTGCAAATTTCTCATGTATGATACAAGTCCTTTTCTGTGCAATTATACTTTTACAGTCCAATTGAAATACAATTGGCCTTAAAAAATTACACTAAACAAGCCCTTATTGCACTTTTGAGAGATTAATCCCAATAAAAAGTTACAACATTAAATTCACATGAAAAAAGCTTACATCATATAATTTTTTCCCAAGAACTGAAATTTACTATTTTTGTGAATTGTATATACATATATAGATGTTTCTTTTGAGTGATTGCTCTGATTCTACACACAACTAGAAATAATATATTTAAATCTTTATTGTCTTCTCTTGCTTTTCCTAGCTTCAACTAGCAGCCCAGAAACACCTACTTAAATTTGCCCCCACCTCCTAGCTTTAGCCTTCTCAACTCCAAGCCAAAGAGCCCAACTACTGGTTATGAGCTCTGTTTGGTTGCTCAGAAAACCAATCAAACTTCAGCAAAATCAACACCACTCTTCCAAAAAATCAATGATATAACTCATGTCCAAGTTCCAACATATTCTGGGATCTGATTATATAGATGTTTCTTTTGAGTGATTGCTCTGATTCTACACACAACTAGAAATAATATATTTAAATCTTTATTGTCTTCTCTTGCTTTTCCTAGCTTCAACTAGCAGCCCAGAAACACCTACTTAAATTTGCCCCCACCTCCTAGCTTTAGCCTTCTCAACTCCAAGCCAAAGAGCCCAACTACTGGTTATGAGCTCTGTTTGGTTGCTCAGAAAACCAATCAAACTTCAGCAAAATCAACACCACTCTTCTAAAAAATCAATGATATAACTCATGTCCAAGTTCCAACATATTCTGGGATCTGATTGATTGGTGGGATTTCTTTCACGATTCTACTCACACACACATGTATGTAGAGGGAGAGAGAGAGAGAGAGAGAGAGAGAGAGGAGGAGGAGGAGGAGGAGAGAGAATGGCTTCTGGGTACCATAATCAGTGGGGAGTGCCAGAAAACCTGAGAAAACAGCTTGCTTTTGCTGTTAGAAATATTCAGTGGAGCTATGCAGTCTTCTGGTCCATTACTTCAAGACATCCAGGGTATTCAACTTTTCTATCTCTTCTCTTCTCTAAATTTATTTTCTTGTGTTTTCTTTAATGTTCATCATTTTCAGACAAATTTTCCTTCTCTTTGTTTCTAAATTTATCTGCAATGGGTGATTTAAAAAAGTTTTAGTTTTTTTTTTCCTTTTTCTTTTTAGCTAATATCCCTAACTACATATAGGCTTAATTCATAGCAACTCTGTTTGGCTGTTTCCAAAAAAATAAAAAATAAAAAATAAAAAATTTAGAACCAACTCGGTGAAAAGAAATGAGAAAATAGAACACTCACTATTTTCATACCATTTTCTGTTTGTTGGGATGAAAATAATTTTTGAAATTTTAAGAATATCTATTTTGGTATTTATTTTCTGTCAAACTAGCTTCTATTTTATTTTTATTTTTTTATATAAAAAACAAAAAAGTTAGGAAAACTCAATCAAACAGAGCCGCCCCTGTTTGGAAATTTTTTTTTTTTTTGGGGTGTGTTTTTGGAGGAAAAAACAAAAAAAAAGGGTACGAAATCATCCCTTTTTTTTATTTTTTATTTTAATTTTTAGTTTTTTTATTCTTGTGTGAACAGTTTTTGAAAATTTGAGAAAACAATAAAATCTTCCGTAAAATGTCTAGAAATTTTCTTCCTCTGCTTATAGAATTTGGTGTATTGTTCTCTTAATCTGCTGAGAGAATGCAATTCACTTTCATGAGATTTTTCATGTTTGCAATGTTCTCTTCTCATAACTTAATTTATTTAATTGCTTTTAAGGTAGAATTAAGATTATTTTAATTTCTTACCATTCTTTCAAGTTTTGAATTTTTGAATATAAGCACAATTGCAGTCTCTCATACCCATCTTACTAGTATATTCTAGTTTCTTCTTGTTATTGATTGTAAATTGTTTTTGTAGGGTATTGGAATGGGGTGATGGGTACTACAATGGAGATATTAAGACCCGAAGGACCGTTCAAGCCCTAGAATTTAACGCGGACCGAATGGGGTTGCAGAGGAGTGACCAATTGAGAGAACTTTACGAGTCTCTTGCAGCAGATGAAAACTGGCCACAGGCCAGAAGGCCTTCAGCTGCATTATCCCCCGAAGACCTCACCGATACAGAGTGGTATTACTTGGTTTGCATGTCATTCATGTTCAATATTGGCCAATGGTAATTTCCCTTTTCGCTCGTTTTTAAAATTTTCAAGACAGTCTAAAGCTTCTCTAGAAAAACCCCTCCTCGTGTCGGTGCTGCACTAAGTGATCATTGGATCTATTTTGTTTATTATCTGACGTAGCACCAGCGTCAGAGCAATTCCTAGAGCACTTGGATCGACAAAGGCCCAATAAAATGCCACCAAGGGCATATATGTAATTTCCCACCAACAAGCTCGGAATTGCATCAAATTTGGGCTTTTGTTGATCCAACTGCTATAGGAACTCTTCTACCACCCATTCTACATCATTGTCATCTAGGATTTGCGCATAAACTATCCATGTTACAAACATACAGGCCCGATTGTTTTCAGAGGTGGAATGAAGGAGATTTATAGTGAAGGTATTGATAATGAGGGAATTAAGTAAAATTGTATTTGTTTTGATAATAGTTGTTAGTGTAGGAATTGTTAAATTATTTTTATTAAAATAATAAAACAAATAAAAAAATATAAAAAATTAAACATTAATGTTTTAGAAAAATTTCCAATATGTAAAAAATAAAAAAATTTCTAATCCCCCTTCCAACCTCCATCTTAATCCCTTCCTCCATCCTAATCCCCTTCCATTCATTACACCCCAAAATAAACGGGGCCATGACTCCTTCCTGCTGTACCAATGCAATTGCATGATTGGGGCTTGAGACTTTTAGTAACAATTTGTAGTTTTTAACTTTTGCAAAGTCTCATTTGGTTATTCTTGTGTGTTCACCCGTCTTTCCCCAGTTTGCCAGGAAGAACTTTGGCGAACGATCAACCCATCTGGCTATGTAACGTTCCTTGTGCAGATAGCAAAGTATTCTGTCGCTCTCTTCTGGCGAAGGTAACTTCGTGTTTCTTGGCAGCCTTCTTTTAGAAAATGTTTTCCGCTCAAACAAACAGAATGCTAATTAAAATCTGAGAAAAGTTCCTTTTTCCATGGAATATCTAATCTATATAATGCTCAAACTAACTGCATGAACTGAATTGTTCTGTGTGTTTTCTGGTTCAACTGCTGGATTTTTTGCGGACTATCCTAAACAGAGTGCATCTATTCAGGTACCTTTTTTTGTTTTAGTTTAATCTTGGGCCCAAACACAGTCTATTACTATGTGAACACACTGAGAAGACTCCATGTTAGCGAATGTTCTGATGTACAAACATGAAATCATTAAGCAATACACCAATTTATCAAAACTAAATTTCCATTTTACTCGATTTACCAAATGCAGGACACAAAACCCATGTATATACGAACACGTCTTTATGAAAACTAAATTTAATATTTTTCAATATCCTGTTTTTGACTTGCAGACTGTGGTATGCTTCCCATATTCGGGAGGTGTCATCGAGCTGGGCGTAACCGAGCTGGTAAATTGATTTTGTAGACTTCTCTTTAGTACTTTTTGCATCTAATTCCGAGCCATATTCCTCTGATGTAAATTTTTGTTTATTTATTTTTTTTGAAGATTGTCGAAGACCCCAGTCTCATTCAGCACGTTTTAACGTCCTTCTTGAAGATTCCGTTCTCAGTTGTTTCCAAAACATCTAGGTCTGTTTCAGGAAATGCACAGTACAACAAAGACTATGTCTACGCCAAGCTTGACCAGGAAATTCTTGAAGTAATGGAAGTTTGTTCTCCCAATAGTAGCTCAAACAGGACCAGACTTAATCAACAGGCCGAGGAATTATTTATGATTGAAGGTCTAAATGATGAAATCAGCAACTGTGTCAACAATTCCATGAGTTCCAGTGACTGTATGTCTCAAACCTTGATTAACCCTGAAAAGGTCAGCCCTATTATGAAGGAAAATGATGATTGTTTGATTGAACGACACGGAGACAATCCAATGAAAATGAGTTCATCAGATATTCAAACCGATGAAATCCACTACCAAAGCATTGTTTCGACGCTTCTGAAGAGCTCCCACCAGCTGATATTGGGACAGCACTTTCAAAACTACAATCAAGAATCAAGCTTTGTTAGCTGGAAGAAAGGAGGTTTCGCGGGTATTCAGATGCCTAAAATTGGAACTCCACAAAGATTGGTAAAGAAAATACTCTTTGAAGTTGCTCGAATGCATGGTGATTGTTTGCTTGACTCTAGAGAAGATAATGGGAGAGGAGATGGACTATGGATACCGCAGGTTGATGACATTAATTCAAGCCACATATTGGCAGAGAGGAGACGAAGGGAAAAAATAAAGGAAAGATTTTTGGTTCTTGGATCGTTGGTCCCTTCTACTAACAAGGTAGTTCAGTCTATAGTCCCATCCCAACTATAGTTTTAAATAACATTAGCGATACTGTCACATATTGGCCGATATTGGTAAATATCAGTATCAGAAGTTCAAAATTCAGATACATATCAGCTTATATTTAAAACCCTGGTCCCAACATGTATTTGATTCAAGAAACACATCACTAGAGGTTTTGACTTTGATTATGCAGGTTGATAAAGTGTCCATACTCGACCACACAATAGAACACCTAGAAGAGCTCAAGAGAAGGGTTGAAGAGTTGGAATCTTGCACGGTGGCTAAGCGCCAAGACAGTGCAGAGTGGACATCGGATAACAATGGAAACGACAACATTGGTAACAGAAAGAAGGCCTCGAAGAACAAGAGGAAAGCTCGTGATATCAATGAAATGGAAACTGAGATCAACCGGGCGCTACTGAAAGATAAATTGACAGATAATGTAACTGTCAGTACGATTGAGAATGATGTCGTGATTGAGATTAGATGTCCTTGGAGGGAGTTCGTGCTGCTAGAAATTGTGGATGCAATAAGCTGCCTTCATTTGGATTCTCACTCGGTTCAATCAACCAACATCGATGGGATTCTCTTCTTAACTATCAAATCTAAGGTTTGAACTCGCGATCGACTTCTTATTTCAACTTTCTATTTTTCTCTAACGCGCTTTGCTAGTAAGATAGAAAGGACTTTTCTTGCTTGTTTAGTGAAGTCAAGCTTTGGCGGTTGCCTTATTTTTCTCTTTTTTGTTGTTTGAGAATATTATTATTCTTTTTTGTTTCTAGAAACACTTTTTAACTGTGACTTGTGTTCAAATTGCAGTTCAAGGGATCCAAAATTGTATCAACAGGAATGATCAGACAAACACTTCAGAGATTGGTTCAAAGGAATTGAAGATCATATTCTCAGACTGACAATCATGGTTTGTTTTGAGTTCTTTGAAACTGCTGCAACCAACAGCTTCAGTTATTGTAACAGAGCATTGCTATTCAAGACTAAAAATTGGACTTAATTTTCAAACCCAATGACGTGGCAATCATTTAGGATATTAAATGCAATACTCTTTCTCATATCTTCTCTATTTATCAACTAATCATATCATTTATACATCATTGGGTCTAGAAATTTGATCTACATTATGGGCTTGTATATTATTTTCCATTGTGTTTGTAGCATAAATTTGATCATCTCTAATTTGTAGCATTAAGTACTATTCTTGTAGCGATCTTGACCATTCACTCCATCAGCCAAAATTTTCTGATAAATGGTTAACTGAGCCCCGTTATCGATTAATTTTTGTGCCAAAAAATGTGTTTGAAAGTTTGAAAGCAATTTTTTGGAGATTTTCTTAGAAAGTGGTTTGTTAAAAGAAATTTATTTTAAAAACAGTTCGCTAAACAAGTTTTGTATTTTTCAAAAAAACGAAAACAGAAAATGATGGAACTTCAATAGCAAATCTGATATACATAAAAGGGTAATCTTTTTAGTCATTGATCAATTCAAAAACTAATTTGTATAGTTGTATGCTATGCTATGCTATGCTATGCTCCGCGCTGTTTGTTTTAGTGGAAATATTTTTGGTATTTTCTACATTTGGTATGATTGGAAAAAAAAGTTTTTTTTGTTGTTAATAGAAATTAAGTTAATTTGGATATAAAATATTTTTCAGCCCATTTTTCACCTTAAAGGTGAAAATCATTTTTTTTAAAAATAAAAATAAAATCTTACAAATGTAACCACTAAATAAGAAAAGCCAAACAAATTGTAAATATAAGTAATTAATTAAAATTTTAGCTATGGAGATGCGATTAGACTTTGAAAATATTTTCACTTATTTATTTTGTTTATTTTATTTATTTATTTATTTATTTTGACGTTTAATATGACGATTTATTTATTTATTTTTTTGTAATCAATAAAAAATATAGGGTGAATTACACAAACGGTCTCTATAATTTAAAGTTTGTGTCATTTTGGTCATTAATTTTTCCATTATGACACATTTAACCATGAATTTTGAATCTTATTCCAAATAAAGACAATTGATGATACCATTGAATTTTTCAAGGTAAAAATGTCAATTTGATAAAATATAAACTAATTTGACAAAAATAAATGTCAAAAATATTTTTGAATTTTAAAAAATTATTTCTACATATTAAAGATAAAATTATATAAAATTGATAAATTTTTTAGACATTTATTTATTTATTTATCTACTAAATTAATTTTTATTATGTGTTTGAATGATAATTATGTGATGGGTGGTTGTTTTTATTTTCATTAAATTAGTTTTTATTTATCCAAAAATCAAATATGACAACTTTGATATCATTATTAAACCAATCCATTAAATCAAAAAAACCCAAAACTAAAAATATTTCATATATTAAATATATTGATTACACATTAAAAATTTAATAACTACCCATTACATGATCATTATCCAAACATATAATAAAAATTAATTTGGTAAAATAAATAAATAAATAAATGTCTAAAGAATTTATCAATTTTATATAATTTTATCTTTGGTAAGTAGAAATAATTTTTAAAAATTTAAAAATATTTTTTTGATATTTATTTTTATCAAATTAGTTTATATTTATCAAATTGATGATTTTACTCTTAAAATTAAGTAATTGTATCTTCAATTGTTCTTATTTGGAAACAAAATTTAAATTTCAGAGTCAAATATGTCACAATTGAAAAATTAAGAACCAAAGTAACATGAATCCCAAACTATATGGACTATTAGTATAATTCGCCCAAAAATATATTTATTTGGGTAAAAAATAATTTTCATTTTTAAAAAATAAAAAACATATTATCAAATGTAAGCAATTAATTAAAATTTTAGTTATAGAGATTCGATTACACTTTGAAAATATTTTCACTTATATGTTCTGTTTATTACGGTTTTTGTATTTTCTAACATTTAATACTATAATTTTTTTTCCCTAGTCAATAAAAAATATATTTATTTTGATAAAAAATTAATTCTCACGTTTAAAAAATAAAAAAACATATCCTAAACTAAAATTTTACCAATATTATTACCACACGATCGTCACCTCCTCCAATGTCTCATCACCACTATTTGTATTTAAGTTTAAAAAATGCAACAAAATATAGAAAAATTATTTTTTTGTAAAAAATTATTTCTCTTGAAAAAAAAAAGAAGAGCCATTTGGAATTTTTGGATCTAGTGTGAGAAAGGTTACCTAATTTTTTATTCAAAAGTCAAGAATTAACTTTAACATTTTGAATCAATAGTCTCTATATAGCTATCATGTGTCCTGTTATATTGATGATTAATTGAAATGAATAAAGCATTTTTGTTTTATCGCTGTTACTTAAGATTTTCTTAGGTGGATCTCTCTTAGTGCTTATAATTATGAATGAATTAGGCTAATTGGTGCCCATTAACCTAACTCTTTGAATTTGAATTCAATTTGTCATGTTTTTAGTTTCATGTTCAATCAAAGCTCAAATTTTCTGGGAAAACCAATCAATATGTCATGTTTTTCTTTTCCTTACATTTAATCAAAGTCTCACATTTTCTAAGACTCCATTTGATTAGAAGGAAAATTTGATAGAAAGTGGGAGTGAAAGTGAAAGAAAATGAAGTGAAATAGGAAAAAAAAAAATATTTTTATGCAAATATTCGATTAATTTGAAAATTTTATAAGAAAAAGATAGAAAAATTTAAAAGTTTAATTATAGATAACTCACACATTTAATTTTTCTTGTATTTTTTTGACCAACAATGATTCATCCCACTAAAAACATCACCACTAATAGCACTAATGCATTAAAAAAATAGAAAAAAAACAAAAAAAATACAACTCCAAGACCAAAACATCACATCATTTCTGGCGGGACCCACTGCCACCTAATTAGTGGGAGCACTAATTAGTGCTCCCAAGCATTTTTCTTTTTTGACAGAAATTAAAAATAAGTTACAATGCTAATATATGTTATATAAGAAAATTAATTTAATTCTACTTTCCACTACTTTCAAATTAAACAAACTCATAAAAATTATTATTTTTTCTTTTTCCTTCATTTTCTATCTATTTTATCCTAAACCTAAGAAAATTATTTTGGGGCAAACTTTACTTTACCCGCTATGGTTTAGGCCATGTGCGGATTACCCTATGACGTTCGAATATCACCACATAACTCCCTTGTGGTTGATGGAATAAAGTGCATAGTTAGCTTTTTCATCTATTCTAACAGGCTGTGTAGTACACGCGAGTAATGTGCAATTGGGCATGAAAAGATGATTTTTATTTGAATTAAATGACTAAAATGTCCTCATCTTCGTCACTAATTTTCAAAGCAACCTTTCTTCTCCATTTTTCAAGACCCAGATCTGGAAACCTCTACCTAGAACCGCCGGGGGGGGGGGGGGATCTGAAAACCTCTACCTAGAACCGGGGGGGGGGGGGGGGAAGCAGCCTTTCTTCTTCATTTTTCAAGACCCAGATCTAGAAACCTCTACCTAGAAGAGAGGGGGGGGGGACTAATTTTCAAAGCAGCCTTTCTTCTTCATTTTTCAAGACCCAGATCTGGAAACCTCTACCTAGAAGAAGGGGGGGAGGGGGAGTAAAATTACCAACTCAAGAGATCTAAATCGAACAGATTTGTTAAATCCTTTTTGCCAATATTTCTGTGTCAAACAATTACCTAAAATGAAAGGATAATTTTTTTTAAAAAAAATAAAGTTTTTCAAGTGGTAGCCTCCTCCATCAGAGAGATGAACAAAGCAAACAAAACGAAGAGAAAAATAGCTCTTTCAATGTTTTAATTTCAGCACAAACATTTTTATGTCTGAAAAGAAATCGATCAATCTAGAAAAATGACTGTATGAAGAAGAACACAAGTTTAAGATGAGTTTACCATAGATCGAAATCTCAGATCCAGATCTACCACATCCCAGATCCAAATCCCCAAAATTAAACAATATAAAAAAAAATCCCAACAACGATTCCACCAAGTTAGAAGTCCAAATGCAAGACACAAAACCCCATTACATTATAACCATATGAGAGAGAGAGAGAGTAGTGGTGAAGATGGCCTTGTATTTCCGGTGCCGACATGGTGATTCAGTGCCGTCGCAGCTTCGTCGTCGGCGGCGGTGGTGGTCAGATTGGTAGATCGGCGGCGATGGAGGTCACAAACAGCGGTGACAGACGATAGCGATCGCAGATGATGATGAAGAATCAGTGTCCGAATTCGAATAGATGATGATGAAGAAACAGTGTCCGAATTCACAGATTTGTATGTAATATTTGTGTGTTAATTTAATTGGTTTGTTTGATTGATGAATTGGTTAATTAATTGGTTTGTTTCAAATTACACCACTGCACATATATATATATATATATGCAGAAATAATTCCGCAATTTATTGTGTAATACTCACTAAATTCCAACTAAGAAAAAAAAGTGAATAATTGGTTTTAAGGGTTGGTTTGGGAAGTGGGTGGGCTTTTTAGTTTTTTGGCTTTTTTGGTTATTTTAGTCTGGACTAAAAAGCTTGGTTTGGGAATGATTTTTTGGCTTTTTTGATTTTTTTTTTGTGAGAGAAGAGTGTAATGATTATGGGTTGGATGTGATGTTTTGTTTTTTGTGACAAACATAGCCTATTTTATCTTTTGTAGCTAAAATAGCCAAAAAAGCCCCATATTCTTCTTCCCAAACGGTGCCTAACTTTAAACTTGAAGGCAAATTGAACGTTAATTAATTTTTGATAAAAATTATGTTGTTTAAATTAATTTGTTAAATCAAAACCCTAATTTCAAAGATTGAAACTCTAAATTCTCTCTCTTACTCTTCTCAAATGCACAACCGTTAAATGAGAAATGCTAAAAAAAGGTTAAATATACAAGGGCAAAATAGTCTTTTTATTTCTGATGTTAACGGTATTAACTGTATACTTTACTCCATCAACCACAAGAAGATTATGTGGTGATATTTGAACGTCAGGGAAGTAATCCGCACATGGCCTAAACCATAGGGGGTAAAGTGAAGTTTGCCTATTATTTTGATCAGGCAGGTAAGGCAACCACAACTAGAGACATTTTTTTTACATTTTTTTTTTTTTAAATATAAGGTGTGACCCAATTAAAAGTGAGAATTATTTCTTTATATCCAAATTTCTCTATTTAATTGTGTTTTTCGTTTTTCTTATTGTCTTTATTTTTGAAAAAAACACAACTTACTTGATGAACTATTTTTATAAGGAAAAAAATCATTCAATAAATATTATATGTAGACTAATTTTTTATCAATATTTTTTTATACTACTAATGCAAATAATAAGTTTCACACCTATTTATTAATGCGAGTCCAATATCATTACATATAAACACATCATATTAAAAAAAACAATTAATTGCAATAACCATCCCTCAAGGTTTGAAGAAAATGTAACAAGTCTCACAATTTTAATATAATTATCCAAGTGACCAAAATTAGTGTCGATGGTTTGAAAAAAAATAAATAAGAAATACATTTCATCAATATAAAAGATACATTCATTTTTTTTATCTATGTAATTAACCAATTATGGACGAAAAGGGAGCTGAATATTGTATAAATTAAAACATTAAGAAATACATTTCATCAATATAAGCACTTGTTTTTTGAGGTTCTAATCTAGCAATATCTTTCACAATACTGGTTTCTAAAACTTACCTCCATTGTTATCCTCTCTGAACTTCAAACAATCCAAGCAAACAAGTGCTCTTTGATCCCTCAGTTTCCTACTTCGATCAAGCTATCCGGTGCCAAAATCATTGCCAGAAAGCCAGAGTGAGGATGCTAAAAGCTCAATATGTTTAACTTTTTCAATTTCATATCTTGGTTGGCATAAAAATGGAGGATGCTTCTAACTTTTGTGTGAAAAATAATCATTCTCACCAGTCCTCAGTCATTCCATCTTGACTTGTAACTGTCCTAAGGGAAACAACATGAGAATGTGTTGTTTGATCTTCTTGAACTCCAACAGATGGCAAAAACACCGCAAAAGCTCGCCATATAGAATCATAAATGCCAACATCCTTGATTGACTGAATAAAGATCTCATCTACCTGGCAAATATCAAAAAGAAAATAGAGTACTCATTAAGAATACAAAAGGATGAACCAAGATAGCCAAGAGTCATATTCCATGCACAAAAATTCCATCCACCTAGCGGAGGATTTCCAAGGCATTGCCTTTAGTGACATCACCCAAAACTCGTACTGTAAGGCCGGGCCAAGTGAAAGGGTGGCGTTTAAGAAATGCCGTAGGAACATCCAAGATCCTCCCCATTTCACAAACCTTTGAGAGAAAAAACAAAATCAAAAAGGAATCGACACAAAAGTGAATCATAGAAAAGTACATATAAGTTTGCAAAGAAACGTAAGGAAAATCATCATCCTTAAATAAGAGTTTAAGTGGCTTAATGAGCTTCAATTTCATGTCATTTGGAAGCCCTCCAACATTGTGATGGCTCTTGATTGTGTGGGAGTGTGTTCTTCCATTTCCAGGGGTCGGGCAAGATTCAATCACATCTGGACATAAAGTTCCTTGGACCAAGTAAGCAGGTTTTCTTCCTAATTTATGCTCCAAATCTTGAGCAAAAGCATCAAAGATGCAGATGAACTCTTTTCCAATAATTTTCCTTTTTATCTTTGGATCTACCACACCTTTCAGCTTACTAAGAAATTGTTGGGGATCTGAGATCTCGCCCAAGACCTTCCAGAAATCATATCAAGCAGAAAAAACACACACCCCCCCCATGAAGACACTATATTTAACGTGGTTCGGCCCAAATGCCTATGTCAACGGGAGAGTAATCAGTTATCACTATAACAATAGAGATTACAAAAAGATTTACACAATGATGGAGGAGACCACTCTCACTCAACTCCCACACGACTTTCTCTCTCACAAAGAGGGAGTCTCTTTCTGCCTCATATCTCTCTTTCTCTCTCTCTTGGTTTGCTCACACTCTCAAAACTCTCCCATTAGCCTCTCAATTTATACACCAAGATGGAAGAAGCTGGAGAGCCTGGATAGCCTTGCACATGGCTAGTTGTTCCTTCACTTTCGGTGGCCGTCTACCTTTGTGGCTTATCGGTTGACAGTCATCTTCCCTTGACTCCATGGCTTCCATTCATACATGGAGTAGAAACCCAACAATCACCCTCTTCTACTCATATAGGGTGATGTGTCATATCCATAACAAAACCTGCTACCAATCTTGTCACGTCCAAAATCCAGCATAGTCTGCATCTCCTCACTGAGACACTTACCTCCCCTAAAGCTAGAGATAACACACCGAAGAAAATATAGAGGTGCAAGAGGAAGAAGGAATCCTACATCCTCACTCAACTCACACCAGTCTCTGATTCTCTCTTGGAGAGAGCCCTCTCTTCCTATCTCCCACAGATCTTTTCCACACTTCCTTGTCTTGGATGTCTTCACTTGTTATGCTTGAACTTGCGTAACCAAAATATGTGGCACCCCCTGATTGGATGCCCTGAAACCCTTGCCTGGGATGCCCTTGACTGACATGCATTACCTTGCATGACCAGTTATTGGAGCAACAGAAAACTTGTCGTTTGTTCTATCAATGTCCTCAATTTTCTTTGCTCGGAGTTTTTTCTCTGAACTATCAACCTTTGCCCTCTGTAACCTCCTAGTGTTTCTACATATGCTCGTTGTATATGTCTTTGCAATCCCTGATTTGTTGTTCAGTAGATTGATGGTTGACAGTAGTGTGACAACCCTCACCTCTCATTAGTGTTAAACTGTGATTGAGCATGATAAGTAACTGATTAAGCTGAAATTCTGAACTGATTGCATGAGTATGCTGCTTCAAATGCATTTCTATCTGTTTGATTACTGAATGATCTGTTCGTGTTTTAATTTTGGACTGCGAATTGAAAGCCTTATTGGCGACCGAACCAGAAATTGATTGGTATTTTATGCTAATTAGGATTTATGTGATTTTATGGTAGGTTTAATTAAAATTTGATTTGGAATGGTTAAATTAGCATTGTTAATGTTAAATTGATTGAACCTAGTTATATTACATTGGTTTGAACTTATTTCACTTTTGCCATTGAGTGGCCATTTTCTACAATTTTGTTTGGGACTTAGTTATTGCATTTCATACACTTCTTCATCACTTTTCCTAGACCAAACGTGAGAGAGAGAGAATTGGAAGAGAATTGAATTCAACTAGAAACATTGGCTTGGAGACTTGAAAGGAATTGAGGAGAATTTGCAAAATTGAGCTAGCATATTTGGAATTCAAGACCTAAGGTAGGAAATCCTTTCCCTTAATTATGAATTTGAGTTGTTTCTTGCTTGGTCCATGGAAATTTGGAGTTTAAAGTCAAGAATTAATTTAAAGAGTTGAATTGGGAATTAATTCATGCATGCATGTTCATATCATAGTATTTTGAGGTTGTTTTTCATGAAACCTTTACATGCATGTCCATATTTTGGTTGTAGTCCATGAATTTACCATGTCTCTCTATCAAATTGCCATTTTAATCTTGGTTTGATGTGTTAGAATTCAAGGGAGATCTTGTATGTAGCATTTAAGTTTTATTCTTGAAGTTTCTTTGAAATTTGTGTTCAATTATCACATCTTTGGACTTGATTTCATAAATTGATCTTTGAAACATGTTGTATTATGGATTTTTAAGTGTTTTCTAGAAAATTGGCCCAAGAGGTTGAGTTTTGGTGTGTTGAATGCTTGGTTTGAGCTTTGAAGGCAAATCTGAAAAACCCAGAATTTGGCTTCCTCGCTCGAGCGAAGGATTCCACGCTCGAGCGAGCACCTTTGTTTTTTGAATTCCGCTCGAGTGACGGAATGCTGGCTCAAGCGTAGATTGCAAGCTCTCAAGTTTTTGTGAACGCAGATACACGCTCGAGCGACGGAACCTACGCTCGAGCGAAAAGCTGTGTCTCATGCTCGAGCGAGCATCGAGCGAGCGTCGAGCGGAGATTTTTAACAACCAGTACTTTTGTATTTTTACAGACTGCTCGAGCGAAGGAGTTTACGCTCGAGCGACCCCTCTATTTTGGCAAGCTCGCTTGAGCGAACAAAGCCACGCTCGAGCGAGACCCCTATTTTCAGCAAATTTTGAAAAGTGTTTTAAAATACATCTTTGTATCCTCTTTCCATCCTAGGCATTCCTAGGCCATGTTTAAGGCATCTTAAGGAGGATATTGATGTAGAACCACACTGAGTCAAGTTAAGGGGCTAAGTTATTAATCCCAAGTGTGTAACTTAGTGTGTATTCGTTCTGCAACTGTGTAGGGTTGGCATCCGAAGACGCTCCTTAGCTTGCTTGTAGCCCAGTGCTCTGTGAGTAACAATGTTGTAAAGATATGTTCAATTATGATTATTTTCTGAATGATCAACTGTATGCTTTCTGAAATGATATTGTTTACTGAATGAATGTTTGTCCTATTTGTAAACTGTACTCGTGGCATCCATATCAACTTACTGTTACTGTTACTATTACTGCTACTGTTACAGAGATCTTTGTCGGTTCCAATGTTGGAACCATTACTGTTTACTGTTTGATGGCCATCAACTGACTGTTCGGTCTGTTAAGACCTACTGTACTGTTTGGCTATTGGATGTACCACATATGACTATTATGGTTTCTAAATAACTGTATAGCATGAAATATGAGCCACTGACTGAATAATTGACTGTTTTAATTACTAAAAGGACATTCATTCTTAACCTCTTTACGCATTTGTTATTCACTGGGTTTTAGCTCACTATTTATATTTATATGTAGGTGTCCAGGCACCGGACCGAAGTTAGGAGCATCAAGTTAAGCTCTGGTTTTGTCAAGCTAACCATCGTGCCTCACTTTGAGGTTCCAAGTCTGTTCAAGCCAAGGCTGTTTTGGGGTGTTCCAAATTCACCCTTCTGTCTCTGTTTTGTAATAAGTGTTTTAAACTTGACTGTACAGTTACGGTGAAGGGATTAGGTTCCTAACCCAGATGTTGTATATATGTTTTGGTTATGAATGTGGCTTGTTTATAAAAGTCTTTTTGCATTCGAGTATTCACAGCTCATTGGACATCTTTTATTTACTGTTTGGCTTCCGCCAACCCCTTATTCTGTATTACTGTCATTACTGTTAAGCAGGCCTTTGGTAATCACGGATTACTGGCCGGTTGCGATGCTAAACGCATAGGGGCGGGTTTGGGTCGTGACAAGTAGTTCCATCTGTCAAAGCATCATTAGCTATGCAATTTCTTGTATAATGCTCTCACCCATAGCTTCTGGTCTTTCTGCACTTGAGCTCGCCTGAAAGATTCGCATCACTACCATAGAGAAAAGAGACTTGCCACTCCTTGGGGCACACTCTTGCATTTTATCCATCTCAATTTCTTTGTCTAGAAGTTCCTGTGAACTTTCAACAACCCGTTGCTGCACACTATACTCGCGTTTTCTCTGTACTGTACATCTGCACCTTGCACGATACTTTTGCGTACCCATCTGTGCTCTTGTACTCCTATGCTTGCGCTCTATGCTCCTCTGCAACTATTGTTCTACTAGTCCATATACCAACAGTACCTACTCGTATACAATAGCTCCAACTGTTACAACATTCCCCTGAGCCTGTACTGGTCACCAAATGATTTATTCGTTGATGAAGTGGACTTTTGATTTTGATTGAACCAGATCTTTCGATCAACTCCGGCGATAATCATCTGCAATCCTCTGATCGCCCCTGACCAATCCTGATCTCTATCGATCCGCCATTTGATCAAGCCTAATCTCCTCTGGTCTCTAATGATCTACCTCTCAATCTATATCTGGTTGTCCAATTCGGTCACAATCTGTTTATTCTAACCTCCTCAGTGATTCCGCAATGTTCCACAATATCCAGCAACGTTCCTTCGGCTATTGAAGATGACAAACTCCCATGTTTTGACAATCTTCAAAAAATCGTTCAGAATCTCACTATTTTGGCCTCATGGTTGCGTCCGGAACAATCCATTTAGGTAAGACCAACGTTCATTGCACTTTCGGGGGTCATTGAAAAAATTTCCCTAAAGTTGGGCCACACCACAATTTCTGAAAAATCTGGGCCCTCATTGCAATTTTCCAAAACTCCAGGGAATGTTCTGTTAACACAAGAAATATTCTGTGACTGTCCGTCTGACGTCGTCTGTCATGTGTCAGAGCTGACATCACCATACATCATACTGGCATCATCCTGTAGGACCCCTCATGGGTTGGGTCGACATGCCACCCGCTGACGTTATCTGGGTCGAACCCCTCTTGGAACGGACTTGGATCACATTTGGGCGACCCACCCACCTGTTGATGTCACTTTGGCATCAACGCTGCATCATCCTCCACCTAAAAAATATAACTTTTAAGGACACAGCTTAGGAGTTTTGAACCCATGGCACCACAACACTTTATCCACTTTGCCAAAGCCACTCCTTGTGCTTGACATCCCTTAAATAATATTTAAACACTTCGACTTTGGTAGAAGGTGGTTGTTTTCAACCTCTCGTTGCATATGTAGCACATGTCTGAGAGTTGTCCTTACTCGTCATTTTCAGAAAGCGCATAAAGTCTACCTCAGTCTTTGTTAGGGCTCATTTTTCTAGGTCTGGATTCCTCTCATTGAGACCTTTCTCCTGGTATGCTCAAAACTCGATTTCGAGCAACTTGATTTCTGGGCCATTTTGGAAAAACACATTGTTTTTCATCCTTCTAGCTCTGATACCAATTGTTAGGGATCCGAGAACCTGTCCAAGATCTTCCAGAAATCATACCAAGCAAAAAAAACACACACACACACCCATGGAGACACTATATTTAACGTGGTTCGGTCCAAATGCCTACGTCCACGGGAGAGTAACCGGTTATCACTATAACAATGGAGATTACAAAAAGATTTACACAATGGAAAAGGAGGCCACTCTCACTCAATTCCTACATGGCTCCTCTCTTACAAAAAAGGAGCCTCTCTTTGCCTCACATCTATCTCTCTCTCTTGGTTTGCTCACACTCTCCCCTCAACCTCTTCATTTATACACCAAGATAGAGGAAGTTGGAGAGCCTGGCTGGCCTTGCACATGGGCAGTTGTTCCTTCACTTTCGGTGGCCATCCACCTTTGCAGCTTGTCAGTTGGCAGCAGTCTTCCCTTGACTCCATGACTTCTATTCACACATAGAGCAGAAACCCAACAAAAATTGCTCTGTACATCAACAGAAGTAACGAGTAAACAAAGGTCCTGCTCAAAAGTTTCCATCATGCGTTCTTTTTCCGCGTACCTAGGGAAAATAAAGACTGCAACCAGAATTCAAATGGAAACACAATTAAAAAAAACCCTATTTTTTGAGATATTAATAAAAAAAATCTAGCTTTCTAGGTCTTGCAATAGGGAAGTGGCTCCACTCTTACCTCAATAAACCATTGTCAACAAAAACGCAATGAAAGGGAGGCTGCAACTGTGGAATCCACACCCCCAGATAATGCACAAATCACATGATCTTCAGGCCCCGCCATGCCTTTGATAACTTTGATTTCTTCATGGAGTACATCTTCCATCTTCCAGCTTGCGGTTACTCCACAAACATCAAAGAGGAAATACCGTAGTGTTTCCATCCTTTCAGGTGAATGTGTCACCTGAACAAAATGGTTCTGGTATGGAAGTGTAGATATCAATACTAATATGCAATAGCCATCAAACACATTATAACAACACCACATACTTGTGCATACCTCATTGGACCAAAGACAGTTCTTATCTACACAATCATTTTTGCATGTACTTATACTAGCAATGATGTCGACCAATAAGATTATCAGCGCATACATATGTCAAGCTATTCCTAAAATTGAAAGATAACCATAATTCACCTAGTTTGGCCATGAAATCATATTACATGCCTTCTGTCCATAAAACCCACTTCCTATTTGAGTGGGATTAAAGTTTATTTATGAACATGTTTCCTCCTGCTTAACCGTATTTTCCTTTAAGTGTACATTTGTTGAAGCATCCTCATGCAATTGCTATTTAACGTAATTAAAGACAAACATAAATGATAGAAAACAGAACTAACCAATGTACTAATTAACTAAACAATCTAGCATCAAACAGAGAATGCTATTTGACACATATTTGAACACCATCTTTATTTCTCAGTTCACACCATTTTGTCTACAAGAATGATTTAGACCACTAAAAAATACACCACTAATGGCACTAATACATTGGGAATGACAAAATAAAAAAATAAAAAATAAAAACAAGGCATAGAAAGTGGGCAGAGCCCATTGCCACATCATTAGTGCTCTCTCTAGTGATTCCTTTTTAGTGCTCCCAAGCATTTTTCTTTTGTCTATTCAGATATCGCCTAACTACCAAACAAAAATTCATTGTTCAGATATCAATAAACAATGAACTTTTGTTCCATAGTTGGAATCTAAACAAAAAAAAAAAAAAAATGGTGTGAGAACTTTTGTGGTGTGCCAATAGAGGTTCCTGCATTCATCAACTCTTCCATCCAATTTGAAACAAAATGACAACATGCAACCTTAATTTGAGTAGTGTCCTTTCCACAATCAAATAAGAGTAATGGCAGGGATTATGAAAAAAATATTATGAAAATCATAAAAAAATTTCTATTATTAAATTACATATATAATAAAACACAACATATTAAAAATTTTCATAAAATATTTTATGATATTTTTTTGATGATCCCTAATGTTATTCATCCGATAATGGTGGTAAAAAAGCCATGTAATGATTCACACAATTATCATCTCTTCCTATAATTTCAAAACTTGGCCCTGTTTGAGAAGTAAATTTTTTAGCCTTTTTTTTTATTAAAATAATTAATAAAAATAAAATAGAATAAAATAATTAATAAGATAAAACATTATATTTAAATCATAAATTTAAATCAGCTAAAAAAATCTAACTATTAACTCAAACATAACCTTTTTAATTAAATTAAAATAATTAAAAAATTAAAAAACTAACTAAAATAATCAAGGTAGTATTTGGTAGAATTTTAGAATTATGATTTGAGAATAGAGTTATATTTTGAGTTTTGGAATTATGATTTGAGTGTGGAAAATTTGTTTGGTTATGAGTTTTGAAAAGAGTTTTAAATTGAATTTGAATTGAGTGATGTTGCATATGATATTTGATACAAAAACTTACAACTCATAACTAAACACACAACTTAAAATTCTATTCAAAACTTATAAAATTTTTAAAAAAAATTTCACAAATATTTTTTTTTTGTAATATAAAAATAACAGGTCTAAAAAAAAAAAACGAACACTGTTCTGGTCAACCGGCCGAACGACCGGTGGGATGTCTGGTGAGACAATCGGTTAGCCTAAATTTTCCTGGGTTGAAAAGAGTTTTTAAAAGTGAGTATGGAATTAATTTTTAAAAACACTAAATAGCAAACTCAGATAAATGTAGAATTATATTTTGAAAGTTACACCAAATGGAACCCAAATTTCCAAAAGGGCCAATGTCATCAATGATCCCACGAGAAAATCAAAACTGCCTTTGTCGTGCTGAATACTATCAACGATACAGAAAGCCCATGATAACATTCACAAAAACCAGCTAAGTAAGAGCCAATCTTTCAAAAGAACAGAAACACAAACCCAAACAAGGCACAACAAGCCCTCTCAAACCTCAATTTCCATCTTCCCATACTCCTGATTCTCCCCAACCCTAACCTCCCCACCAAGCCTCTGCACAACACGACGGCGCGGGGAGCGAGCGGGGGCCACCGGAGAGGATGATGACACGTGGGTTTACGTCCGCGATGGATTTGAGAGGATGGAGAGAGGCTTCGAATTCGGTTGATGAGGTGGGTGTACTGAGAACCGAAGTCTAAAGGGTTTGGCAGTTGAGGGTGAAGAGAGAATAGTAGGGTTTTGGGGTTTGATTTGATGGAGAAGAGTCCACAACATAAAACTGGTCTTGAGGGGTTTGGCGGGAAGTATACCTAACTTTACAACCAAAAATCCAATTGGAAGGTTTTAAATTTATAAGAAAATTCATTCTTAGTGTTTGGTGTATAATTGGATGTTAAAATCATGGTAAATTATAATTTGTTTTCTAAAATTTGATTCAATTCCCTTTTCTTTTTTCTTTTTTTTTCTTTTGCTCAATTTGGTCCATAAAAAAATTATTAAGTTGCCGTTCGGCAAAAATTCTTTTTAGTTAGTTTTTTAGAGTTGAGATTTTTTAGTTTGAGACTAAAAAGTTTATTTGGTATTTTTTATTTTTTATTTTTTTGACTTTTGTGAAGAAAAAATAAAATAATTATGATTTAAATATGCTATTTGTTTTATTGATTTATTTAACTAATTGTATATTTTGTATTTTTTTAATTCCAACTGAAATGTCCAAACGAAGACTAAGAGCTTGTTTGGTTTGTTTTTCAGAAAATTTTTTAAAAAAATTCTCTACAAACAAATTTTCAAGAGTAATCAAACCAAACAAATTTTTCTAAAAAAAATCTCAAAATTTTGTTTGGTTACCTACTTTCCAAAATCACACTCTCTCATACACATCAAATCAATCACTTTTTTTAAAACACTCTCTCTAAAATAATTTTCCAAAACCATTTTTGAAAAAAGACAAACCAAACAAATTTTTGTACTTTTTATCTCAAAAACTACTTTACAAACACAAGCCAAACACACTTTAATTGTTTCAAAATTTGATTATATTGAGGTCTCGTTTGGGAACATGCTATTTTAGTAATTTTTTGACTTTTTAACTAAAATATGAGATGAAAAAAACTAATATGTTTGAGATGACTTTTTTACTTTTTATAAAAAGATGTGTAAAAAATAGAAAGAAAATAAAACTTTTAATTTTTTTTATATAAATTATTGACTTTTTAATTTTTCTAATAACTTTTTAATTTTTAAATTAAGATAGTCACTTTGCCAAACGAGATCTGGTAAACTTTAAACTGCTAGTACGCATAGACTTTCAAGGGAACAAGTCTAAAAGGAGTTTCCTTTGCAGGACAAGTTGTTTATGAAATTTTGAATAACAAAACTTATGTTGACTTTTATGAAACACACCAATTTAATTTATTTATGCGTAAATTACATTGATTTTTTTTGAAGTTTGAAAAAAAAAAAATCAAATTTTATAAATTTATCATAATTACATTAAATTTTTATAAAATTTTAAATCACATAACATGCAATGTAAAATTTATCAATAATTTACTTGTATAAATAAAAAAAAATATTTTATTATTTTTATATTAAAAGACATATTTAGTTTTGGTTATCTCAATATCTACACAGCACTTGCATTACTAACGCCTCGTTTGGGAACAAGTTATTTTAGTAATCTTTTAATTTTTTATGAAAATATGTGCAGAAAAGTAGAGAAAGTGATGTGACAACTTATAGTGACTTTTTAGCTAGAATATATAGTTAAAAATGATGCCTAATTATTTTAAACTTAAAAGACTTAGGAATTATTTGGGATGAATTATATAAGTGTATTTTTTAACTAAAAAAATAGAAGAAAAAAATATATATATTTAAAATAATTTTTTGATTTTTTATAAAAAAATTTGTATTAAAATATTATATCACCTAACAAAATTACTAAAAAACTCTTATGTGGACTGACGATTGACATGCTTTCCGCCGTGCCTGTCAGTGAACGAATCCGGATCCTCGGTAGCGCCACCCTGTAGCACTACCCTGTAGCCCCCAAAACGACGTCGTTTTGGGGGCGGTTTTCAGAAAAAAAAAAAAAAAAAAAAACGCAGAAGAGAGGGAGGGGAAAGGAAGGAGAAGGAGAGGGAGAGGGGAGGGAAGGAGGGAGGAGGGCGAGCTCGCCGTCGTCGTCCTCGCCGTCCTCGCCGCGTCGTCGTCCCTCGCCGCCATCACTGCCGCCGTCGCAGCCGTCGTGCAGCCATGGCAGCCATGGCTGCTCCACCTCTCCGCCTCCTCCTCCTCCTCCTCCTCCTCCTCCTCCTCCCCCAATATTTATGGCCCCCTCCAGTTCAGTCCGGCCCCTCCTCCTCCCTCCCTCCTCCCTCCTTCCCTCCCTCTCCCTCTCCCTCTCCTTCTCCTTCCTCCCCCCTCCCTCTTCTGCGTTTTTTTTTTTCTTCTGAAATCCGCCCCCAAAACGACGTCGTTTTGGGGGCTACAGGAGGCGCTACAGGGAAAGGGGCACAGACGACCTGGACTCGTCAGTGAACTGATGCTTTCCGCCGTGCCTGTCAGTGAACTAAGTCAGTGCACTGTTGACCATTGCTGCATTGCTCTTCCTTTCTTTTTTTTTTTCTTTTCAACAATGATAGAGACCACTAATTTTGGAACTCTAAAAGGACCACTAATGACATGACACTCAATAAAAAAAGAAAAAAAATACAACACCAAGGCCAAAACATCAAATCATTCATGATGAGGCCTACTGCCACATCATTAATGGTAGCACTAATTAGTGCTCCCACTCATTTTCCTTTTCTTTTTCCTTCACAAGTGAGCTGCAGGGGATAAACAAGGGCAAAAGACTTTTGCCCTCCGACAAATCAGCCCAGTTTTCCACCAAAAAATGATGAATAATATAAACTTTTTTGATTTTGTACTCACTTTTTGACTTTTTAGATTAACTCAAACACTTACTTAATAAATCTATATTTTTTTAAGTGGATATTGAAAATGATCTAAATAAATATATTTTTTTACTTTTATAGAAAGATGTACAAAAAAATAAATAAAAAAGTACTATAACCTAAATAAGTATGCTTAATTAAATAATTACACTTATATAAGTTGTGCCTAACACCTCTATATTTGAGAAACGGTGAGTGTTAAGATAAAGGAAATACAATTATTATATATTATACTAAAAACAAAATATTTGATAGGTTTATGTGATTATACGAGGCAACTCATTGAGAAAATAACAATGCTATAGACCACTAAATTCCTACCACTAACACCACCACTAATGATATAAAAAGTAAAAAAAATAAAAAATAAAAACAAAACTATGACACAGAATACATGTGACAGTGAATGGGACCCACTACCACATAATTAGAGCAACCACTAATTCCTAGTCTGCATCATTTTTCTTGAGAAAAACTATCCCATGAACCCCTCCTCCCTGGCAACACTATGCCACCCCATTCACAGAAAGATATTGCACAGATAGAAACTTTACACAAACTCATAAAAATCGTATCTTTCGCTTCCTTGTAGAGAGACAAAAGACAAGGATAAATGCATAAAGAAAGTGAAGGAAAAAACATTGTTTGTTTGGTATCCTATTACATAGAGAGGGGAACAGAGTTGGGGATGTGGAGAAGAAGCTTGTGATTGAATCTTGATTTCAACTATTTCATCAATTGCTCTATGGTAAGCATACTCTACCACCATAGAGAGAATGAAAAAAAGAGAAGTGAAAAACCGTGTTTGTTTGGTATAATTCTATTGTTGTTTTCCCTTTTTTTGTGCCCACTTTTTCTGATTGTCTTTCTGGATTGTTTGATTTGATACAGTGGCGATACAGATCCCCTCAGATTCCCACCCCCACCATCCCCGCACACACCTGAGGTTGGTGAGTGGGGGAGAAGAAAAAAATTTTTTTTTTTTGACCAATGAAAGGCAGAGGGGTCGTGGGGTTGCTTGCAAAAGGGGGTCTAAGTCTTTTTTGGATTTGATATTAGATAGTGATGGAGAGCCCCTCCAATCACCATCCCCACCACCCCACACATGTAGCAGGTGGTGATTGGAGGACAAGGGGAAAAATGACTTAGACCCCCAGCTGGGGGTGCTGGGGTCGGCTCCTATTGGACAAAAAAACTGTTTTTCATTTTTTTTTTTTTCAGCCAATGGGGGGTTGACACCTCACTGGGGATTGTCAGTAGGGTCACCCCACTGAGGGTCTGTAGCATAATCGAAACAAAAAAAAAGAAAAAAGAAAATCCAACCAATGAGAGAGAGGGGGTCAAAGGGGGTGGGAAAAAAAAGGGTGTCTTAGACATTTTTCTTTGTAAAATACAAGTTTCTGGTTTTCTTTTTGTATATTTTGATTAGAAGTTTGAGGGTTGGTGATTTGGATATTTGTCTCGGTGGATTGGATTGTATTCTAGGCTAGTATGTGAATTGAGCTTCTCTATATTGTTGTAGTACTTTAGTTCATTTGCATTGAACAATGTTATTCTCTTGCATTTTCATCAGGGGTTTTATTGTTTGTTGCCATCAATTTTTTTTTTCCCCTCATTGTTAATATTGCTAATTAGAAAAGAGCGACCTAGGCTAAAGTGGAATTTAGGGAGGGCATAGATAGATTGTTTCCGCGACGCCAATGGAAAGCCAAAACTACCCCTTTTTGTTAACTGTGATTCAAAATTGAAACCTTTTGGAATTGGTATAAGTTTTCTGGTTTTGGTCCCTTCTAAGGTTATATGTTCCTATCTACTGTTCCAATCTGATTTGGGTTTCCTGTTAATTCATTCAAAGATTGTTGTGATGTTTGTTATACTACTATTTCCTTTTTAACTTTCTGATCAATTTTTTGCCATTTTTTTGCCGTTATCTTCAAGGAAAGATGGAACAAAGAGAGAGGATGAAGATGAATTATGCTGGAATTTTGTTGTTGTAATCTCAGATTCAAGAATTTGCTTCATGGGGAGGAACGGGTTGAAGTCACTGGTTTGAATTTGAAATAATTTCAGGTTCCCGTTGGAGTAGGGTTTACAGTTGGGGCTTAGTTGCCAATTGAGTTCTCTTGCATAATTTTTAGTTTTGTGAAGTGCTAGTTTTAGCGGTGCCTCTCAGCTCTAAAATGAGTCAGGACCAAAAATTCCTACAACGTTGGGAATTCAGGAGTAGAGACGATGACCTTGATTCTTCAAGCGAGGACTCCAAGTCGAGTTCTAGTGGCAAGGCGGTTCTCAAGAAGCATGAGCTGGTTTCGAATTTGATTTTGCCTGAAAATGATGAAACTATAAATACTCCATTGTCTCAACAGGAGAGTGAAAAGGGTCGTGATAGGGTCCCTTCTGAATTCGGGAAAGCTCACAAAATGCACATTGGACGAAGGAAGAAAAATAATGCAGTTAAGAACAAGATCAAGACTGATTCTATGAAAAAAAGCAATAGAAAGAAGAATGATCGCATTAAGCATGAGCCTGTTTTGCTGGATGATTTTAAGATCTTCATGGAATCCATAATAGAGGAGCTTAAAGTTGCGAGAGAGAACTCATTTACATGGATGAGAGAAGAGATGAAAAAGTTGGTGCCTGTTGAGTTGGCTTCAAGGCCGACAAGGAAAGACGGTAGTGGCATGGAGAAAATTGGCAAAGTGAAGAATCAGAACAACATTGAATCCGGCTTGAAAACTCAAAATTTTGACGGTGGATCCTTAGGTAGGTCTGTGAAAAGCGATAAGACAACTGATTCGAATAACTGCTTAGAAGTTCTTGAAGAGCGAGTTAACCCTGACCGAGCCATTGGAACCATTACATCAAATGAAAAGGGAAAAGTAGAAAGGTCGAGATTATCTGTTAAAAAACCAATATGTTCATCGTCTAACCTCTCTGATCCGGTGACTACTTCTCCATATTTGACTTCACCCGCCGTCCTGTCTGAGCCACGAGTTGAAAACCACAGGCTTGGTTCTTCTCCAAATTTAGTTATCGATGCAAGTACACACCGAGGATACTTTTCAATCAACCATCAAGAAGGACAATTTGGGAGTTTTTCTCAAATGGGTTCCCAAAATATGGATTGTTTTTACCGATACAATGCTCAAACTTCAACAATGGGAACCAGGTTCCCAGTACCTCTTCATCAGGGGTTAGGCAACGGTTTTAACACCCCAAGCCAAGCTGTTCTTGAGAACTCATCCTGTGACAGTAACAGTTTGGGTCTGCAGATGAGTGGAGGAGTGATAAGATTCTCTGGGGCAAGTCATGCTTTATCAAAGCACTTTGTTGCCAACAACTTCCCTAGTCAGCTGAGCTATAAAACTGAGGGCAGACTTTTGGCATGTGAAAGGCAAGATCAGAAAGATGGTAATCTGTACTCAAACTAGTGTAAGGAATGATAAATTTAACCGTAGAAGGAGTTGAAATCCTTGACTGATCGTTTCTATGCAGTTTGCCTTCGCTATTTATCATTCTTCTTACTTTATTCATGATTCAATTTTTATCAGTGGAAAGAAACGAGATTTGCAATTGTTCGTAGAAGAAATGTTGGCTATTAAATTTGGTTTCTATCAGCAATTTGTGTCATGAGAGTTGGAAATGTTCAGTAACTTGCCAGGAAACCAACACTAGTAAATTATGAGTGTCTGAAAATGATTTCAGTGGTCTTCTGTGCCTATAATCAGGTATATGAACCTTGTCGCATAACCACATATATATACTAGCAGTGGATTCACACCATATGTAAATGACTTGATTAATCCTCTGAAGTTAGGATTACTATTCTACTAGGTAGTCTATGTGTTTACCCATCTTCTAACTATTTTGTAAATGATTGGTCAATGGGATAGTTTGTTAAGAAGTGACCGTGCAAATGAGAGGGCCTTTGGCATTGTAAAAACTTCACTGCTCTTTCGTGCAAGTGCTGATGCAAACCTAAAGTTCAGCTAATCTCCATCCATGGTTAAGTGTTATCATCAGAGGTCAAATTTGCCCCCACCTAACAATGCTCCAATAGAAAATGTTATTTTTCCTTCTAAATTTTCGTACAAAATAATTTACCAGAATGACATGTTAGTGACTTGATGTTTAAAAACACTTTTTAATGTTTTTCTTTTTTAATGTGATAAATCAATAATTTTATTACATCATTGTGTATATAATTTCTATTTCTCTACTTCAATTTTCCTTTACTTTTGCCTTCTAGAAGCATGGGAATGACTGTCAACTAATTTTGGTTGGTACCATCAACATTTGTCCTTTCTTCATTAACATTTGTATACATATTTTCTTGCTTGCGGAGTCTAAGAGATGGGCATTTCGAATCATCATCGTGGACACCAAGAAACTTTTGAAGTGAGTCTTGTGAAAGTATAAAAGGGATGGAATCTTGAAGAAAACTGCTTAAATAACTTAATAATTTGTTAACTTTTTAATTTTTAAAAATTAACCGAACTCTAATTTAATTTTATTTGACAAATTTTCAATATATAAATATATATCCTAATCCAATAGTGATTGTTTACACCACTATGGCCGTCATATTTAAACCGTAACCTTTGGATGTAAATGACAAATACAAATTAGGTCAGGAAGGGGAATAGCTTGCATTAAATAATCTTATGGTTGATTAAATGGAAAAATATTTTAACGTAGATTATTAGCTTTGAGAGCCACATGGTCAAAGGTATCGATCCTCGTGTTCTGAAGATCATATGCTGATTATATGTGGGCATCTACTTTTTAAAAAATGAATTTATTCATAGCCTAATACTGGCTCTAAAAAAAATATTTTAAAAAAAAAAATCACAATTTTAATAACATTCTAAAAAGTAAACTTATAAAATTACCATGGACGTCTTTGTTGCAGTTTATTAAGGTGTTTATAGATTTTAGAAAAAAAAAAAAAAAAAAAGTTTGCATAAAATTGTTTATCAAACTTTTACTTATAGTTTATGATTTAAAAAATCACTCCAATAAATTTTAAATAAATAATTATTAAGAAGTCAAAGAAAATATACTTTTAACTTTCGGTTCGATATTATGATTTGTAAACATATGCATGTAAGTACTTTTTGTCGAATGACTTTATTTATTTTAGGAAGTGGGTTAAAAGTCAATTTTTTGATTTTTTCTTTTTTGGACTTTTTTTTGAAAAAACAAGTAAAAAAAATAAAGAGGTGATGTAATTTTAAAAAGTCAAAAAATTAAAAAATTGACTTTCAACCGAGTGGAATTAATTCTAGAACTTTTATTTTGGTTTTTATGAGGTTAATTATGTAATTTTAATTGATAATTAGGTTTTAAAATATTCAGGTGCCTATTGTTTTACAAAGCTTGATTCGAAGTGAATTAGGATTATTATAAGCTTTAAAAGTTAAAGCCTTTTGAATAAAGTGTTAAACCATGATTCCTGATGGCTCTTCATTGTGGACTTTTCAATACTAATAATTATTATCAATGTTAAATTATTGAATAGTGTTAGATCATTGCTGACGTACAAATATACATATTAATCTATGGTTTTGTTATATCTATGGTACTGCTTGTTTGGAGTTGCTTACCATCTTCTTCTATTTATTTATTTTTTTTAAAAAATTTGTAATATAGCGTTTAACGTAGTTTTTTCACAAAAATTTAAAAGTTATTTTCACCCTCTTAAAAGAAAAAATTATATAAAAATAATAAGTATTTTTTATCAAATTAATTTTTAATTTAATTAAAAAAAGACTCCGAAAATCAAACCAAACATAACTAAAAGGGACAATTAAAAAAAAAAAAAACTCCAAAATTAGTCTTGTAAAATAAAAAAATCATAAATTTTAAATTTTATTAATTTAAACCATAATATTTTGATTTATTTTGAATCTAAATCATTCGTTTATTTTTGTTAAGTAAAATCGATAAAAAAAGGATTATTTTAATTATTAAATCAATATAAATATACATAAAATATTTAAAATATCATTTTCATTGAGTTTACTTAATGGAAATAGGTAAATAAGATTATTTTAATATTTAAAATATTATTTTTGTATCGATTTTACTTAATTTAAATAGGTAAATAATTTAAATTGATAAAGATCAAAAATCATGACTTATTTTATTATAAGATTTAAAGAGTTTTTTTTTTTTTAATTTTTCCAAATTGAAATTCCCTTGAAATTCCCAAAAAATACACTAAAGCTCTGTTTGTTTCAATGTAATAAAATATTTTTCTTATAAATTAATTTTACACATAAAACTTGTTTTTGTTTTTGTTTTTGTTTTTCAGCATTTGATTGATATTTAAAACAAAAATATTTTATTGCATAACAAAAAAAATTTGATTCAATAAAATATCATATATGAATTTTTAGTGAGTTAAGACATTTATTTAAAAAAATTAAATATGTTAAAAATGTGATGAGTGAGAGTCAATTTTATAAAATTTAAGTTATGAAAAATTTAAAACTAAGTCATTTTTAAAAATATAATACAAAAATAATTTTCTTAAAAAATATTTTAATTACATTTTATTCAATTAAATAACAAAAAATAAATAAAATAATTTTAATAAAAATATTTTAGGTCAAAATAAAAACAAAACGACATTAGAGCATCTCCAACGGTGAATCAGATTTTTCATCAAATTTGAGTAAAAAATGACTCATTTCACCAAATCTGATATCACATGCTCCAACGGTTCACCTTTCACCAAATCTGTCCCGGGACAACCGGATGGTCGACCGGCCGATTGACCGGTTAGGCAAAAAAAATTTTTTTTTTTTTTTGAATTGTTTGAACTTTTTTTTGAACTTTCTGAACTTTTTTCGGGACGACCAGGTGGTCGACTGGCCGGTTGACCGGTTAGGCAAATTTTTTTTTTTTTTTTTTTTTTTTAACGGTTTGAACTTTTTTTCTTGAACTGTTTGAATCTTTTATTGGTTGACCGGTTGGTCAACCGGCTGGTCGACCGATTGTTATAACCCAACGATCAGTAATAGTGATTTGGTGAAATGCTTCACCTGTTCTCAGTTTGATGAAATGTTTAGTGAAATCTCATTTTGATATCGATTTGGTGTACCCGTTAAAACAATAAACAATAACTTTTTTATCAAATTTAAAATTTGATATTAAATTTGATGAACCGTTAGAGATGGTCTTACACGTCGCCGCAATTCGGTAAACGTCCCCTCTGCACCATCTCGCTCTCCCAAAACTAATCACAGCAGACCCATTTTTTCTATTTTATTTATTTTATTTATTTATTTCATTAATTTTTTAATTTTCTTAAGCTAGAACTGTGGATAGAAGTGTTTTGGATTCTCTTTGTCCGTCTCTCTCTCTCTCTCTCTCAAAATCTCTAGCTGTATATAAATATATTTTATATATATAAGTGGAGACTTGAAAGGTTCTGATGCATTGAAAGGAGACGCATCAAAATTGAGAACTTTGATGGATTTGCGAAGAATTTGCTGGGTTTTGTGCAGTTACACAGTGGTTTTGCTCATCTTCAACAACCCTTGTTCGGTCAAAGCCGGTGACATCATTCAAGGCGACGATTCGGCTCCGAAGAAGCCTGGTTGTGAGAACGATTTCATACTGGTACATCTAATCCTCCTTTTTTATTTTTTGTTTTTCTATACAACGCCCTTTTTTTTTTCTCTCTCTGATTCTTCAACTGGGTCTTCATTCTTTTCTTCAATCGTTTTGTCAAAGCTCGTGAATCTAGTTCTGGGTTTGACTACAAAAAGAAAACAATGGTGGTACATGTAGAAAATTAGTTCTATAATTTGGGGCCTTTAAAATTAACCTAATAATTTCAGCTGCTTTACTTTGTTTTGTTTTTGTTTTTCATGCTTCAAAATTTCATTGATGTGCAATTCAAATATGGTATTTTTCATGGAAATGTGCTGCATTTATTTTTTTTTCTTCAAATAGGGATGATGCCAGAAATTGACTGCTTTAGTTTCCAATTAATGCCCCATTCCTTTCATATTGTTACTAATTTTAGTTTGAAGATGAATACAATATGTGCATACTTAGTAATAATAAGTGTGTGGGGGGAAAAATCGGAACACACTAAATGCTGTAGAGATCATTGAAGAGACAGGCAACGCGGCTTTTGCCAGACGGACACTCTGATACTTAAGTTAACACAATTTCCATGAATATAGTGCTAGTATATACAAATTTTTGTATCAAAGATTGCATTCCTGGACTCCTTAGGGTTCTTGTTTATAGGCTTATAATTGCTTAAGAAGTCTTTCCCAACACAACTTCTAGCTGTTTGGGACTTCCATACTGACAAGGTCTTCGTGTTTTGATGAGTGTGATTCATTATAAGATGTTGACACTTAATCTTTGGCTTGGGTTTGACCACCGTCTTGCGCATGAAACCCTACATGTCTGTGCTGGGACCTCCATAATTTCATGCTAATTTTTACCTCTTACAATTGCCCCCCCAATCCTACTTTCTCCTAGTGCATTGAGAAGGGGGTGGGAGATATCTTTTGCTCTGATTAGCAGCCTTACATGGTCAGATTCACATAATTGTGTGACCTGAATTGTCCAGTGTTTGGTTCTCTTTAAGAAAAAAAGGGCTTTGGACAATAATGATGTGCTGCATAGGTTGTACCTGGCTACCAAAACATGTGCTGTCACGCTGTTGTCGATGCTCTACCGTGATCGGGGACCAAAACATGTGCTTCCATGCAGTTGTCGGCACTCCACTGTGCTTGGGAGACCGAAACATGTGCTAATATGTGCTGCCATGCTGTTGTCGACACTCTGCCTTGTTCGAAAGATCAAAACATGTGTTGCTACGCTGTTGTCAGTATACTGTCGTGCTCGGGAGACTGAAACATGTGCTATTTTCACGCTGTTGTTGGTACACCTCCGTGCTTAGGAGCAAAGTTTTAAAAGGCTATACTGAGGCTTGCCTCGCCTCGAGGCATATATAAAACGTATCAAGATTTTGATTTTTAGGCTATACTTCCCAAAATCTTACGCATCACAATTTGAGGCATGCGCCTTAGGTACACCTTGTACGTCTTTGCACATAAGCATATAAGAAATACGTATATAAAAAGGTTGTCCTGGGCACTTGTTAAACTTAGTCTAGTAAATGGTTTAAATATAAAAAGCAAAAAAATAAGAACGAACCCCTTTTGCGACTGTATTCTATAGAAAAAATAAGTAAATGACCAATTAAGAAAAAATACTAAGTTAATGTTCAATTGAGAATGTCAATTTCACTTTCAATGAAGGTAAGTTTCATTCTCTACAGTTGATGTCTTACGGAAAAAAGTATTTACACCTTCATATTTATTTTTTTATTTATTTTTTCACTATTTTAAAATATTTAATTTGTTTACTAAAATATTAAAATTTAGGGCAAATTACATATACCTCCTTCGAGGTTTAGCTAAATGTCAATTTCACTTTCAATGAAGGTAAGTTTCATTCTCTACAGTTGATGTCTTACGGAAAAAAGTATTTACACCTTCATATTTATTTTTTTATTTATTTTTTCACTATTTTAAAATATTTAATTTGTTTACTAAAATATTAAAATTTAGGGCAAATTACATATACCTCCTTCGAGGTTTAGCTAAATTACAGATACTCCCCTGAGGTTTCGGAAATTACAAATACCCCATTGAGATTTATATTTTCATAACAAATTGCTTTCTGAGGTTTATATTTTCATAACAATTTGTCCCCTAATTTGTTATGCAAATAGTACCTTCAGGAGGTATCTGTAATTTCTCAAACCTTTAGGGGTATCTGTAATTTCTCAAACCTCAGGGGTATCTGTAATTTTGCTAAACCTCGAGGGGGAATATGTAATTTGCCCAAAAATTTAAAATTTGAAATGCTTACGCCTCAACGTTTTAAGGCTTACGTCTCTCCTCATGAGAGGTCAAATTCCTTGATTTCAACATTAGCCTTTAAAAACATTGCTCAGGAGACTGAAACACGTGTTGCCGCCCCACTGTTGCCAACACTTCACCGTGGTCAGGCATAGTTGGTTTCCTGTGCTCATTGATTTTGATTTTAACAATGATAGAACCCATCTCACAAGCCAAGAGATGGTGGGTGACGTCGAGCTACCCATTTGTTCTTCCCTTGCGCTTGTTCGACTACCTATGTGTCTCAGAACATGTGATGTTGCATGCATATATTTGCCTTGGTAATTGAGTTTGTTAACCGTACATGCACTGTGATTACTTTTAACATTTCTCAAAACAACTTTGTCATCAATTTCATTGAATTTTTCTTTTCCCACAAACGACACTAAATTGTGTGGGTGTGATTCCTATACAAATGGAATTGGAGCTTCGAGACCTCCCAAAGCAATCTAGCAACTATAACTTACACACTAGAGCACATTGTTAGTGCTGCCCAACTAGGTGTTTGGCCGGAGAACCTTCCCTAATGGTAAAGTCAGTGATTGGAAACATGAAAGTATATAGCAAGGAAATGCAAAGAATTAGGGTTCAATCAAGGTTGTTAAGATCGGGATCCTACACAGGATCGTTTTGGGGGTCTGTCGGATCGGATCGTAGGATCGGATCGAGAATCGTAAGATCCTACTAAAATGATAAAAAAATGTAATAATTTTTATATGACTAAATAATACTATCAAAATATATATAGAATAAGCCGTAAAAAAAGAAATATAGCAATTCAATGTAGCATTCAAATATTTTTTTTCAAAAAAACAAGTCAAAAACATAATAAAACCAAATACCAACACTTGCACACCATTGTCATTGTTTCTTAATGAAAACAAAATAAACTAAATGTATTGTAATTTACTTGTTTGCATATTCATTTGATTAGTCAATACACTCCATTTAAATTCATTACATTGATCTTATTCTTCTTTTTCTCATTTCATTGTGCTCTAGGGATATCCAAAAATAGAGAAACATAATCCAGGTTCATCAGTTTTAAAACGCTTTTCATTGAATTTAAACTATTTAAATTTTGTTACTTTAAAACACTTTTTATATAAATTTTAAGGTAAATTACAAATATATTTGTTGATATTTGTTGAAAATACGAATTTTCTTTCTATGATTTTGTAAATTAGATTTCCTCTTTTAAAACTTTTAGTTTCATAACAAATGGTTCTTTTTTAATAAATTATAAAGTCAAATAATTAACAATTTTTATTGATGATGTCATAAATTTATTTTAATTAGAACTAATTTTGATAATTTTATTATTGTAGGAGAGAGTAGTTAGAAATTTTATTTTTAAGTTAATTTTGTTAAATAATAAATTTTGACAATAAAATATTTATAATTTTATAATTTTTTGAACTATATAAATAAATTATATTTTAAGTAAACTTATGAAACATATTTATAATTGATTTTAAAATTTAATATTAAACAATACTCAACAAGATTTTGTTGGCATTTGCTAAAAACAGCCCTAAAAAAGAAAAAAAGGCAAATGGCTACATTAAAGCTGCTGTGGACTTTTGTTATATATGACTACCACAAACCAAAAAGAGCTGCTGAGCAGCGAAGAAATCAGAACAGCAGAGGAAGAACAACTTATAGCGAAGAAAAAGAAAAAAAAAAAAAGAGCAGCAGACAGTCTGAACAGCAGCGAAGAAGAGAGAAGAAGAAGAAGAAGCAGTGTACCTGGATGGAGTCGCAGGCTCGCAGCAGGTCAGGCTTCTCTCTGTTTGATGTTGAATCTCTCTTTCCACAATTCGTGTTGCCCTAATCACAGTAGGTGAGGCTTCTGTTGCTTTGCTTCTCTACTTCTCTCACTTCTGCTCCCGATTTTGCTTTTAAGTGGCCAAAAAAATCCTTCAAATCTGGATCGCATGGAGTCGTGATCCAGATGCGATCCTACCGATCCTACCGATCCCAGAACGATCCCACCACGATCCTGATCTGGGGTCGATCCAAAGTACGAGTCGGATCGAATGGTGTATATTGAGTCGTAGGATCGTACGATCCTACGATCCGGATCGCGATCTTGACAACCTTGAACCGTGTGTCCACTTCAAAGTAGATGATGTTTCCCTTTTATAGAGTCTTCTTCTTTTCTCTCCAAGAACCACATGAGGATAATTACCTCACATGCCCCCTTAGTTGGGTCATTATCATCCCTAGATAAAGGGGGACCTCCATTTTGTTACGTGGAATATTCGCGAGGCAATCCATTAGCCCATGCCATAGAAGATTCTTAGCTGATGTCATGAAGTCTATAGGGCTTCTTATGACTTGTAACTCCAGATGGTGAAGCCCTATCCAGCTCACCAAAAGACCTCAATCAATGTCCATCTCTAGACTCTACCTGGCCCATGGTTGTCAAGTTTGCGATGTGAATCATAAGATCATACGATTTTACGATTCTAAATTGCTAAGATGATCCAAATCGTTGTAAATCCAATATTATAACAAGATCACAAATAGGACTGTGTGGGATCGTAGGTATGATATTTGGGATGGTATTTTTAATATGCATCATCCTTATTGGTATTTTTTTTTTTTATAAATTATTTATTTATTTGTAGAATGGAGAATCTTACGATTATTGATCTGATTCGTGAGATCCTTGCATTGATCCCATATAAGATTCCGATTTTAACAACCATGGCTCTACCCACAACTAGCCTTGCTGGGAATGGAGCCAGGGCTTATGTGATAGCACTCCTAGGGTCCCACTAGCTCAGCCCAATCCAGCCTTGCTACTTTAGTTTGATCCTCATCAGTAAGCTATAAATGGAAGGAAATTTTATCATGTTCGTATGAACTATTGTCATTGACTTAATATGGGCCACATTGTATCTGATAACCTATCTAGTTTTCACCAAAGTGATGAGTATGAATATAGTTAGTTATTGATATGTCTTCATAGTTGCTCATCGCTTTGTTCTTCATTGTTTTGTCTCACTATGATTTATTCATTAATTTGTCATTGCTTGTCAGGTAAAAGTTCAAACTTGGGTTGATGGCATAGAGAACCGTGAATTTGTTGGCGTCGGTGCTCGATTTGGTACTGCCATTGTGTCAAAGGAAAAAAATGCCAACCAAACTCGCCTTTTGCAATCAAACCCTCGTGATTGTTGTAGTCAGCCAAATATCAAGGTTTTGCTTTTCCCCCCTGCATTTACATTTTTAACATTTGTGTTATACAATGGGGATTTATGGCGTGTTTAATCAATGGCAATTAATTCATAATTTTGAATTTTATTAGTTTGCTGGAGATGTCATCATGGCGGACCGAGGTAATTGCAAATTCACAACCAAGGCAAATATTGCAGAAGCTGCTGGTGCTTCAGCAGTCCTCATTATTAATAACCAGAAAGGTAATTAGTAATTCCATATGTGTAGTCTTTTATTCGCTGCTTGTGTCAATTAATGACAGTAGCTCCGAGAAACTTCAGTAGTTGATGTTATTCTTACCTATATAATTATTTTTTTTGTTTTTGAATCCCATTTCTGACTGACATGAATAAAGGACCTGAATTACAATATGAAATATTTAAAATAAGTTGCTAAGTAGTGTTTTGCATATAAAACTCTGAAATAGAAGGAAACATAGAGATTGATTACATTGATAAAGTTGAGGTTGTCCCCTATTATCTCTATTTTATCAAATTTGTTTCTTTTACCTGCAGAGCTTTACAAGATGGTTTGTGAACCCGACGAAACTGATTTAAATATACACATACCTGCTGTCATACTCCCACAAGATGCTGGCACAAGCTTAGAGAAAATGCTGATGAACAGTTCATCAGGTAATTTTCCATATTATCCATAGTCTGAAGCATAACCTGAAATTCCTTCTCAAAGGCTAATTTCATTTTTGCTGCAATAAGTATTATTGTTTAATTTGCTTTTGTTGGAACTGTATGTGAGGGTTCGAGAATGTCGCCGGAAAATTCGAAGGCTCGCCGGAAATTCGAAGATCTTCGAAGATCACCGGAAAATCTGAATTTTTTAGAAACGATGAGAGGCTTAGATTCTTCGACGGTCACAACTAGAAACACAATAGCAAAGAGATGATGGAGATAAAAAATTGGGTGAAGAAAAAGGCAAAGTGATTGGAGAGAGAATAATGACAAGGCTCACCCATGGATCTCCCACTTTCACTCTCAATGGATAATACAGAGGGGAAATTAGTTCTCTCTCAAAAGTTGTCTCTTCAAAATCCAATCCCTCGTAAAGCTATGGGTGAGTACTATTTCTAGGCATCTCATGATATAGGATGGAGCCCATGTGCAAAGCACATGGGGAATATTCTTTCTAACCACGTTGTCCAAGGAGGTGATCTCTCCGAGGATGAGAAAAATCCCGAAAAGGAGATCAGTGTCTTGGCGAACCTTTCTTCTTAGCCACACCTAACCAATGATCAAGTAGTTCAAGAGAACGCCTTGCCGCAAATATTGCCTAGTCTCCGGAACCCCTAGATCGTGCCACCTAGACTCAGGTATAGGCTGGTTTAACCGAAGAGTGAATTTATCTCCACTCACCGTCCTCGGAATCGGGTCCTTTGTTCGAATTCCGCCATGCCCATGGTTCTGGCGTCGATCCCAAAAAACTCCGAGCCCACAAGTGTTCTGGAACTCATTAACGGAGCGGCTTCTAGATTGCGATCGAATCTGTTCGAAGCCAAATGCTTCGGATCTCTAGGTTTGTGAATATGAACCCTTTCGAGTCCGAGCTCAAATAGGTCTCTAGGTTTGTGATTCCGAACCCTTTGAATACTAAACAAATACCTCGAAGAATGGATCTCCGCCGAGGGTTTCATCTCTTCTGAAAGCAATGGCTAACCTCCTCGGATGTCCGTATGATCTGGGTCTCCTCAGATGGGCTTGTTGGGCTCCCTTTAAAGATATTTGCTTGATGCATCCTCCTCTACCCAATTTGTTGACTTTTTTGTGGGCCCGTTCAATAGAATTCACTTGGGCCCATTTGGCAAGAATTTCTCCAAACTCACCAATTTTTGGACTTTCCGATTGGGCCCAATTCATTTAGCAGGCTCAAGTTAACTCCTCTTACAGGAACAAATGGATTTTACTCGCGTTTCAAATTATTTACAACATGTTGGATTATGGCTACAAGGATGTATATACACTTTTTTATAAGTAAAGGGTATTTTATAAAAGAATTACCAAGGGAGTGCAACCCGTTTACAAAAGATGAACGGGTACCTATATCCCTATATCATTTGTACATTAAAATTGTACTAAAAGCCTTAACAAAAACCAAAGATTGGTTCGATGGATCATATGTAGAGGCCATTTGGCAACTTCCAAAAAAAGCCACCTTTTGACCAAAAAAGGTCAAAAAAGCCATTAAGCTCCTTGGCCATCAGCTAAAAAAGTTGGATACCACATTGACTTTTTCACTCACAAAAAACCGCTTTTTTAGCATCTTCCCAAACACATTAAAAAAGCCACAAAAAAAGTGCACCCCAAACAACCACTTAGAGACAATGCAACATGACTTGGGTTGCCTGAAATCTAATTTTGTGATTGTTAATTGTTGTTAGTGCTAAATTTTTATTTAGGAATAACTAATAAAGTGTGTGCCTATACTTAAAATAAATAAATAAATAAATAAACAAGATATATATCGTTTATAATAAAGAGTTTCCTCTGTTACAACTGGATGCGAGATAGCTTTCTAAAGTTTTGACCCTTCTCTACAGTGTCTGTGCAGCTCTACTCTCCACTACGACCACTAGTTGACATAGCCGAAGTTTTCTTATGGCTTATGGCAGTTGGTACCATCTTGTGTGCATCTTATTGGTCTGCATGGAGTGCAAGAGAAGCAGCTATTGAACAGGACAACCTATTAAAAGTCGTCTTTTCCCTTTCTTATTTAGTTAATAATTTTCTTTAAAGTGTCTCTCTTTTACAGCCTTTGTATGTTCACTGATGTATCAAGTTATTTCATTCTTGTAGGATGCTTCAGATGAATTTCCCATCACCAAAGACATTGGTCCTAGTGGTGTGGTGGATGTCAGCACAACATCAGCAGTCTTGTTTGTTGTTGTTGCTTCATGCTTCTTGATTGTAGTTTACAAACTAATGTCCTCCTGGTTCATTGAACTTTTGGTGATTCTATTTGCCGTTGGTGGTGTAGAGGTGTGTGAGGAGTCCCTTTCCATTCTTATTTATGATCCATGCGTGTTTCACTACATGGATTACCTTGCACATCTGTTTCAAAACCTAATAGTTAGCAATTAATATTTGAAAATTTGAACATACTGAAAGCTGGCTGGTTTGTTGTACTTGCAGGGCTTGCTAACATGCTTGGTGTCCTTGCTATCGAGGTACAATAACTCTTCTCTTCTTGACACACTTGCCTTTCAGCATTCTATAAAGGTCTGCATTCATTGTTGTGCAACAAATATGATGACCTTTTGGTTGGAATCTGTGTTTTATTCGTGACGCTATGCTTATTTTGTGATGTGCAGTATGTCACCAAAAGAATCTGGGAAAACTTTTAGAATTTGTCGTTAGTCATTAGCTGTATGTAGCTGCAAATCCTGTGGGATTTGGTTAAAATTTGAGAGAACTTTAAACATGGTGCTGTAGAACATGAATATGATTATTGGCAAACTTAGAGGAAAATTTGGGAATTTGGAAATTGGATTTCGTTTGTGTATGTTCGCTTGAAAATTACTGTGATTTTCACCACAGGTTGAGTGGAATAATAAAGCGGGCAGACAGAACGCATGCTTGTATGATGAAAATGATAATAAATCACATTTCGGTCATTATATTCGTGAACAATGTGATGGTAATATAGTTATGAGATTTTAGATTTTCCTTTTAATGTTTAGGGACTAAGTGGACAAATACTTTTTCAGATGGTTCAAACCTACTGCGGAATCATTCATTAAAGTACCTTTCTTTGGAGCTGTCTCATACCTTACTTTGATTGTTTCTCCATTCTGCATAGCGTTCGCTGCTGTTTGGGCACGTTACAGAGATCTCTCCTTTGCCTGGATAGGTCAAGATATACTTGTAAGGATAAACTTTATTCTGTGCTTTTTGCTTTTGATGATTATTCTTACAATTGTAATATTTTGTCTATATAACTGTGATGTGCCCTACGTTTAGCTCTCATATGAGGCAAAACTGTGATGATAGTTTAATTATCAGCAGAATGGTTGTTGCGATGTCTTCTATTTCTGGCAAAGAATATGGTGGCTTCCTTGTCATTTTCCATGGTTTGGGAATTTGCACTGTTGATTATTTGCTAATTAATCATTTTGTTCATGCTCTAAATTTAGCATAGCCTTTGCTTCTTGATGCTTCACATGCTATTTTTTGCTGCATTATCACATTAAATAAGAGATAGTTTTATTCTGTTTAGTGTTGGCATTTCTCTTCATGTTGCTGTACATATCTGACACATTCACACCACACTTGTTTCTGACTTTTTCTAAGTTCTGGTGGCATTCAAATAATGATGTTTTTTTTTTTTAATCTCTTTTTCAATCAGGGAATTGCACTGATAATTACAGTTCTTCAGATTGTGCGTGTACCTAATCTCAAGGTAATGATTCTAAGTCACATAGGTTCATTGTGGTAAATGACTATTTTAAGCATGCTCACACCATTTATTGGATTCTTTGGTTGCTATTGTGCAATGACAATAGACATGTACATATATATATATGTATGTGTGTGTGTGTGTGTGTGTGTGTGTGTGTGTGTGTGTGTGTGAATTGCACTGATAATTACAGTTCTTCAGATTGTGCGTGTACCTAATCTCAAGGTAATGATTCTAAGTCACATAGGTTCATTGTGGTAAATGACTATTTTAAGCATGCTCACACCATTTATTGGATTCTTTGGTTGCTATTGTGCAATGACAATAGACATGTACATATATATATATGTATGTGTGTGTGTGTGTGTGTGTGTGTGTGTGTGTGTGTGTGTGTGAGTTAGGCCTTTCTATAAAGTTGTTCATGCAAAATTATTTAAGAAATTGGAATCCCTGATAGATGTCATTAAAAAAATTAAAGAATTATGCTTGGAGTTTTAGGTACTACCTTAAGTTTTTGCCTCTTTGAATGGTGCCACGGATGATTGTTTGTGAAAAAAACTCGTTAAAATTTCATCTAAAAAATGAACTCAATTGGTTATGCTGGAACTGCATATGAACATGTTTGGCTAGGTTAATAGACTGGCTTGGTTATTTATGAGAAAACTCAATTTTTGGGCTGAAGCTGGATTCACTTTTCTCTAGTACAAGGAACACTATATTCCTAGTTTATTAGATAATGATATTTCATTGGTGGAAGCAAAAAAAAAAAAATCTCTTAGACTTTGGATGTAAAAGTTTTGAACAAAAAGCATGCCTTTTTATTAGGTCTTTTTTTGTTTTTTTTTACATGAGTCTGTGATTTTGTGAATCAGGTGGGTACTGTTCTCCTCGGTTGTGCCTTCTTGTATGACATATTTTGGGTGTTCATTTCTAAGGAGCTGTTCCATGAAAGTGTCATGATTGTGGTAAGTAATCCTCCCAACATTGCCACTATCCTAGAGCATGATTAATTGGTACAGAATAATTGTGTTCTGACTGCTAGGTAGGGAGTAATTTGGATGTTTTTTTTAAATTTTATTTTATAGGTGGCTCGTGGTGATAAAAGTGGAGAGGATGGAATTCCAATGCTACTGAAGATCCCACGAATGTTTGATCCTTGGGGTGGTTACAGCATCATAGGCTTTGGTGACATCCTTTTACCAGGATTGCTAATTGCATTTTCACTTAGGTTTGATTTCTGCGGCCCTGTCTCATTTGAAAGATCTCAGTATGCATTCTCATCCATTTGAAAAAAGAAAGTAGAATAAAATCTTTGTTCCTTATTTGTTCTCCAAATTCTTCAATTGATAGACTTCTTTTTTTTTTTTTCCTTCCAAATTTCACTGATTTCTTTTCCTCTCTCTGATCTTGAAACATTTCAAAACTGGAATAATTAAACGTTTCTTTTTCTCTGGTTGAACTGCTCTAAAAGTTCCAATAACAAACAAACAGTTGATTGCAACTTCCTCAAGTTTTTAAACAAGTGGGGAAACAATTACTCGTGTTTTTCCAGCTAATGAGTACTTAATTAATTGAAATGACATGAGTTGGTGTTGCAGGTATGATTGGCTGGCGAAGAAGAATCTTCGATCTGGATACTTTTTGTGGGCAATGTTTGCTTATGGATTTGGTAAGAAATAATATAGAAATCATTTTTAAGTTTGCGACTAGGATATCAAGAAATCTATAATTCATTAACAAAGTGAAAGCATGCGACAATGTAGAAAGAACATTACAATACTTCCTGTGGTAATTTTGTAGGCCGCAATACTCAAGATTTAATATATATCTGAATATATATGCAGGTCTTCTTATTACCTATGTGGCACTGAATCTGATGGACGGTCATGGCCAACCGGCATTGCTATATATCGTCCCATTCACACTCGGTAATTTTCAACACAAGAAGCAGAGAGAGAGACGGAGAGAGAGAGAGAGACATTGTTGGATGCAAAACGGCTTTATGTTAATTATTTTTGTTTTACGTGTTGATGCAGGGACTATGTTGACATTGGGGAGGAAGAGAGGTGATCTGAAGAATCTGTGGACGATAGGGGAACCGGAAAGGGTTTGCTCTCATGTCCAACTCCTACCCACTGAAGAATCTAACTAAGAGAACGGGTGTAACACTCTTCATTTTGTGATTGTATAATAGCATGTGTAGTATGTTGTAGATCATCAATGTTCTGGTAAAGACTCAACCTAGCTATTGATTTGTAGGGTGAATGATGATCATCAATGACCATGCTAGTGTTTCATAGTTTGATCCCTGCTAACATTCTCATTTTGTATGTGAGTTTGACTTGTAAAACGAATCTAAGTTATTCAATTTCAATTTCTCTATACAATCTTTTTATTTCTTCTTGTATATCTCGTTTGCATCTACTCTTTGTTTCTTGAGCCTCTTTTGAAAAGGTCAAATCTTTGAGGATGGATTCGTTAAAAACTTGTTTGGGATAACTTGTTATGTATAAGTTTGAACACATTTTGAAGGTTGTTAATTTTCTTTAACACGGCTCATTGAGTGTATTAAAATTGAATAACTTACTGATTGGCTTGTTTATTGCTAAAAGCATGAAATTATCTAAAGGGTAAATTATTTATAAGCTTTATTTGGATGACTTATACAAGATACGGTCTTATGAAAAAATTTATAATCTAATAGGTCCTATGGTTTTTTGGTAGACACATCTAATTCCGATCTTAATTAATTAATAACCTGATTAATAATAATACCATATATGAGAAATTTAATATTATCATAGATTGTGATCATATCAATATGGTTAGAAATTTAAAATTCAAAATAATCTAATTAATGGCAATACCATATATAGGAAATCCAATGTTATCATAAATTGTGATCATATTTATATGGTTAAAAATTTAAAATTCAAAATAACTTAATTAACGGCAATATCATATATAGGAAATCCAATGTTACCATAGATTTTAATCATATCTATATGGTTGAAAATTTAAAATTCAAAACATAAATGTAACATGTGACATTCTTAAACCCAACGTGACATTCTCATGTGCTTATGAAGTTCAAAATAACTTGATTAATGACAATACAATATAGGAAAAATCTAATGTTAGCATAAATTGTGACCATAGTTATATGGTTTGAAATTTGAAATTCAAAATATAAATGTAACATTTAACATCTCAAATCCAACGTGACATTCTCATATGCTTCTCATCTCAAATCTAACATAAATGTAACATGTAACATCTCAAATCCACCGTAACATTCTCATATGTTTCTCATCCCAAAACCCAACGTAACATTCCAATACTCTACTGTTGAATTGTGAATAATGTAACATGTAACATCCCAACCCAACCCAACCCATGTATTGAACCATCAGCACCCCCAACCCAACGTAACTTTAACATTGAGCGATGGGATTCAATCCGCATTCAATTACAAACCCCAATCCCGAATAATTTTGTGCAACATATTGTGACATATATGTAAATACTGATTACAAAAAAGATACGATACACATTTAAACATATACACAACCGAACAAACATACAAATGTTATCTACTACATGGTGTATGTGGATTAACATTACACACTAAATATAAGGGCAAATTACAAACACCCCCTTCGAGATTTGATAAAAATACAAATTCTCCCCTGAGGTTTGAGAAATTACAAATTGTCCCCTGAAGGTCAAATTTTCATAACAAATTAGGAGAAATTAGGAGGGAATCTGTATGAAAATAAAAATCTCAGGAGGTAATTTATTATGGAAATATAAACCTCAGGGGGCGGGATGTAATTTCTCAAACCTCAGGGGAGAATCTATATTTTCACCAAACCTCGAGGGGGTGTTTGTAATTTGCCCTAAATGTAACATGCATCGTAACACAATCATCCAGTTTCCAATGTACAATTGTCATCCTACGACGTGGTTCACATTCGACATTCAATTAATAATCAAAACCAAATATTCCCCACCCAACCCTTGAACACATATACATCACCCTACACATTGAACATATCAAAACGTATCAACCATCACAATGTCAAATGCACACATTTAATCAGAACATTAACCAAAGTGTGTCTATCAATGAGTGTAATAGATTGTCAATGTCTTATGAAAGATGAATAATCCACACTTCAACAAACAACAACACACTCAACAACAACAACAACAACAATAAAATAAAATAAAATAAAAAAAACCTATTCCCCTCAATCGATTGGAGTCAAAATCTGTCGAAGAAATCAACACACAACCCTCAAACTTCATTATATCATCGACCATATCCACATCCATTTAAGCAATATTTTGAAAATATACTGGAATCCCGCGATCAAAGCGGAAAAAAAACTCTTATAGTCCTTGCCTGTAAACTTATCTTTCCTAAAAGCCTTCCTAAATGTGATATAATGAATGAGAAAATAAGGTACAATATGAAAACAAATTAGGAGTATAATAATATACTAATATCATTCATTTACAATTCATAGAACTTTATAAAACACATCCCTATTTAAATAAGATTTCAAATTCTAAAAAAACATTTATAAGATTTCCCATTAAGTTTTATAAATAATTCTCCCTCATCGAAATGTTATTTTTTGGTACCGATCATGATAAGGCCTCACATGGGTGTTATTTTCTCTGCATTATTGAAGATAAAGCACTCTTTTTGTATTTATATATTAAAATTGAAAAAGAGTCAATTTTGGGGAAAAAATTATTGCACATGAATAGGGTATGGTACATATTTTTATGTCCATTAGGTTGCCCTATTCTTTTTTCATTGATAGGGATGGCATAAAATCTTGCACATGAAATTGTATCCTTGTGTAGATCAGGATATAGCTTTGCAACCAAACAACATTAAATTTCGCCTCTTATATATCATGGGAGATGCATCCGCAGCCAAACAGGCTTATGGGAGACATTAATTATTTTATTTTATTTTTTAAATTCAAGCATAATTCAATAATTGTAACTTTTGAATTTAGTAATCGTCAGCCTGGGATTAAAAATTTGAAACCTAGAGATTATTTTAAGCCATTCCACCGCCTAAAAGCTACTACTCACTTGAGGTGGACCACTAATATTATATGATTACGTTAATAAAAGTTTGGATAAATTACAAATATACATCTTGAAATTTGTTTTAAGTACATATTATCCTCTATGATTTAAAAAATTACAAAAATTCTCTTGTCAAAATTTTTTATTTAACAAAATTAACTAAAAAAATAAAATTCATAATTACTCTCTTATATAATAATAAAATTACTTAGATTATTAATTGAAACACACTTCTAACATCGTTAAAAAATGTTAATTGTCTTGATAATTTATTAATAAAATAGGTGATTTGTTATGAAAGTAGAACCTCCAAGGGGTGAAATATAATTTTCAGAACAACAGGAAACATTCGTATTTTAATTAAACCTCAAAAGATGTATTTGTAATTTACCCTAAAATTTATAATGGTTATCAATAAGAAATGTAAAATATCAAATTATTTGTAATTTGTTTATACTCTTCATATATTTTAAAATACTTTCATACATTTCAATATAATTTTTACACATCTTTTCAACAGTAATAATAGTTCCTAAGACTATTTTTAACATTGGTCATATATATATGTTTTAATGTCATAAAATTATAATAAATGATAGATGAATTTAATTTTTTTTAAATATTTTATTATTATTATTATTATTTTGGTGTCACTTCTTAAAAACCACTATCCTAATCTAAGGATAAATAAAAAAGGAATCGCCTCCAACATTTCACATGGGGTTCGAATCTATAACCTCTACTAACGGGAGAAGCATACCATTCTAACATCATGAAATGTTTTTTTTTTTTTTTTTTTTTTTTTTTTTCTTTTTTCAACATGAAAAAACATTTATATTAAAAACAAGAGAATAAGATTCCAAATGACCATACAAACTATATAACAAAAAAAATAAAAAATATGTCAAAAAATCAGCTACGACCAGGGAAGACCATTGATCTTCTCAAATATGTGATTTTGAAAGTAAGAACTGCCTGAAAGCCTATCGCCTTCATCAACGTCATCCCTGTCGATACTACCCAACTTTGTCACCATCGTCGTCGTACTTCAGACACCGCCAGAAGCTAAAGATGAGGAGGAGGTACACCCACAATGATATAAGAGAAGACTTGAAAAAAGAGAAAGCCATTGTAAATATAGAAATCCAAAAATTTATACCAAAATCGGATGAGAAAACTCTCAAAATTTTTATTTCAGACATAAAAAATCTAAATATACACTCTAAAACTATAGATATAGATCTATATTTTAAAAAGATAAAGGAAGTCCCTGAAATATTGTCGGAGTATCGTCGAAAATCTCCTGAAGAGAGAAGCTCTGCTTTCTCAATCTTAAAATTACCCATTTCTTAAAATTTTGTGTTTGGAACGTCTTTGAATTATGAAGGGGATTATGTGCATTTAGGTTCTATTTGAGATTTGATTATTTTAATTAATTTTCAAATTTTTACAAAAATATATATAAAAAAATAAAGAGAGTGATCTGATAATGTATAATAATATTTAAAAAATTTAACTATAAACTCAACTTTTCAAAAAAAGATTAATCACAAAGGGAGAAAAGAAAATTTAAACTATTCAAAATTAAGCATTATATATAATAGAGAAAAATTAAGTATACAGAAATGATGCATAACAGTGGTTAGAGACGAGACACAAAACTTTTGGAGCATAGTTGTCAAATCGGGATTCGTATCGTAAATCGAAATGGTCTCGTACCGAATCGCGAATCGAATCGAATCATGAATCGTAAAGATTCGGTCACTTCTTCTAAATTATTTAAAAACATATATTTACACATTTAGATGTTAAATATATCTTATAAATATAAAATATTTGGCCTCGTTTGGGAACAGGCTATTTTAGTAACTTTTTGGCTTTTTACGAAAAGATGTACAGAAAAGTAGAGAGGTGATGTGACTAGTTTTAGTTGACTTTTTGGCTTTTTGGCTAAAATAGCCACTCCCCAAACGAGGCGAGACTTAAATCAATAAAAATGTTATTTTGAATGATAATCACGTAGTTTAATAAGTAAGAAGTTAATAAACATTCCTATGTAAGATCACAATCTTAACTTTTTTTCTTTTTTAGATATTTCGTATCAACCATTCTTAATAAAAATAATAACCAAATAGACAAACTATCAATTTCTAAAGTAACAATAATTAACAACGATATTGATATTTGGACAATAAGCATACATACTTTTCTAAGTAACAGTGAGCAAATAATAAGAAAGAATCATTTAGAATCTTTTTTTTAAAGTCTAAAATATTTTAAAAAGTAAAACTGACCTCATAGATGTAATATTTAATTTAATAAAATAGTAATAGATAATTCATAGTGTAATTTTAATCTTAAACATCTTTAGAAGATATATTACGATTTTTTAAAGGAAAAAAAAAATTAGAAGAAAGGTTAAAAATATGTTGGGTCTGATTAAATCTAATTGGATCCTATTAAAAACTTCACGATCACTAAAATAACAACAAATCATGTATATATGCTGGTTATTTTGGTATTAAACGCTATTAGAAGTTGTATTATGTCATTTTTACTAAAAAAATGGAGGAAAAATAGAGTAAAAAATATGTCGGACACAATAATTTTAAAAATTGCATGAATCGTAAAAAGTGAATCGAATCGTGAATCGATTGTGAATCGTGCGATTCACTAGAGATTCACTTCCAAATTCGATTCACCCTTAGATTCGTATCGATTTTGCAAAAATTACGAATCGAATCGTGAATCGAATCGCGAATCGTAAGATTCTGATAACAGAATTTTAGAGTAATGCTAGAGTCCCCAAATATTTTACTAAAAGTTTTACCAAATGTCTCACATGGGTGTGGGACCCACACAATGTGGGTCCCACACAATGTGGGTCCCATGTGGGTCCCACACCCATGTGAGACATTTGGTAAAACTTTTGGTAGAATTTTTGGAGTCTCTAGCATTTTTGAAACTTTTAACGTCTTGTCTTGTGACTCATTCTATACATCATTTATGTATTCCTAGCAAAACTCTATAATATAACTGCCATCTCATAGCCTTTAATCCCCCAGACCAAACAAACACAACCTTAGCCGCTGCCTATTATTGTAGCCGTTACGCCCGTGATCAATGCAACGCAAACGCTGTCACTTTCCAAAACGGTCATAAAACGGCTATTTTCTCTCAAGCCATTCGATTTGTTTCACATATTTGTTATTGAAAATTATCAAATTTAAAAAATATTTATAAATTAATAATAAATTTTATAAATATTGATAATTAAATGTGTAATTATTTTTTTTAAAAAAACAACTGAGGTGTAATTGTTCCATTTATTTTATGGTTGCAATTTGTTCTCAACTAAACCAAGTGTCTGTGATTAAAAAAAAAAAAAAAACTAAACCAAGTGTCATTTTGCCTCCTCCTTGACCCATTAACGTTTGGTTAACATCAGTTAGGTTCTATGATGGTGAAATAATTAGGTTTGTTTTGGAGTTTGCTTAGTTTTTGGTCTTTGGTTTTTTGTTTTTGATTTTTTTACATCTTTAGGGATTTTTTTAAAAAAAAAATTCAAAAAAATTTAGGTTTCTGAATTTAACTCGACAAGATGAGCCGAAATTTATAATTTTTTAAAAAAAGTACAAAAAAAAATCAAAAAAGACAAAAATAAGCAATCATTTTTAGCTTATTTTGGCTTTTCCAATTTTTTTTTAAAAAAATTTCAAAACAAAGTATATATACTTTTTAGATTTATCTCGACAAGATGGATCAAAAAAAATAAAAAAATCTGACATAATTTTTTTTTAAATTACTAAAAATAAAAAAATTTAAAAAAAGATGTGACTTTTTTTGGGTTGTCAAAAAAAATACTTAGTGTGGATTACAAAATTGTTATGTCATAGTTAGATTAGTAAATTATCAAATTAAATTTTATTACAAATTATTATGGTGTTTATTTATGTTTTATGGTGGAATAGATTAGCTTTGATTATGACCCATTTGTCTCAGTTTTTTTTTTTTTTTTTAAATTTTTATTTTATGGAGTGTAAAAATGAATAAAGTGAATCTTTTTATAAACGTAGTGGCTTCCCTTTAGTTTAAAATCATATTGGATAATGCTATTGGGCTTCTACGGGCCTACCACGGAACCCACATCGATAATTCAAACCGTTTAAGGTGTAAATCTCGCTGAATACTTCATCTCTACAAAAAATTATATTGATTGAATTTCGATGATCATTTAATTAGATCAAATTTATATCAATGGTAATTATGATTTCAAAAATAAATTATTCACACAAATATGATCTGATCAAGTAACTATTGATATTCGATCAATGTAATTTTTTATTGGGATAAAATATTCGACGAGTCCTACACATTGAGTTTTGGATCATCGAGACGGATCCAAAATGGACCGGATTGTACTGTCTAGTTAGGCTAGCCAACTAGAGACAGTCCAAACCCATTTATAAAACTCGTAACTTTTTTTTTTTTTAGGCACAAGAAAATGACAAGTATGTTAGCTAAATTACAATGCAGATAAACATCTTTCTTTAAATTCAAATATGAAATTTTAGTAACTTTGACACCTGCATGATCTCTCCATGACCACTGCCAATTACTCGGAGTCAAACTCTCCTAACCTTTATATTATCCTGATTTTTTATTTTTATTTTATAATTCAAGGCAAATATAGGTCATAAAAAAAGTAATGAATAGTTAAAATTAAACACTTAAAATAAATTTCAGTTTTATCAATATATTTTTTTATCGTCCATTCTATATTCTTTGATATGTTGTTAGCATTATTATTAGTATATATTTTGGTTTCAAAATCTAGATTGTTCAGAATGAAATTCTCTGCAATAATTCCACTTGCAATAATTTTGTAACACTAATTTAAGTGATTCAAACTCAAAACGTAATCAATTATAATTAAAGTAGATAATTTAAACTTAAAATACAATCATTCTTGCCCTAATATAATCCAGATTGTTCTATAGAACTTCAACCCCATTTTTGCAAGGTTGGCAACAATCTTTTTCATTAGGTGAATGGAATGGCCCACAACAGCTAATAATCAAACTCACCACAAATTAACAAATATATAAATAAATAAATGATGGTGGTGGTGATGAACACTCTGTTGTTGTTGAAGATAAGACCAAATAAATTATTCAGGACTTGTCAACATCCTTATGCTCTTTGCAGACTTGCAGTGTGCATTCTCTCTCTGTCTCTCCCTCCACCATTGCTCCCTCGTCCTCTCCGTCAGTACAGTCTTTAACAGAATAAATATATTAATAAAGTTAATTTAAACTATCAAAGCATGTAATTGAGAAAATTTAAAATATGAAAAGCAAACTCGTTTCTTTTTGTTATTAAAAAATATAATAATGCAATGACAATCATAATTTATTAGTTAAAGGACGAAATTAATCACTTCTGACTCTATAAGGTTAATGATATACAAAATATGAATAAGTCGACGGAGGGCAAGAAAAAAAAAAAAGATGGTGAATAGAAAAGTCGGAGAGGGATTAGTTGAGAGAGATGACGAGAGGGGTGGGAGATGATGTTGCGGGTAGGCTAGGTGGTGGATAGAGAGGGTGGGGAAGAGGGTTTGTAGAGAGGGATGACAATTTTATAAATGATTTCCACTTGTTTACAATTATTTGTAACCTTTTATATACTATGCAATTATTTTGCTCGATTTATCAAATTTATGTATTATGAAAACAGTCGTGCTGGAGACCCCACCCCAGTCTCCGAGCACTCCCACCACTCCCTACACACAAGTGGTGGTTGATCATTGGATCAAAAAAAAAATAATTTATGGACCAATCACACCACACTGGGGGCTTTGGGGGTCATCCCCAATGGGGGTATGAGGGTTTTTCCTTATGAATAATACTATATGCATCAATTAGTGTATTAATTAGTATATCAATTGATGATGTGATATAATTTAAGAGATTTTTTATATTTGTAATTTCTATAATGAGTGAGATCAATAATAATATCATAATTAGTGTTGGTACACTAGTTAGTATACTAATTAATTCATGTAGTACCACCGATATATTATATAAGCAAGAGGAAATTTTCGTGAAGAGTATTATGAGAGTTTCAAAATTTCATGATAAATTTGTGAATTTATTGGATTAAAAAATAAATTTAAAAAGTAATATTGACTGATGGAGGATTTGGTCAAAATCCACTCATAATAAAATTAATGCATTAAAGACAAACAAAATATATATATATGTTGAAAAGACCAATACATACCATTATTATTAAAATGTTAAATTTTAAAATAATATAATTTTTTATGTAAATGTTGTTTTTTTATAAAATTGGTGTTTTTATAATTCTCTCATCAAAATCTATCAAATAAGATTTATGTTGATTATAAAATTCTTTAAAAAAAATTATTACCGTCGAAATTGATGTAAACAGTAACAGTAACATGTTACTCTATTTAATAGTAATATGTTGCTCTGTCTCACAAGTAACATGTTACTCCGATAATATTATTCAAGAAAAAAAATATATATATGTATATTTTACTTTATCCTTACTTAATTATATATTTTCTCCGTAGAGGATTTATGAAACAAAATAAATCAGGTAGTTCTTTTCACTAAACAAAGGTCAAATAGAGAGATTTTGGCTAAAGTAATAATTTTCAAAATATAAATAATTTCATAATTTATAGTTTTCAAAAAGAAAAGATATAAAAATATTAATAATTCCTCTCCCAGTGATTTTTATTTCCATTGAAAAAAATTAAAACTTAGTTTTTACTGCATTATTATATTATTTATACTATATATAATTACTCTTAAAATTTTAAAATTCATGATAAAAATTAGGAACCTTCCAAAAAGTTTGATTTAATTACACACATTTAATTTATTTTGTACACTTTTTTTTTTTCTTTTTTGATTTGTTTTGTACACTCATATGTACTAATATTTGTGCCTAAGTTATAAATTTTTTAATAAATGTGATGTGTGTGAAAAGAAATTAATTATAAACATCCTTCCTATTAGTCTCATTCATTATTATTATTTTTTTTTAAAATTATATATCTTATCAATTTAATTCTTTAATTAATGAATTTTTACACTACTAAAAGACAATTTTTTTAGTGTTTTTTATAATGGTAACTTCATTTCACAAATAATTAATTATTTTTAAAATATTAAAACATTTTACGTGAAAATTTGTATTGAATAAAAATTTAATAAAATTTAAATTGAAAATTATAATTTGTTTTGTGACTTCACTTTTGATCAAGTTCTATACTAAAAATAAAATGTATGAACTAGCTTAATCTAATTTTAAATAATTCTTTCATATGTAAATATAATTTAATATTAAACATATTTTAAGAATAAATATATAATTTCTTAACTGAAGTTTTAGAATATTAATAAATGTGCCAAATATATATTCATATCTTTTAATTTGGTTATAAAAATTTTACAATATTTTAACGATTTCAAAAAATAAATAAGTGGGCAATGTGATAGTTGGGCATGAACCAAATGATTATCTAAAAATTGGATTGATATATAACATAAAGATCAACCAAATCTAGTTTCTGCACTACTTTTAGTATTTGATCCAGTATTAGCTCATACCCATCATAACTTAACAAATTATTAAATATAACCTTAAATTGATTATTATTAACTATTTTCACTAATTGACCAATTCATTTTTAAATCGAGCTTAAGGTAGGATTAGAACAAGCTCCATATTTTAGGTCGACCTAGTATTATATAATTTTTTCATACATAAATATACTTAATTACTTGTGTAAGAATTTTTAATATAAATATATAAATTTTTTACAAAAATAAATAAATAAATATGCCAAAAATATACATACATTTTATTATTTTGGTTATAAAAAATAATGATAATATATTTACTAATTTTAAAAATAAAAAAATAAGTAAGTTAAGTAATCATAAATTGGGTATAAACGAAGATAATTATCCAATAATTTAATTGTTGGCATAAAAATTGATGTTAATCTAACTTCTAAACTACTTTTAATATTTAATGCAAATACTATCTCTCAAATTAGTTCATACTATTCAAAATCCAAGAAATTAGAATATAATTTAAACATAAAATTTAAATTGATTATTACCAACTATTTCTATTAATTAACCGATCAAAATTTTAAATTAGTGGTTTGAACAATGCCCATATTTTAGGTTGACCTTGAATAGTTTTTTCACACATAAATATACTTAACTATTCATGTAATAATTTAAAATATAAATATAAAATTTTATCAAAGTTTGAATTTTTTTAATAACTATGCATAAACATGTACATATTTCATATTTTATTATAAAAAAATACTAACATATATTTATTCACCAATTTAATAAAATAAATGAGTTGAGTGGTTCATACTTAATGATTAGGTCATAGCCAAGTTGAGATAACTGTTGAGTTAATTAGATTATGTCATATATAGCACAACTATAAATCTTCAAGCCAACTTTTATTCTTTTGTATTCATGAATTATGGCATAGGATACCTAAGTAGATATATTTTTAAACTTTTACAAAATAGATAATCAGTAGTTAATAAATTGACAAATGTAATTTATTATATGTTTGGGTTATCTCAGACATAAAATAAAATAAATTGCAAAACTTATAAGACAAAATGCATTTATATTTCATTATAAATATAATTTTTGTAATTTTATTGTACTTTTTTAAAAATACATTCTACTATAGTTTATTGATTTCTTATAAATATATTTTATGTTATTATTTAATTTCAAAATTATTTTTTAATTATTTATTTAAACCCGTGTATGGTTTATAAAATAATTTTAAAAAATTACACCAGCACCATGAAAATCCATTAAGCAAAGGTGAATGAGAGAAAAAAGAAAAAAGAAAATGTCCCAATGTGAGGTACCAAAACTAACGATTATGAAAAAAATCTAAAAGTTATACTTGACAGGAAAGATAAGAAGATAAGGGTTACTGGTTGTTCATTATTTGTCATTTTTATTTTGTTATTCAATTTTTTGATTTAAACAAATTTTGCTAGATTGATTTTCACAAAAATAAAAAAATAAAAATAAAAATTATTATTATTATTATTATTATTATATGGCAAAGTAAAAAAATGTAATTAAAAAAAAATAATAATAATAATTATTGAGTTTCACATAATTTACGATATCATCTAATATATGGCAAATTAAAATTATGAAATCTTTAGAAAATAAAATGTATTCATATTTTATCATAGGTGTAGTTTTTGTTCCTAAAAATAAAAATTAAAAAGTGCAATTTTATAATTTGTTATAACTTTTACTAATTACATTATGATTCATATTATTATTATTTAGAACTTAAAACATAGCATTAATGGTAGGGAAAAAAAACCACAAGCAAAATTGTGATACAAATAATTAAAATTTAATTAATTTTATTTTTTTACTATTTAATTTTAATTTTAAAATTAATTATTAATTATTTATCTCAGACTAGCACGGGTATTACGCCACTTATAATTATGTTGTGTTATCTTATTTTTTTACAATTGACCCAAAATGATATGTCTTTTTCTGAGAAGATGAAATGATATAATTTATAATTAAAGTGTTAATTGATATTAAATTATAGTTTTATTTTTTTATTGGTGGAAGTTAATAATTAATTATTAAATTAATCCTTATTTAAGTGTTGCCTACATGCCCATAAGTTATAATACCTTTGACGGATATTAAATTATAGCAAAAAATGTTCATTTAAAAAAACATACGAGACATTTTTATTGAATTTAATACATTTGAAAAATAATAATATATTTTAAATACTTTCATTTATTTTTAACATAATTTTTTTTTTTAATCTTAATTCTAACATTAAAACAATGCTTAGTGTTTAACATTTGTCTTTTTAACTCAAGGAAAATGGAGCACTAATTAGTGCTCCCATTAATGATGTGGCAGTAGGGTTCACCATGAATAATTTGATGTTTTGACTTTAGTGTTATATATATTTTTTTTATTGAGTGCCATGTCATTAGTGGTCTTTTTAGAACTCCAAAATTCGTGGTCTCTATCATTGTTGTTAACTCAAAATAAAATAAAATTGTGAGTGACATGAACATCATTTCTCTTACTCTTTTTTTTTTTTTTTTTTAAGTGCAAAATAATGAGCTGAACCCTATTATAAAACAACCCAAACCCCAACCCTCCTGTGTCACCACTTCCACAAAGCTTACTTTTCCCAGTATCCAATCTGTGAAAGAAAGAGAGAGACAGAGAGCTTTAGAGAGGGACCATGGAGGGTAAGGAAGAGGATGTGAAGCTAGGAGCCAACAAGTTCTCAGAGAGGCAGCCACTGGGCACAGCAGCTCAGACAGACAAAGACTACAAGGAGCCACCACCAGCACCATTGTTTGAGCCAGGGGAGCTAATGTCTTGGTCATTTTACAGGGCTGGGATTGCAGAGTTCATGGCCACTTTCCTCTTCTTGTACATCACCCTTTTGACTGTTATGGGTGTTGTTAGGGCACCCAACAAGTGTGCCTCTGTGGGTATTCAAGGGATTGCTTGGGCCTTTGGTGGTATGATCTTTGCCCTTGTCTACTGCACTGCTGGTATCTCAGGTTAGCACCAACTTTCCTTTCCAATTTTTTATTTTTTATTTTTCTGAGGGGGTTGAATTTTTAAGATGGGTTTATGCGATCTTTTCAGTCTTTATTCAAACTTTTTGTTTGAAATCTTGATTTGACATGAAATAGTGAACAAACTCAGATTTAAGTACAAATATGAGATAGTGGTTTATTTTTTATTTTTATTTTTTTATCGTAGTACGAATTTGAGACTCTTTGATTTGGGTAAGAAATTTGATGGATTAAAGAATAAAAATACAACAATGATTCATCTCCCTTTTCCCCCACTCCCTTTGACCCTCTCTCTCTCTCATTGGTTACTTTTTTTTTTTTTTTTTTTTTCCAGTGGTGATTGGCACCCCCTCAAATCACCACCCCCACCACCCCTTGACACGTGGCGGGTGGTGATTGGAGGGAAAAGAAAAAAAAAGAGAAAAAAAGAAAAATGTGACCAATCAAATCAGAGGGGGTCCTAAAAAGGGGGTCCTGCACATTATTCTTTTTTTTCTGTTCCTCCAATCACCCCGCCACGTGGCAAGGGGGTGAGGGGTGACCCCCAAGCATTATTCTAAAAAATATAGGTTCCGTTTAGTAGAGTTTTAAAATTATGATTTAAAGATAGAATTGTATTTTAAATTTGTGAATTTTGAAATTTTGATTTGAGGAAGGAAAATTTGTTTGGGTATGAGTTTTAAAAAAAATTTGAATTAAATGATGTGACATATGATATTGAAAAATAAGTGTTTTAAAAAATAAGTGTGGAATTAATTTTCTAAAGCTGTAACCAAACAACACACTCAAATTAAGGGATCGAATTAAACTTTAAAAACCGTACCAAACGGAGCCATAGAGTTGACAGATTAAAATATTTTTAAAAAAATTAACATAATTTTTAAAAAAAAGTTCATTAAAAACAAAAGTAGAAAACATAAGTCAGCTTAAGCTATGCCAAAATCTTTTTCCTTTGTGTATCTTCTTCTTCTCCTTTCAGATTTCTTAGATCTACTCACTTGAATCTGGATCACTAAAAAAAATATTTCAAAATTGTTAAGTGGAGATGGATGTCAATAAGTAAAAATATTGATGAAATAATTTCAAAGAATTCACTAAAAAGGAAAATAAACCTGCTTATAATCTGTGCCAAATGTGTTCTTTCTTCTTCTGTTTAGATTTGTTAGATCTTCTCTTTGCTACTCATTTGAACCTGGATCACTAATTTATTTTCCTTTTTTTTTTTTTGATAAATAATTTATTTTCCTTTTTTTAAGGTAAAATTAATGGGTTTTTCTTAGTTTTTGTTTTTCTGCACTCTAATGGATCACTATTTTGTAATTTGTGTTTTTATGGGTATTTATTAGTTAAAGTTTGTGGATTTGTGTGTATATGTGTTGGTTGAGCCACACATATTTGATCATCATGTGTGCTTTTTTCCCTTTGGATTGGATGATTTGATGAGAAAAGAAAAGAAAAGAAAAAGGAGGACTCCCCTCCCTCATCAACTGTGATGAGGGAAATAGAGAGAAATGAAAGGAAACCAAAATCCTTGCAGCTCTTTTTCTTTTCCTTTCCATCTTTGACAAACAAGGGTGAGGATGAATTACTATTATCTTTCTTAATCCCTTCTAAATTATCCAAACAAAAGCCTATTTTCTTCTCTTTTCTCTCCTAAATAATCCAAAAACAATCCAAACAAGAAGGAAAGATAGATACCACTGTCATTTTCTTTTTCTTTGCCTGAGCCTCTCTTATATTCTCTTCTGGTTCCAAGATTAGCTCCATACACCGTATATTTTGCTTGCTTAATTGTCTCTGTAACTGCTGTTTTTTTTTAGTCAAAAGTACTTCTCTGATCAAACTAAACTTGTTGGTGACAGGAGGACACATTAACCCAGCTGTGACCTTTGGATTGTTTCTAGCAAGAAAGCTCTCTCTCACCAGAGCTGTCTTCTACATGGTGATGCAATGCCTTGGTGCCATATGTGGTGCTGGTGTTGTCAAGGGCTTCCAGCCTTCCTATTATCAGATGAACAATGGTGGGGCCAACTTTGTGCAACATGGCTACACCAAGGGTGATGGTCTTGGTGCTGAGATTGTTGGCACCTTTGTCCTTGTCTACACCGTCTTCTCTGCCACCGATGCCAAGCGAAGCGCTCGAGACTCGCATGTACCCGTACGTGTTCTCTCTAATAAATTTACTTGAACTAAGTTCTTGTCTATTATTTGGATTCAATTTTACAGGATCTGACTTATATGTTTGCTTGATTTGGTTGTGTCTTTTGTGTGGATAAAATTATGTGTCGATTATTAATGATCCTTGCTCAGCAATTATTCCCCGGCCTATAGTATAAACTTTTGGGGCTTGGGATCATCCTTGCTCTGTCCTCATTCTCTGCCTTTGTCTCACCCTTATAGTGTTCATCACAATTTGAATCCAATTTATTTATTTATTTTTTAAATTACTAGGAGACTTTGTGGTCCTACAAAGGGTTTTGACAGAGAAAGGGAACGACAGGATCCAAAGCCAAACTTTTGTTCCTTTATGGGGAAAAAAAAAATTTAGTTACATGATTGCATATACTATTCATTGAATTTTGCTCAGGGGTCAGGATCCTCTGCCCCGCTGTTCATATGACACCACATGTACATAAAAAATCAACCCAAGTGCACCCAAATTCGTCCCCTCTCAAAATGGGCATACAATCCAATAGCAACAAATAAGTTGGGTCATCATCAACACCAAGAACACATACCGATTGAAAATTTAATCATTTTCAGCTTTTAAACTCCATCGAAATTTGTTTTCAGTTATTTGGAGCAAAATTTTTCAATACCCAGACAAAAAATATTACACAAATAGAGATGACAACACAGAATTTTGGGTTTTGGCCCGATGAACACATGGCAGCATAAAAGAGCTGGGGGACAGAAAACTGGGACAGATGATCCCAGCCCGTGCTCAGACCCTCGTATTTTACTATATTTTGTTAATTTATTTGACAGAAGTCGACCCTAAAGGCATTGATTTGTATATGTAATGGTGAAGGGAGTTTTCAGTAGTGACCATAGAGTACTCTCAAGCTTTAGACATCCATTTCATAGTTTGTTTTGGAAGAATAACTTATATTGTGTGAAACTGCAGTGTGGTTTTTATTTATTTATTTTTGTGTGTGAGATTTTTACTTGTTTTTAATACCTTGATACAAACTTAATCAGGTGTTAATTGAGTAAAAAAATCAATGTTGTTTTAATTTTTCCGTTCTTGCAAATATAATGCAGATTTTGGCACCTCTTCCCATTGGGTTCGCTGTGTTCTTGGTTCACTTAGCCACCATCCCCATCACCGGAACTGGCATTAACCCAGCCAGGAGTCTTGGAGCTGCCATCGTCTTCAACAGGGACCTTGCATGGGATGATCAAGTCAGTACACCCTTGATTGAGATCACTATACATTATTAATGAGTTTTTAACCAAACCCATGTTGTTTGGTGAAGTTTTTTTGAAAACACAAGTTCTTGGTTCATAAATTAATTTTAGCATAAACACAAGTAAACTTTTCTAATAAAAAAACCCTACTGTTTTAGCAATTCTGTAAACACATCAACTTTTTTAGATTTAAAAAGGCCAAAAAATCATCAGAAGCTAATGTTATCTCTCTCTCTCTGTCTCTGTCTCTGTCTCTCTCTGCTTTCAGTGGATTTTCTGGGTGGGACCATTCATTGGAGCTGCTCTTGCTGCATTGTACCACCAGATTGTCATCAGAGCCATGCCTTTCAAGTCCAGGGCCTAAAGTTTATATTTAAGCCACTTTTGAGTCTCACCATTGTCTCATCTCACCCCTATGTGCCTTGTTTTTATTTTCTTTATTGTGTATTAGTCTCTTCTTCGTGTGGACTTGTTGTTTACTGTTGAGATGTTAGTTAATAGACTATTATGTGTAAATTATCTGTATTTGAGGTTGTGGCTGGCTTATGAATGAAGAATTCTTGAATCTTTTTTTCTTACATAGTTCTCTCTGTATTTAAGGTTGGGGGATCTGTTGGCTTCATACCTTGATCCTGAGGGTTAACTTGAGCCATTATGTTGTTGATTGCTATACCAATTTGGTAACGTTAATGGTTTATGCTTATAATGTTTATAAAATTTTAAAAATTGTAAAGAAAAATTTGTTTGAAAATAAGTTTTTATTCCTTTCTTTTTTTCTCTCACTCATCCAGCAAATCCTACCTCCTCTGTCCAGACCTTCGACAACTATCTTTGACTAACCATCTTCCAATACCACCTCTGATCGTTACCAAACCACCTATTGTACGCAGTAACCACTTCTAATGACCAATCACTACTCTGGATACCACCTCTCATCTTTGGCATTTTAGTAAACAGGGCCGGCCCTGAAATTTAGGGACCCAAGGCGACACTTCGGAAATGAGGCCTCTTACATTAAAAAAAAAATAGTAATAATAATAAAATATTATGAATAAAACGATAAGTTACAATTTTTTTATTTGTTTGTAACTACAAAAAAATTTACTTGCAAATATAATTATTAAAATTATAAATAAAAATTTACTTTCATATATTAAGATAGGAAGCAATCATTACAAATATTTTTAAAAAGAGTAAATTATAATTTAACCCCCTGTGGTTTGCCTCAAAAACACAGAGCCCCTCTATAATTTCATTTGTAACACTTAAACCCTCTATACTTCATACCAGAGTGCAAAATCCAATGGACGTAACAGAAGTTGTAAAAAGTCAGGAATGCCCCTAGATATTTTACATCTCTCAGTCGTTTCGTTTCATTTGACTAACACCAGTATTCGCATCTCTATCTTCTCTCTCTCTCTCTCTCTTCTCTCTCGTCGTGGTTGATTGGATTGAACTAAGGTTTCATCATCAATTTCACCATCATATCACGAACGCCATTACTAGATTAGGTATGTGTTGTTTACCCTAATTTATTTTGATCCTTAGATGTTGATTTTTCCTAATTTTGATTCATAACTGAGTGTGTGTTGATTTCGATTCGCAAAATTTGTAATGTTTTAGGCATAGCATGCTTGTATTGCTTTAATTTTTGGGGATTGAATTTGTAATGTTTTAGGCATAGCATGCTTGTATTGTTTTAATTTTTGGGGATTGTGGTTAAAGTGGAGGGGGGTGGGGTATAGAGCTTCATAAGTAATGGGGAATATTTTCCATGATGTTAACTTTGAGTATTTTTTATTCACAGATTTGTTTTTGTATACTTTAGTATCCATGCCTTTTATTATTTTATTTTTTTGGGATGTTGGTTAAAGTGGGTGGGGTATAGAGGTTCATAAACAACAGGTATTTTTTTATGATGTTAACTTTGGATTTTTTTATGATTTTTGTTATGTGGTTCCAATGAGTTTGAGTTTTGTAATGTAATATTGTGAAGTTTTGTTGTTTTCTGTAGTGAGGTAAAAAAAAATGATTTTTGAGATCAACTATAACGCTCCGTTTGTTTTCAGAGGTAGAATGGAGGGGATTGATAGTAAGGAGATTAGTAGTGAGGGGATTGTTAGTGAGAGGATTGATAGTGAGGGGATTAAATAAAATTGTGTTTGTTTTGATGATAGTTGTTAGTATAGGGATTGTTAAATTATTTTTATACAAAATAAATATAAAATAATAAAAAAATACAAAAACATTAAACATTAATGTTTTTAAAAAAAATGCCCAACATGTTAAAAAAGTTTAAAAAATAAAAATAAAATAAAAATTTCTAGAAAAAAATAAAACAAATAAAATAATAATTTTTAATTAACAAAAAATACAAAAAATTAAATATTAATGTTCAAAAAAAAATGCTTGATATGTAAAAAATAAAACAAAAAATAAACAAAAAAATTTTTTTTTTAGTCCGCCGGACTATTTTTCTAATACCAAGTCTTGGAGGCCCATCCGAATCCCCTTGGGAAGGCCCATCCTAATCCGGAGCTCACTATCAATCCCCTCCCCATCTCTCAAAACAAACACAATATTAATGGGTCCCACCTCACTATCAATCCCAATCCTCCCTCTAACTCTCCAAACAAACGGGGCTTTATGGGTACTTCAGTAAGCCTCCTAATATTGCTTATAAACAAGGGAAAGTGGAATATATATATATGATGTTGATCCTGACAAACTATTTTTTATTGAGAGTCATACCATCTTGAGGGAAATGAAAATAGATGTCTATAGTACTTCTGTTTTGTGATATATGAAATCTGGAAAAAGTTTGGATGATGGGTTGACAATAATTGAAGAAGATGTTGATGTATACCATGATATGTGAGTATGAAGGTTTAGATGTGATTCAATTATATGTGGAGAAGGGTCAGGACCCATTACAAGTGGTAAGTCCAAAAGCGAAACATTTGATACTGTCACGACCCAAACCCGACCCTATGGGTTTAGCACCGTAACCGGCCAGTAATCCGAGATTACCGAAGGCCTGCTTAACAGTAATACAGTAAAACAGAGTACAGGGCCTGGCGGAAGCCAATACAGTAATAAAATAATGTCCAATGAGCTGTGACAGTCTGTATGCCAAAAAGATTTTTCATGCATACATATAAACAGTCAGTAACAAACAGTATCTACAATATATACAATCATTCAAGTCGGGGACTCAATCCCCACTAACAGTACAGTACAGTCTATACAGTATTACAAAACGGTACAGAGACAGACGGGGAACCAAAATCTCTAAGCCATGACTCAATAGGCTTGGAACCTCGCAGTGAGGCACAATGGTTGGCTTGACAAAACTGGAGCTAATTCCGACGTCTCTAGCCTCGATCTGGTGCCTGTACACCTACATATATATATGAGCAGTGAGCTAAAGCCCAGTGAATAACATAATGCGTAAAGGAGTTAAGAATGAATGTCCTTACAGTAATGAAAACAGTTCATTGATTCAGTATATCTATCATTCAGTAATATGTGGTACATCCATTGGCATAGCAGTACAGTAAACGATAGGTCTTAGAAGACCGAACAATAATTGATGGCCATCAATCAGTAAACAGTAGTGGTTCCAACATGGGAACCGAGTCGATTAGACAATCCCACCCGTTCATAGACCGTCGATGGGGCCATCCGTCCACAGACCGTCGATGGCAGAGATTTCTCAAACAGTAGCAGTAACAGTAAACGATAGTTGCTAAGGATGCCACAGTACAGTTCAGAATATAGGACATACATTCATACAGTCAACAATATCAATCAGTAAACAGTTCAGTTCAGTATTTCAGAAGATAATCATTTGAACATATCTTTACACAATTGTTACTCACAGAGTTCTGGGCTACAGTATGCTAGAGCGTGTTTCCCCAGTCGCCAACCCTACACAGTTAACAGATCGAACACACACTAAGCTATACAGTTGGGAAAGATAATAACTTAATCCCTAATTGCCTCGATGTGTTCTACATCTATATCCTCATTAAGATGTCTTAAACTATGCCTAAGAATGCCTAGAATGGAATGAGGATGCAAAGATGCACTTAGAAAACATTTGCAGAATTTTCTGTGAAACAGAGTCCCGCTCGAGCGCAGGTTTCCCCGCTCGAGCGGACAAGCAGACAAAGGTACCCGCTCGAGCGCCATTTTTCCCGCTCGAGCGTGTCACTCAATACTCCGCTCGAGCGTACATTTCTCCGCTCGAGCGGACTGATGAACAGTGCAAAGTACTGGATGCTCGATTTCTCCGCTCGAGCGTTACTTCTTCTGCTCGAGCGGACTGTAAAACAGGTCAAAGTGCTGGGAGCTCGATTTCCCCGCTCGAGCGGGAGGCAAAAATCTGGAAAATCCAGGTTTGTGTTCTAAGTCCAAAACTCAAATTTGATGCTCCCAATTCGATCCTCTTAGGCCCATTTCCTGGAAAACTCTTTTAAATACATAGAATAACATGTTTCAAAACTCAATTTAAGAAATCAAAGCCCAAGGGTGTTTAATCAAATTCATTTTCAAACCCATTTTCAAGAATAAACTTCAAACATGACATGCATGGGTTTTAAACCAAATTAAAGCTTCAAGGCTTGCTCAATTAAGCTCATTTCTTCAAGAACATGATGAAATCATGGATTATGATCAAAAGACGGACATGCATGCAAGATTACCATGAAATCCAACTCAAAACTCCTCAATGCACACATGCATGCAAGAGTTAAGCTACAATCCAACATGTATGAACGAAAACAAGACTTAACTCTACAATTTGGCATGGCTCATGCAAGAATTAGCTTAAACTCACAATTAGAGGGTTGAGTTCTCTTACCTAAGTCTTCAATTACAAGATGAACAAGCTCAACTATGCAATCTTACGCTTTAAATCCTTCAATTTCCAAGCAATCCTCTAGATGAACAAGATGAACTCACACTTTCCTCTCACTCTCTCTTCCTAGTCGGCAAGAACAATGAAAGTGGCTGAGGAAAATGTTTTGTTTGAGTGTAGTAATAAGGCTCAAAACATATTATAATAGGGCTCACTCACAATGGCAATTCCGTAAATAAGGCAACTCTATTAATTGGCTCATTTGAATCTAATTTAATCATACCTAATCACATTTTAATTAAATATACTATGAAATCACATAAATTACGATGATCATGAAACACTAAACGATTTCCGGTTCGGCCGCCGATAAGACCTTCGATTAGCAGTTTAAACATAAGACATGAACAGATAATCAAATAGTCCGACAGATAGAATGCAATTCAACTAACATATACACAATCAATTCAGTTCCAGTTTCAGTCAGTCAGTTCAGTAATTCATTCGGTTCAATTATCAGTCATAATCAGTTCAGTTTAACGGTAATCAGTGCTTATTCGGTAAACAGTGACGGGGGTTGTTACAGATACCCCCAAGAGTACCAGTTAGTACTAAGTAGGCACTGACTTGGAATGACATGGAAAATATAAGTGAAGAAGAGATGGATTATAGAGATGGAATGCAAGATGTAGGTGATGAGGAAATGCATAATGAAGATGGGAATGAAGAAGCAGCATATGAAGATGCCAGAGATGAGGAAATGGATAACAGAGCTTGGGATGAAGAAGATAGTGATGATCCTGATTACATGGATAATGGGAATGTTGATAGTGGTTTAGAAGATGAAGACTATGAAAGTGATGAACCTGGCTGGTTGAATGAGGGTTTAGAGGGGCCAGAAGATGATGATATTTTCTCACCAAGGGAGACTGTAAAGAAAAGAAAGAGGCAACCTCCTTTATGTGATCAAGAGACAGATGAAGGGTGGTATTCTGATCTTGAGGATGAAGATTTACATAGTGTACATAACTCATCAGATGAGGAATGTGAAGATAAATATCCTGAGTTCATTGAAGAAGTAGACATGAAGAAGTCACAACTCAAACTTGGAATGAAGTTTGCCACCCCTCAAATTTTTAGAAAGGCAATGAAAGAGTGGAATATCCAACATGGTTATGACATCAAGTACTTAAGGAATGACAACTCTAGGATTACTGTAGTGTGCAAGCATGGATGTGGATGAAGATTGCATGCTTTTCCCATGCAAGGTGAGAGAACTTTTCAAATAAAATCATTCCAGCCAAAGCATGCATGCGGAAGGTCATATAATAATCACTTGGTGAACTCAACTTACTTGGCACACAAGTATATGGACAAGTTAAGGGATGACCCTAACATCAAAGTTGGGCCTATGCAGAAGACAATTTGGAGGGAGTTAATGGTTGATGTTAATAGGCCTTAATTGTATAGGGCTAAAAAAAAAAGCAAGAGAAGTTATTGAAAGAGATCAAAGGGTCCAATATGCAAATGTGTATGATTACTGTGAAACAGTGAGGCTGTATAATCCAAACAGTGTAATGCAAGTAGTGATGGATAGGCCCAATGAAGGTATGCTTAGGCCCAACTTAGAATTGCCTCCAGTTTTCCAGAGGTTATATGTTGGGTTTGCAGCCCTTAGAACAGGATTTGTTGGAGGATGCAGGCCCGTTATAGGATTGGATAGGTGTCATTTGAAAGGAATCTATGGTGGACAATTATTATGTGCACTTGGAAAGGATGGGAACAACAACTATTTTCCAATTTCATGGGCAGCTGTTGAGGCAGAAAGTAAAGATTCTTGGGTGTGGTTTTTAAGGCAACTCATGGATGATATTGGTAGTGCTGATGACATGGGATGGGTCTTCATTTCTGACAGACAGAAGGGGTTAGTACCTGCATTTGAGGAGGTAATGCCAAATGTGGAACATAGATTCTGTATGAGGCATATTTACTCCAATTTCAAAGCAAAGTTCAAAGGGATTGAATTGAAGGACCTATTGTGGAAGGCAGCTGCAGCTGGGACTGTGAAGGAATTTGAATTTCACATAAACAAGTTGAAGGAGATGGATCTAGAAGAGAAAGCATACAAGTGGCTAAGGAAGATAGATCCTACTTTATGGACTAGGTCCCATTTGAGCCCAAGAAGTAGGTGTGATGCATTGGTCAACAATATGTGTGAGTCATTCAATAACAACATCTTGGAAGCTAGGGACAAATCCATAATCAGCATGCTTGAATGGATTAGAAGGAGGGTAATGCACAGGATCCAAATCAAGAAGGAAGGGATGGAAAAATACACTGGTGAAATTTGTCCCAACATTGTCAAAGATTTAGAAGCACTGAAAGTGCAAGCTAGGAATTGTTTTGCAACCTATTGTGGTGACAGAAAATTTGAAGTAGATTGTGGTGATACCACACACATTGTTGATTTGGAGGAAAGTAAATGTAGTTGTAAGATGTGGGGTTTGACTAGAATACCTTGTAAACATGCAATAAGTTTCATATTTGTTCAAAGAGAGAAGCCAGAGGACTATGTGCACCCTTATTACAGTAAGCAACATTATCTTGTAGCCTACAACTCAATGATGCACCCTGTTCCAGGCCAGCATGATTGGGTTGAAACAGGACTGCCAGCAGTGGCTCCTCCATTGTACAGAAAGCAGCCTGGAAGACCACCAAAAATGAGAAAGAAGGGTATAGATGAGCCAATAAACCCTGTCAGAGTTTCAGGGCAACATAGGTTCATTGTTTGTGCTAGATGCCTTCAGAAAGGTCACAACCAGAGGTCTTGTAAGGGTCCTGTCCATCCTAAGTCCAAGCTTTTTAAGCCAACAAGAAGTAACCAGCAACAACCATCTTCAGCAGCAACAGCAACAGCAACTACTTCATCAACACCAGCAACAGCAACAGCAACAGCATATCAAGTAACCTGAACCTCTAATGTCATTTCATTTTGCAATACATTCCATAACAATGACTTAATACAGATATAAATCATTGCAGCCCAGAAGGAAGCTCCCTAGTAGGAGGGCCAACACACTCTCATCTCAAGTAAGATCTGTCCACTTTGTATACTTGTTACATCATTGCAGCCCAGTTCTATTGTTAATTTGCATGCTTGTTACATCATTGCAGCCTACTAGAATTGGCCATACATTTGAAGAATTTCCAAGTATGACAGGCAAGACATCAACATCTCAGGTAAGCTCTCTCTCCTATGGGTGTCATTTGGTTTTTGACATAGTTGACAACATATAATTGCTTACTTGGACCATTATCATTGCAGCCCAGTAGAGTTCAATACAGTTCTCTAGAATTTGATTACTCCTTATCTCAGGTATAGTCAAATTTCATTTGCAAGTTCATTTGCTTTTATAGTATTTGACAAAATGTAATTGGATACTTGTGTGTGTTATTTTGCAACCCACTAGTTATGGCAGAGGAAGGGGTGAACCAGTTGGAGGTGGCAGGGTTATGTCCAAATCTGCATTGGGAGGTAGCTTCATTACAAGAGGTAGAGGAAGAGGTGGGTCTGCAAAAGTTACAACTCAGAGGCAAACTGACAAAGGCAAAGGGAAAGCATGATGGCAGAGAAAGCTACAACTCAGCTTTTGTTGTGTTTTGAGTAGTTTTCAACTTGTTAAACCATTAAGTGGCTTGTACCAATTTGTTTTTGAATTTGAAACTGGCTAGTATCTTAGTTTACTATGTTTTGAGAAGCCCAGTGGGTTGAATTATGGCTTGTATTAAAGTAATGTGAATTGAAGCAAATGACGCATGTTTTACAGGATCCAAATCAAGCATGTTTTTGTGTACCTTTATTAATACATGTATCTTAGTTTACTATGTTTTTGGGTTGAAACATGTTTTTGAATTATGTTTCAAATCAAGGAAATGAAGCATGTTTTTGGGTTGAAGCAAATGAAGCATGTTTCACAGGATCCAAATCAAGTAGGTTAACTTTCTTCACCAAAACATTCTTTCATTACAAATGAAGCATGTTTTACAGGAGAAGAATGGGAACCAATATGTTTCTATTCTTTAATGTTCTTGGAAGATGTAATGAACAAAACATTCTTTCATTACAATTTCTTTGGTTCATCAGATGTATACATTTCTTGACCAAAACATTATTTCATTTTACACCTTCATTTTTCATTACAATTGCTTCACAAACCATTTTACACCTTCATTTTCTACCTTGACTATATTTTTCATCTCTCAAACTCTATGGCCCAATAACAACCCATTTTTCTTTACTCTAGCAAACTTCACCCATGTCACGCCCTCATAATAATACATAATACCCATCATTTAGACATGCAGAGATATAAGAAAATCAACACTTTTCCATTCATCAGAGTAGTTCTTACAACGGTATTACATGTTAACAACAAAAGCAAATGCCCTACGGGCTTATAGCTTTCCAAGTCAACACTTGGTTCCACAAAAGAAAAGTACTAACTCTATACAAAATAAGCCCTTGGCTTGATATACATGTAATACAAACAAAATAACCAAAAAGAGTCTTCAACTCCCATAACCATCCAAGCTGTGTCCTTGGAGGTGGCATGCTACCTGTACCTGAAAATAATGTCCCATAAAGGGTGAGCCAACGCCCAGTAGAGATATGCTAAACACAGTATGAGCAGTAACTAAGACATTAGCAATTGATAAATGTTTAATTCCCATAAATCAATTCATAACCCGTTTCCATTACATGACCACTATGCCCACGTTCCCTTTCATTTTCCATTTCTTATCAAGTTCACAATTTACAACAACGGCTCAGAACCTAGCCAACAATTTACATGAGATAGTGACTCATATTAAACATTTCCCATTCCACAATAGATAAGCATACTAGCTATATCAACACTTCGATAGATGAGCATATAAACTATATCAACATCTCAACAGATAAACATACAAGCTGTATCCACACTTCAACAGATAAGCATATGAGCTATATCAGCGCTTCCATAGATAAGCATATGAGCTATATCAACACAATAACTGACAAGCATATGAGCTGTATCAGCGGAGTCCATCCCTTATCTCCTCCTAAACAACATCCGGTTTAGAGGTTCATCCTCTATCTTCCCCTAAACCGTGGAGTACATCCCCTATCTCCTTCCACACACACAACGTATATATACATAGGTCATATATATAATCACTCAATACATACAGTTAATGTATTCTTTCAACTGTCATACTCAATGACACATCCAATTGATTTGTTTTAGTTTGCCTAATCATCATGCATTGTCTACAACAATCAAGACTACCCTCCACCGGTAGCCCAAAACAATTATTTCTAAACAGATAATAAAAGCTCAAACAGATAAAATATCAATGTTTTCCAAAGTGAGCGATTAATAAATCCAACTCCACTATTTTTCAATATAATGAACCAATTTCATTATTTCCAACTCAATTCCAAATAATCACAATTTTTCCAAATTAATTATACCAATTAATTTATACAACAAATTAGGATTTTCTACCTCGTTTCCCAATATTGACCCAATGGTCTATATTTCAACAACCAACAACAATATCATTATTTTGAAACTCAAAATACACATTTTAGAATCAAAATAACAAAACCCTCTTTCAACATTTTCAAACCCTAACTTCCCAAAATCAGCCATTTAACAAAATGCCCAAAAATCTAGGTCAAAACCCATAGTAGTGAGTAGGAATCCCTACATCAAATTTGGAGCCCAAGAGAAGAAGATGAAGAAAACCAAAATGTTCCAAACTCCAAGATCCACGGATCAAAACGAAGCCCTCGACGATTAACACAACTTTTACAAAGGCCAAAGGGGAGGGAAGCACTCTAACTAGATCAAACCCTAGAGAGAAGGGAGTTTCTAGAGAAAGAGGCTCTCAAAAACGTTTTTGAGAAAGTAAGAGAGAGAGAGAGAATGTAAAAAGTGATTCAAAAATGCCTAACTGCCTTCTGATATACGACATTCCCGCTCGAGCGTAGAACAGGACGCTCGAGCGTCAAGCACAAAAATCTGGACACGCTCGAGCGCAAGAAGTCCCGCTCGAGCGCCAAGACACAAGAATAAAGTACATCCACTCGAGCGCGAAAACCAGTCCGCTCGAGCGTAGATTTTCCTCTCCCAGAACTTTCACAAACAAAGCACTACCCGCTCGAGCGCGAACATACCTGCTCGAGCGCGACCCGCTCGATCGTAAAGAAACCCGCTCGAGCGTGAAAAACACACCTGCAGGAGTTTTGCAGAGGCACGAAATACTAGGAGTGTATAAACCCCGCTCGAGCGCAAGAAGGCCCGCTTGAGCGGACAACCAAAAACCAAACTCCGCTCGAGCACAGAATAACCTGTTCGAGCGCAACACCAAAAACCTGGGCAACTAGATTTGAGACTTAGGCTCAACCAACCTGTAACACACCTGCCCAAAACAACCCAAGACTCAAATACAAAGAGTAAAAGATGTAAACGAGATATATACAACGGCTAACATCCACGGAACCACGTCCGGATCACTGTACAACAAGGGGTAAAACCCGGGATCGCTATAACCTCCCCCCCTTAAAGAATTTCGTCCCCGAAATTAAATACAAGTTTTCAAAAAAACAAGTTTTCTCCATTCTCAACAATATTACAACATAATATTAAACAATCCGACCCATTACCGGTCTAACCCACCTCTCTTCAAGAGGCATTTCACAGCATACATAACAACCTGCATTATCAACATGCATTCCTTTGAAATTTACCAATTTCAACTCATTCTCCACAATTCCATAACACATGCAACATTAATATCATGCTTGCATTTCCACAATACACTTAACATACGCAATGTTAACACAAACTTTCATTTACCAAAACATTTACAATGTTTTACAGCTTAAGACATATATAATGCTCTTAAAGCTCAATAATATTACAAAATTTCAATATATGATTACACATCAACAAACATGTCCGGATACTTTTCACGGACTTCCAACTCACGTTCCTAAGTGGCTTCCTCCACTCCGTGATGTTTCCACAAAACTTTTATCAAGGGAATGGTCTTGCCTCGCAAGACCTGATCCCGCATATCCGAGACCCGGACCGGTCTCTCCTCATACGAGGCATCCTCATCTACCTCCAAATCGGTCCAATCCAACACATGGGATGGATCCGGCTCGTACTTCCGAAGCATACTAACATGAAACACGTCATGCACCCCGGACAACTGCGGTGGCAAAGCCAAACGATAAGCAACTTTCTGATTCTCTCAAGGATCTCAAAAGGACCAATACACCGAGGGGACAACTTTCCACTCTTCCCAAACCTCATCAAACCTCGCCCAGGTGATATTTTCAAGAAAACATGATCACCCACCTCAAACGCCCAAGGCCTCCTTCTACGGTCGGCATAACTCTTTTGGCGACTCTGGGCTATAACAAGCCTCCTACGGATAAGCTCAACTTTCTCCGTCATCTCTCTAACCAACTCCGGGCCCAATAAAGATGCATCACCCACCCCGGCCCAACAAACTGGAGACCTACACGGTCGGCCATACAAGGCCTCAAACGGTGCCATACCGATACTCGACTGGAAACTGTTGTTGTAGGCAAACTCCACCAATGGTAAGTGCCTCTCCCACATCCCACTAAAGTCAAGGACACAACCTCGAAGCATGTCCTCAAGAATCTGAATAGTACGCTCGGATTGCCCGTCAGTCTGCGGATGATAAGCCGTACTAAAGGTCAACTTAGTGTCCAAGGCACTCTGCAAACTCTGCCACAACCTAGCAGTAAAACGAGGATCTCTATCTGAGACGATCGTCACCAGGACCCCGTGCAACCTCACTATGTCTCGAATATACAAATCGACAAGGTGATCTGCCGAATGTCTCACGCGCATAGGGATAAAGTGCGCCGACTTAGTTAACCGGTCTACAATCACCCAAATAGCATCACTACCCCGCTGAGTCCTCGGAAGACCTACAACGAAGTCCATAGTGACATGCTCCCACTTCCACTCGGCAATAGGCAAGGGTTGTAACAAACCTGCTGGCCTCTGATGCTCGGCCTTCACTTGCTGACAAGTAAGGCACTTAGACACGAAGACTGCCACATCTCTCTTCATTCCCCGCCACCAGAACTGACGACCCAAATCCCGATACATCTTAGTGCCTCCCGAATGCACCGCAAGGCGTAAATGGTGAAACTCTCGGAGTACTTCCTCTCGGCAAGGCTCCGGCACAAACAGACGGTCTCGGTATCTCACACTCAGGTCGGGATACACTGCCAAACCCTTCTCAACTTTCCCACTAGAGATCTTCTCTCGGAGGGAATCTACCTCAAGGTCACCTCTCTGTGCCTCTAACACTCGAGTCACAAGTGTAGGCTGTGCAACTACAGAAAACAAGGCCGCAGCCTCAACGGATTCGCCCAGAAGCAAATCAAACTCGCCAAGTGCCCCCAACATCTCCCATTCCCAGATGGCTATACAAGCGACATCACCTATGGATTTCCTGCTAAGGGCATCGGCCATAACATTTGCCTTTCCCGGGTGATAGTGCAACTCAAAATCATAGTCCTCAATGAACTTCATCCACCTTCTCTGCCTCAAATTTAAGTCTCTCTGTGTGAACAGATACTTCAAACTCTTATGGTCCGAGAACACCTTGAACCTCTCACCATAAAGGTAGTGCCCTCCAAATCTTCAAGGCAAAGATCACTGCCGCTAACTCTAGGTCATGTGTAGGGTAATTCTTCTCGTGTATTTTCAACTAACGTGAGCCATAAGCTACTACTTTCCCCCTCTTGCATTAACACACAACCCAAGCCCTTCGTGAGGCATCACAGTAAACCGCATAACCCAAACCTCTCTCCGGAATAATCAAAACCAGAGCGGTGGTCAATCTAACTTTCAACTCCTGGAATGACTTTTCACAAGTCTCACTCCATACAAATTTGACCCCTTTCCGCGTCAACCTAGTCAACGGCGAAGCTAGCCTGGAGAAATCCTTCACAAACCGGCGGTAATACCCAGCTAATCCCAGAAAACTGCGGATCTCAAAACGCTCTTAGGCTGTGCCCAGTCTTGCACTGCCTCAATCTTGGATGTATCAACAGACACCCCTTCCCCGGATACCACATGGCCTAAGACTTGACTTCTTCTAGCCAGAACTCATATTTCCCAAACTTGACATACAACCTATGGGCTCTAAGCAATTCAAGCACCACTCTCAAGTGTTCCTCGTGCTTCTCCTCCGAAGGTGAATAGATAAGAATGTCGTCCACGAAGACGACCACAAAGTGAACCAAGAATTCCCGGAAAGATCCGGTTCATCAAGTCCATAAAGACTGCCAGTGCATTGGTGAGCCCAAAATGGCATCACCAGAAACTCATAATGGCCATACCGCGTACGCAATGCCGTCTTCGGAATATCCTCCTCCCTGACCCTCAACTGGTGGTAACCCGATCTCAAATCTATCTTAGAGAAACAATGGGAACCACCTTCAACTGGTCAAACAGATCATCTATACGGGGTACTTATTCTTAACCGTAGCCCGATTCAACTTCCGGAAGTCGATACACAAATCTCAAGGCACCATCTTTCTTCTTAGCAAAGAGGGCCGGTGCTCCCCATGGCGAAACACTAGGGCGAAAACACTAGGGCGAACAAATCCCTTATCTAGCAATTCCTGGAGCTGAATCTTCAACTCACTCACACTCGGCTGGGGCAAAACGATAAGGTGCAATAGAAATCGGCGCCGTGTCCGGGCACTAAATCAATAGAGAACTCTATATCTCTCGGTGTGGTGGCAAACTAACGAGATCCTCAGGAAAAACGTCCGAATACTCACAAAACCACCCTTGGCAATACAATCTGGGTCTCATCACACTCACCGCTCATAAAGCTAGCAAGTAGACCACTAAGCTCATCCCGCCCTCGCGGATCATACACCGGTGGCAACACACTACCAACCCGATCCCCCAAGAAATGGAAACACTCCCCGCTCAACGTACAAACAGTAACCCTCTGGCGGTAGCAATCAATTAATAACTGCCCGGTATGACGATAGTCGGTCCATACCCAAAATAACATCAAAAACCCCTTCATGGACATAACACAAAGGGAAAAGAAAGCCTACGGTCGGCGACCTCTATATCACAACCTCTACATCCGTGTTTCAAAATCAATTCACCCCCCATAGGCGATACAACACATATAGGAGATGCTAATAGTGCCAACTCCAACTCCAACACAGATTGCAAATGTAGCAGATACAAAAGAATGAGATGCACCTGTATCAATTCAACACACTAGCAATCGAGTCTACAAAACAGAAAGGTACCTCTCATTACTGATGGAGCCGGTACTAAAGTCCTGCGCAAGGTAACAGCATACACGCGCTCTGTAGGCCCCTGATCCACCTACTCACCTCTAGGAGCAAAAGATTGCTGCACAAACTGGGATGACGAAGCTCCTGGATTGGCCCTCGAGGCCTGCACAGACTGAACTGGCTGATAACTCTGCGTCTGCCTAGAACCAGACGCCCCCGAAGTGGCACTTAACTGTGGGCAAAACCTTTTCAGGTGCCCAGGCTGACCACATTGATAACAAGACAGAGGCTGGCCGCTGCCCTGACTCTGGCCCTGAGGTCTAGCTGAAGAAGAAGCAGCTCGCTGACCCCCTCCCTTCTGCGGGCAAACCGAAGACCTTGTGACCCAGCTGGCCACACGTAAAACAAGTCAAGCCTCCCTGATTACCTCTCCCAGAGCCTGCACTCGGCACTGGAAAGGGTCGATCTAGCCAAACCACCCTGAGACTGCTGAGGGTGAAAACCCCCTCTTATCTTGGCTCCTCTTGGAACCTCTATGCTTCTCCTCATCCTCTTCCTGCATCATAATCTCCATATGAGCTGCAGCATCCACCAAATGTCTATACTCCTGGATAAACGACCCTCCAACCCTCAACTTGAGTCCATGCCTCAACTTCCGCTCAAACTCAAAGCAATGGCGTTCCTCGGACGCCACAAGTTCAGGTGCAAACCTGGACAAACTGGTAAAAGTAGCCTCAAACTCGGCCACTGACAAGCCCTGCTGTTTAAGCTGGCAAAATTGTTCCCTCAGCTTCTCCCTAGCAGTTGAAGATAAGAACTTCTCCTGGAAGGCATCTACAAAAGCCCCCCATGTACCACCAACACGGCCCTTCTCGTACTTCCACCATTGACTCGCATCTCCCTTAAGTTGGAAGGATGCCAAGGTCACCTTCAATGCTCCGTCCTCGATGCCAAACATCTCAAACGTTTTGCTCATCTGTTCCAACCACTCGTCAGCCTTGAGTGGCTCTTTCGGATCCCCAATAAACTCGTCCGGATTAGACCGGAAGAACTCCCTCTTCAAGAAAGAAAGCCCTGCCTCAACAACCTGATTCTCAGCTCTGAGAATACCCAAAGCTCCTACTATCTCTCGGGCCAAGGCACCCATAGCCTGTTGACCCACTGACTTGGCCACATTGGCCTGACCAACTCCCTCCTGCACTGCCGAAACGTTATCCGGTAAAGGCATTTCCTGCCTCCTAGGCCTACCACGCCTACCACCTCGTCCTTGTCCTGACATCCTATTAAAGGTAACGAAGACGTAAGCACATTCATAAATGTGTTGAAACTAAACACTCGCGTCCTAATGCATGGACAACTGTAATTCACCCCACGTAAGCACGTAAACACATAAGCACTTAAGAATTTCATTCCCGGATAATGATAGTCCCGAGGCGTTACTAGAGTTCCGGTTAGAAACAACATTGATCAAGTGCTTTTCCAACAAGACTCACAGAAACACAAGGATCCAATCAATATCCTAGAAATCAAATCCCATACCCAAGTAGTCACATAAGCATATAACATTACATCTAAGTCCCTAACAAGTCAGACAAACCCATTGTGATACTAATCACTTCCCACGTACCCAAAGTATTCGAACCCGGTACGCTCTGATAGCAAGTTGTCATGCCCTCATAATAATACATAATACTCATCATTTAGACATGCAGAGATATAAGAAAATCAACACTTTTCCATTCATCAGAGTAGTTCTTACAACGGTATTACATGTTAACAACAAAAGCAAATGCCCTACGGGCTTACAGCTTTCCAAGTCAACACTTGGTTCCACAAAAGAAAAGTACTAACTCTATACAAAATAAGCCCTTGGCTTGATATACATGTAATACAAACAAAATAACCAAAAAGAGTCTTCAACTCCCATAACCATCCAAGCTATGTCCTTGGAGGTGGCATGCTACCTGTACCTGAAAATAATGTCCCATAAAGGGTGAGCCAACGCCCAGTAGAGATATGCTAAACACAGTATGAGCAGTAACTAAGACATTAGCAATTGATAAATGTTTAATTCCCATAAATCAATTCATAACCCGTTTCCATTACATGACCACTATGCCCACGTTCCCTTTCAATTCCATTTCTTATCAAGTTCACAATTTACAACAACGGCTCAGAACCTGGCCAACAATTTACATGAGATAGTGACTCATATTAAACATTTCCTATTCCACAATAGATAAGCATACTAGCTATATCAAC
>CM069913.1:7906495-7981821 GCA_036172215.1 Camellia granthamiana | reverse complement strand
GGATGAGTTTGGGATGATCTAAATAAGTGTATTTTTTAACTTTTTATGAAATATGAATTGGGTATGAGTTGAGTTTGAAGTGATGTGATGTGATAGAGAGATGATGTGACTTAAATAAAATAATGTGACTTAAATATAATAGTGACTTTTAGACTTTTAGATTTTTTTAAGTTATGACAAATAAAACCTAAATAAATAAATAAAAAAAATAAATTTCAACTTGTTCTGAGGAGTCCATTTAATATCTTCATCAAGATTTCAATTTTGTTCACATTATAACTAGTTAAACAAAAATTTACATTTTTATTTATTATTATTATTATTATTTTGTAATTGGTAGAATAAAAAAAAAGAAAAAGAAAGAGAACTTGCATTGTAACAATAAATAAGACTCAAAATTAAAAATTACATTTTATAAAAAGGGCCTTGCTACATCCCCTAATTTTTGGCCCCCTAATCCCCCTAAATTTCAAACCAAGGCAAAAAAAAAAAATTGCCCAAAACGACGTCGTTTTGGGCATTAGGGGGATTAGGGGGGGCATTTTTAGGGGGGGCATTTTTAGGGGGACAAATCATTTTCCTTATAAAAAAAGGGGTTTTTTTTTTAAGGTCCCTCGTATTAAGATTTTATAGTATAAAGGACATCTAATATTTTCATAATGTCTAAGGTCCCTCAAGTTGATCCAGAGAAAATTAGTCTAGAGAAAATTTACGTCACAGAGAAAATCAGTCCAGAGAAATTTTGAAAATTTCTCCAGACAACGTAGCAACCCTTTCTTCAAGCAATCTTTGCCCTTGCTGGAAATCTAGAGAAAGTTGGAAAAGAAGAGGTTGCACTCATTGGGGAAGAGACGGTAGAGGAGTGGTTGATGGAGGACAGAAAGTGCATACAACATCGAACTGATTACCAAAAAAAAAAAAAAAAAGAAGCAATAACATCAGTGGGATTTGTAGACTAAGAAGCACAACCGTTGAAGGAATGAAATTAAACATACACACATGGGTACATGTATATGTGAGTGTGAAATCTATGAAAACATACATAATATATATAAAATCATTGCGTGTGTATATATAATTTGTAGGAAACTAATCAAGCACTCACTATGCATTGTAAAATTGGAAAAAAAGAAAAAAGAAAAAAGGGGGAATGGGTAACATGAATAAGAATGATAAGATGGCTAAAGAAATGGGTCGGCCAATAACTTCCCAGATTATTCAAAACTCATCCAGCTCTGTAATCAAACCCAACAATCAGAGAGAGAGAGAGTATATATAAGCAGTTCAATTTTGATAGTTGGAAGCAAAGCAACCCATCATCAGTTGGAAGCAAAGAAATTCTGGACTTCCAAAGAATTTCTCTGGGTTCAACCCAGAGAAAATTCAAATTTCTCTGGTCCAGAATTTCTCTAGAACTATAAAACTCTGATTTGATCAATTTGTCTTTGGTTCTGCTGCTGCTGATTCAATCACAATTTCCTGCACAAACAAATTAATAGTTCTTCTATGAGTTTGTGATAGATTTTCTTTAAACTTAATGCTATGAATTTCTCTGGGTTAAACCCAGAGAAAATTCAAATTTCTCTGATCTAGAATTTCTCTGGATAGAAATTTTTTCCAGAGAAAATGAATGAAGAATTTCTCTGGATCACTTTAAGCCTCCCTCTACTGCTGCCTCTTCCTCAAGCTTCTTTTTCCAATATTCTTCAAGTAGGGGTCCAAATATTGCTTTTCCAGAAACAACTCCAATTCTACGAAACCCAGAAAATCAAAAGACGTTATATTCAACACTCAGAGAAATTTTGAACCTGAAGATGTTATATTCAACACTGGATATATATATGTGCTGACATTGTATATATATATATGATACATATATATATATATACATTTATCAACTCCACTCCACTCTGTTTGTTTACCCAGAAAATCAAATTTGCCAAACTTAGTGCTTTTGTTTTGCTGAATTTGTTTTCTTACTCGTTGGAAAATACCCAACACCAGTACTAGCATCACAGAGGAGAATATCCAACACGCTGCATCTTTCTTCCCTACACACCATGACCACCGATGCAAACCCAGAAACAAGCGCTACCACCGGCGCAAAAAACCGATAGCATCAGAGTATAACCCAGCACCGTCGGTTTACCATTGCTGTTGTAATCTGGAGGAGAGACATCCATGTCCATCATGAATGAGGAAATGTCAAACGTACAAAGGCGTGCCCATGAAGAAAAGTAATACATGTAGATAGATTAACTACGTGGAGGAGGGGATGGCATCAGAGTATAGTTTTAAGGTGGCTTTAAGTGCCTTAAGAGAGGCTAGGATCAAAATTCTTGCTGCAAAGAAAATTGTTGTAAATGATCGGGCACAGAAGGAGAGACGAAGAGGGGATATGTTTAGGGACCTTAGACATCAAAAAATAATTTTGTGGATCTCTTCCATTACGAAAAGTGGGAGAGGGACCCTAGACTAATTTTCTCTATAAAAAAATACTTCCATTTTTGTTGATTAAAGCAAAGATTTCAATATGTGAATTTTTAATTATGAAAGTTGAGATTTGTAGGAGAATTTTGAGAGTTTTATGTGAACAAAATTATGTTTATCCGTTGATATCGTCGCCTAGTATCTCATGCGAATCATTAATTCTAATTTTATATTATTAAATAAAATACTAATATAAATGTGATGAGTTCTAAATGGTTATGATAGGTTTTTCAAAAAAATTTAAAACTGCCACATCATTTTTTAAAAAAAATATCTTTTCATAAAATTTTAAAAATTAATTAAAATAATCAATTCCCAAACAAGCTTGTATCATGTTTAAGTAAGGGATCATTGGACAAATAAAACCCCGAAGTAATGTTACACAAATTAATAATTATACAAATATTTCACACAAATTAAAATATGTATATATATATTTTGCTTGTTTTCATAATAAGTTTTCAATCTCTCAGATGATCGGACTTCACCAATCATAACCTCGGATGACTCTCTAGTAATCTTGTGATCTTTAGGGGTCTGTTTGTTTTGGGTTATAGGAGATGAGATTGAATTGTGATAGATGTAGGACCTACTAAAATGATATTTGTTCGTAAAATTGAGAAGGAGATTAGCAAAGGTTTTCAATGGTTGGATTTTAAACTTGCGAGGGGATTAGTTTGGAAAAATATTATTTTGCCCATGTTATTTGTTTGTGTGCGATTTATTTTTTGGGGATATTACATCATTATATATATATATATATATAAGGGAATGGCTTCCCTCTAGTCCGACACGGATTGAAGGGTACAATTGGACCTGTGGGGACTGTAATGCCCTAGAAAAAAACACACCACTACACACGCCAATACCATATTCATAAAGGCCTACAAGATCATCTTTCTCATTGAACGAAGAGTTAAACGTTTACATTACAGATATTACATTCCCATGATGTTCAAGCAGTTTCTCTCAGTTCAGTGAACTAGACTACTTACAAAAATTAAGGACCCATGGCATTTATCATTACAAAGTAAAAGAAGTAGTTCTATTACAAAAGCATCATAATAAACACATGACAATAGAGTCCTTGACTCCAATTAATTCCCAAAAGTTGATAAAACTAATACTTGGACCAGTTTTCAACGAGGCTACCCTTCATCAATTCCTGAAAAATTAGATTAGGGTTGAGCTAGATGCCCTGTAGAAATACATTTACCCAGGTATCTAGTCATTAGAATGAGATAATGACATTCATGAGGTAAAGTGCTTTACTAAGATTTATTTTCATAAGAAATGATCAACAGTTTATAAGAAAGTATTTTGAGACTATATGATAAATACAACTCACGTTAATCATGGACTACAAGCAAACATCAGCAAACATGAAGAAGATACTATACTTCTCTCTACATGAACTCAACCAAGAGCAACATTTACTTTGTAAAGCCAACCCTCACATTCGCCAGCTACTATACGGCGAGAGGTGGGCACCCTAAGAAAATCATCCGTTTTTCCACTTTCGCCAGCTACTATATGGCGGGACTGTATGGACACCCAAAAACGTTTTTCCCACATTCGTCCAGCGATAAGCCTAGACAGGGCAATTGGGCACCTTTTAAAACTCCTCGCGCGGGTACCAACACAACACCATCTCGACACTACACCGACATATACACTAGGACTCATGCATGTCAACTACTTAAACCACATCTCAATCCCACATTTGAATCATCAAGCATAATTATAGATAAACAACTCACAAATTTCAACGAACCATAGCATCCAAATCACCATCTTTCTAACCACATCAAAAGTCACATTTCATTCTCTTTTATTTATCCATGTCTAAGATTCAAGAGGAAATTTCATCACACTAAGTAATTCTTATTGAAATTAGAAACTTAGGGTTTTATCAAATTTGGGGTTTCTCATTCCTTGTTACTAATCTAAGCTCTCAATCACATTTCTAGTCATTTTTTAAAAGAGGGAGATGAGAGATTTCTAACCATTAATAAATAAAAGAAAAGAAATAAAATACATAAAAGAAATATAGGTTCAATATCACCCAACTCACAATTAGTTCACAAATCACATTAAACACCATAAATCCCTTCAATAGTGAAGACATACAAGGGTAAGAGTATCCCTACCTCAATTATAAGGCCAAATGCCTAGACCCCTTCACGAATCTACCACAAACCCACAATCCAATCGGTTGAGAATAGCCCTTTTCAAGTGCTCTCTGCCCGTAGCAAACGATTTTTGGGTGAAACACAAGAGTATGAGAGGTATTTGATGATAGAAAATTAGGGTTTCAAAGAGAAAGAGGAAATGAATGAAGAGTAGAAAAGTGTTGTGTCCAAAATGATCTAAAATCGTTATGTTTAAAAAGCTGAGATCGTGATCCTCGCTTGAGCGAAGGACTTGTCACTCGAGCGACTAGAAACACTAGTGGCCTCGCTTGAGTGTAAAAAGTTTCGCTCGAGTGCACAATTCAAAGCTTCAGGTCTGCCACAGAAGTAGACGCACGCTCGAGCGCAAGAGTTGTCGCTCGAGCGAAGGGACGAATACACTAGCCTCGCTCGAGTGCAAAAAAGCTCGCTTGAGTGGAAACTACGTCTGAGAAAGAAACCTGAAGACCGACAAAACTCGTTCGAGCGAAGGAAACCTCACTTGAGCGAAGAGCAGATTACACAAAGCTCGCTCGAGTGAAGAAGCCAAAATCTGGGAATGAAGTATTTGAACCAACTAACAACCAACAAGTCCTATACACGCTAGACACAATTAAAACTCAAGTTCAAGGGTTAAAAGAGGAAAACGAAGTACAGATATAGTATTATGTTGCAAAACCCAAGTCCGAAATATGATGAAAATCAGGTCCAAAACTCGGATCGTTATAGGGACCCACCATGAGTCCCGTTTTGATAATTTGAACCGTTCAATGTGTAAAACACGTCAACTACTATATGTTTGTAAAAAATCACATTGATCGGATACCGATAGCTACATGATCAAATCAGTTTTGTATGAAAAAAATGGACGTTGAACAAATAAATAGTTGACAAGAATCTGATCCGATGAAATAGTTATCGATATCCGATCAATGTGATTTTTTACAAGCATATAGTGTTGGACGAGTTCTACATATTGAAGGGTTTGAATTATTAAAATGAAACCCTTAATGAGTCCTCACGGACCCAACAGTACCCTTCAATCCGTGATCGGAATGGAGGGAAGCCATTCCCTATATATAAATATATAAATACTAAAATAACATAGTACAAAAAAATATTTAGAAAATATAATTTTTAATATTAAAATATATCAAAAATATCAAAGGGTATTTATGGTATTTAATATAATTAATTCCATTACTAAAATATATAAAAACAAACACAATTTTTCTTAATTTTCTCACTAGCAATCTCTTCACTAACAATTCTTTACCGCTGACTTCTAGCAACTTATCAAATATATATTTTTATTTTAATAAATTATAAAATACACCTCCTGAGATTTACTTAAAATATGAATTGTTCCTTATAATTTGAAAAATTACAAATATTTCCTGATGGTTTATTGATAAGAGGGGGTCATTTGTTATAAAATTAAAAATTTCAAGGGACATGATGTAATTTTCATAACTATAGGAGTTTAAACAAATCTCAAGAGGTGTTGTAATTTACCCTTTTTACTTTTATTTTCAGTTATCTTGAAAATATTTGTGTACATTAATCAAGTTTTTTCCTTTTTTTAAAAAATTTTATTTATATATATATATACAAGAAAAGAAAACAACAATTTTTTATTTTTGTCGTAAACTTAAAAACAAAAAAGTAACACCTCATAAAACATATCTTATCGGAAGTGAGGATGCTGCTGTGTAACTTGCGCAACAGCGATTGCTGTGCAAAAAATTAAGTCTATTTTGGGGGTTCAATTTGATAATTTAAATTGTTAACATTTTAGAATACATCAAGTAGATCATACTTGCAAAAAATCAAGTTAATTGAATATCGTTTACCTATTCATCCACTCACATTTGTATGTACAAAAATAAATAATAATTGTGATTTAAAATATTAAAATAAATACAAATGTGAGTGGATGAATAGGTAAACGATATCCGATTAACTTATTTTTTACAGGTACGTTTTACTTGATGTATTTTAAAATGTGAACGGTTCAAATTATTAAAATGAGTTTCGAAATAAGCCAATTTCACTGAACAGCAGCCACTACTGTGCGAGCTGCGTATCAACATCCCCAATTCCTACCTCTTATTGTGTTGTATCTAATTTTAGATTTCAAAATTTTATCAACAAAAAATTTGCTAATTGTTTGGAAAGAAGGTTAAAGGTTAATAAAATGTAAAATAGGTTAAAATAGTTAATAATAAGGTAAAATATTACATTTAAATTATAATTAATCTATTTTTCTCTCATAATCATTAAATTAATTATAATAAAAAAAACCAACTAATTTTCTAAATATAATTCTTTAATCAAATTAAAATAATCAAAAAAAAAAAAAAAATCAACTAAAATAACTAAATTCTCGTCGGATGATTTAGCAGTCAAATTACCCATCGTTTCTCACAAGTCCGGTGTCTCTTCTTCCCCTTGGACGACAAACAAAAGTTAAAGCACCTCACCTAAGCTTATACTATCGAATTCTATGTATATGTATCTCATTGGGGAATATACTAAAGCCATGTTTGTTTCTAATTTGCTAATTCTATGTATATGTATATGTATCTATGTATCTCATTATAATTAATTCTATGTATATGTATATGTTTGTTTGAGCGGACTGGATTAACATTCTCATGACTAATAGTTCTAGGCCTACGAATCTGTTGGATTATGTATCCTATCTTAACTAATAGTAAAGTTTAAAATAATTAATTCGTACTTCAATTGTTTAATCAAACATCAAATTAATAATTTTAATGAACTATTAGTGTGCACCCAAACAAATGGCCTAATAGTATTATTAGTCTATTATTACTACACTGGTTTTGTAAGTAGAGCCACTGTTCGACTTTGTTTAGGTTTTTGCTGTCAATCTCAGAGCAAATGTGGATTTTTGGAAGAAAAGGCCCATCTGGGTTCTCAGCCAATTCTACAGCCGAGGAAGTTACCAAAGGAATTGATGGAACTGGACTCACTGCTATCGTTACAGGTCTTGTTTTTCTCATATGGGTCTCTTTGATTGTTTAGTTTCTTTGATGGGTAGTTGTTAATTGTGATCTGTTTTATGTTTCTGATAGCAATGATCAGAAATCACATGATGTCTATCTTAATCAGTGTGGAAAACTATGTTATAGATTGATTAGTTTGGGGGGTTACCAACATCAAATTCTCCTAATCATGTTATTAATCTGTGAAGTGAAAGTGATGGATGGTATAAAAGGATTCTAATTTTGTGCATTTCTGCAACTGGTTTGTTGTGGGATTTGGTTGCTGTGCTGTATATGGGAATTCCATATTTGTACCCGTAATTATTGTTTTTTTTTGAATTCTGTGAGGAATTGTAGTTATTATGGCTAAATTTAGTAAGCTGTTCAATTTGGGGTTTATTTGATAATGATGGACGAGGTGCCCGTTTAGTATTGTTTGCAGTTTACTATTTTTCGTTTAAACATGAAACATGTTTTTATTTATTTTTGTTAAAAAAGAAAATAAAAACCAGTAGGCACATGTATTTTGAAAACATGTGAGAGGGGTGACTGGGGATGGTGGTGGCAGAAAGTAGTTGTTGAGTTGATGGTCAGAAATTGTGGACAGAGGTGGTGACCAACAAGAGATGGTTGTTGCCGGTGGGAGGTGGTTGGCGGTGACTGAAGGTGGTGGTTGAAGGTTGTTGTTGACGGTTAGGGATGGTAGCCGGTGTTGGTTGCTCTTGCTGGTCACATGGAGGCTGGCTGCCAGAGGTGGTGGTCAAAGGTGGTTCCCGCTGATGGGAGGTGGCTGGCGGTGATCAAAGGTGGTTGCCAGAGGTCACCAGCAACATTGCCGGAGGTAGTGATGTGATGAGTGGTAGGTGGTGGTTGGAGGGGGTGGGAGAAGGAAAAACAAATGAAATAAGCTTTTTTGTGGTTACAACTTGCAAGGATTTTAATCTTCTAAAAAAAACTTACACAAGGATTTAAAACAATTTTTTATATTATTTGCAAGTTTTTGAAAATGAAAATGGACACCATAAAAATTTTGTTTATAGTTTCAAGTTTTTGGTAAATATAAACAAAAACATTACCAAATAGGACCTCCGTGTTGGGTTACCAACTTCAATTTCTTAATCATGTTGACAATCTGCAAAGTGAAAGTGATGAATAGATAAAAAGATTCTAATTTTGCTCACTTCTGCAACTGGGATGTTGCAGGAATTGGTTGTTATAGATGGGAATTCCTTATTTACACTCATAATTCTTGTTTCGTTTGAATTCTGTGAGTAATTGTAGTTTTTATACCTAAAGTTGGTGGCAGTTTAAATAGTGTTTATCTGATGGCGATTGGTGGCCTCATCTGGTCCAGTATGGTAATTTTCATGGGTGGATCTTGTGTTTTATTTATATAATTATAGTCAAATAAACTTGTTAAATTTTTTTTTTTTAGCGTTATGTTTAACATAAAAATGTTGGTTGAGGTTTTCACATGGGGAATGTCAAGATTTTTACATTGCTCAAAATCTTTAAATTTGGAGACTAGTGATAGCCAAGAGCTAAGTGTGCTTATGAAAAGATTTGGCCAATATCGAAAAGTGAATCCATGAAATGATTTGTTGAGTCTTGAGTGAAGTACCAATCTTAACTTCTATGGGAATTCGGTGACTTTGTACAAATGGTTTTCTTGGGTATGGCTAATTTCCATCTTTCTTCTGGGGTCCTTTTTGAGGCTTCATGTGTTCATTATTAGATAGAACTTTATTCCATGTCAGGTTAAAATTTGGAATGTATTGTTTATTTTTGGTTAATCAGTCAAGGTCCTTCCAATTGTATCTTTCTTTGCCTTTTCCCTGTTCATATTTTTCTTCTTTCTGAAACTTATATTTCAATAGCATTTTTGAGTTTTGTTGTTACTTTTGGTAATCACATGTTGGCACTTGGCATGATTAAGATCATTTCCTCTGATGCTGACTTCGGAACGTAGTGAAATTTGGGATATTGGATGTCTCATTGCTTATACTCTGTCTAATTTCAGGTGCATCAAGCGGTATTGGCACAGAGACTGCACGTGTCCTCGCCATGCATGGTGTACATGTAGTTATGGCAGTAAGAAATACAGATGCTGGTAGAAAAGTCAAGGATGCAATACTAAAGGAAAACCCCAACGCTAAAATCGATGTTATGGAGTTAGACCTCAGCTCAATGGCGTCGGTAAGGAAATTTGCATCAGAATACAAGGCCACGGATCTTCCTCTGAACCTTCTCATGTAAGAAAAAATTAATGAGGCAACTGAATATGTTAAATGTATAAAAATACATTAACTTCTTATGGATATGAGGTGTGAAATATTTTCTTTGTTTTTGGAAGCAACAATGCAGGGGTTATGGCTCCTCCTTTCATGCTTTCCCAAGACAAAATCGAACTGCAGTTTGGAACTAATCATATAGGTAAGTTGCATCAATCATTTGAATATTTGATGTTACATCAACCATGTGTGCTAAATGGTTACGAACATTGGAATATTCAGTTACAGCAATTGTCCATTTTCTGTAATTTTTCCATGGAAACTAGAAAGATTGGAGTTCCAAACTAGATTCATTTTAGCAATTGTTATTGATTAGATATATTGATGCCCAAACATTAGTTTTTACTAGGTTATCAAGGTTAACTGATGTTTTATCTTTATGGAAACATAAGAGTCAAATTCCAAGAAAGTCGGGGATTCTAAAACAGTGATGTTAATCTAACTTTGAACGTGACATGGAAGAAGATCCTCTATCTTCATTCTTTCCATATCTGCCATTGAATATGATTAGTGTTCGGAGAATATTTCCTTTGTTCTCTCAAGCCTTCAAATAATTACTACAGCCTACATAATTACTGAAAATGTAACTTCCAATTGATTTGATTTATTTATTTATTTATTTTTCCCATTTGTTTGGTTTTGGTTTTGAGGTCTAATGTCAATTAAAATGGTTAGAATTCTATCAATTGACCTGCCGTAGAAACTGAAAATAGTCTACTTTCTTAATTTTGCTTCATATTTGTTCTTTTCCTTTCGTTGAAGAGGATTTGTAGATTATAGTCGCAGTTTATTTCAAATGGGAAATGACCAACTAGTCTTATTTACATTTGTGATGGTAATTTTCTTAAAGCTCCTTCCCATGTATGCTCTGTTCTCTTGAAATATATTTACTTTCTCTGGGACCCACTACTCTTATCATTAAAATGCATAAAGCAACTGTGCAGAACTGCATGTATAAGAGATTTATGTTACCTTTGTACAGGTCATTTTCTTTTGACAAATCTTTTGTTGGAGACCATGAAAAATACAGCACGTGTAAGCCACAAAGAAGGAAGGATTGTTAATGTCTCATCAGATGGTCATCGGTTTGCATACAGTGAAGGAGTTCGATTTGATAAAATCAATGATGAATCTAGGTAATAAATAACATCTTCTTCTTCTTCTTCTTCTTTTTCTTTCTTTCTTTCTTTCTTCTTCTTCTTCTTTTTTTTTTTTTTTTGTATTTATCAAAATGAACTAGTACGTTTTGTTTCTTCACAAATTGAGGTGCTTATTAGATTACATAAAGTTCACCCAACGAACAATAATTTCCTTGTTTTACTTTTGTAATTTTCAGTTTCAACACCATATATGCTTATGGTCAATCAAAGCTTGCTAACATATTGCATGCTAATGAGCTGGCAAAGCGCTTAAAGGTAATCAACTAATCAAGAGGTTGATATTAAGATGGTTGTTTTTTATCGCAAGTTATACCTCTTTTAGGGTCTTGTTCTGCACCGGTAATTAAGCTTCGTTCTTTGCAGTCCTAGTGCCTAAAGGCCTTGCCTTAGTGCTCGTTTTGTGCCAGTGCCTGCCAAAGTCTTACCATGTTATTTACCTTTCCAATCAAAACTTTAATACAACCAAATCCACTGGTTTTCACACAATTGTTTTCTTCACTGCTAACGGACAGCAGTTTTAAAATGTCATGCTATTATGAAATTGTGAATCTAATAAGATATTTCTGTGCATAACTTATTTAAATCATTCGGTCTTTCAATGTTCATCCACGTTTGGATCTGCATATCTTACATTGTCCACTTAAGCAATTTTTTAAGACTTTGGCCATGATACACGCATTTCTAGAAATTTCCAGTGAAGAAAAATGAGAACCTTTACTTAAAGGAACCTTTTTTTGAATTTTTTTTTTTTTAACACTTGACCGATTTCTAGTTAATGAGAGATAATGGATCACTAGTTTGAATTGTACCATTTGGAGAGATTTACTGTTTCAGCAGGACAATAGCCATAGGCTGCAAAACTATGTGAACCTAGTAACTATTAGAAGCAGAGATGATTACGTCACACAACATTGTTTTTTTATGAGAGTACAAAGTTTTTTTTTTTGGTACAATGGAGGAGGGGTAGAGGGGAGACGAACCTGTGATAGTCTAGTGAGATACACAGACTCTGGTCAGTTACATCATCTTTAGTAAAGAATTACAACAATGCCAGTAACACAAAAACTGAACACAAAACCGGACACAAAAGGCACATAAATGGACAAGATTTGATGGTGGAGCCACTTTTCAAAAATCTTATCCTTCCATTTGCTTTTTTGGTTCTGGCTCCAATTCTGTGTTCATAGACTTATTGGATATATTTTAACAATAGAGAGTTCATGTATTGTTGCAACTCAAAATTCATGATAGGTACAATCAGTTGGTCATGACTCTGTGAGAATAGTCACTTGTACCTTTGCTTCATTATTTAATTATTTTTGTAATAATATGCTGGGCTGAACATTTAAATGGCATGTTGGGTTGTCTTCTGTATAATTAACCAGGAAGAAGGGGTGGAGATAACTGCTAATTCACTTCATCCTGGAGCCATTGCCACCAACCTTCTGCGTCACCACGGCTTTCTTGATGGTAAACCTCCGAGCCTTGAAATTCATATAGCTATGTTCTTAAAGTATATTTGTGCATATTCCAATATATTGGATTGGTTGTGGTTCGCTTGCATTTAAAAAAAAAGACAAAAAGAAAAAGAAAAGAAGAAGCTGCAGTGATGCTTGTTTTGGATCAGTACAAAAATCTTGGTCGACAATTTTTATTTTTATTTTTAATTGAAGTATGTAGATTGTGTGCCATTTTATTTGATATTTTACCTGGGATATTTTGCAAAATATATAACTGTACCGGAAGAGTTCTGTTTGTGAAGTATGGTTACAAATTTGATAGGTCTTTTAAAACAAAATAAGCCATGGATAGTTGAAACTTAATTGTCTCATAAGGTTCATCATGGTTTTTAGACTGATATTACTGCTTTGGTTCTTGTCTGTTGCAGGCTTAGTTAATCTGGTTGGTAAATATGTGCTGAAAAATGCTGCGCAGGTTTGTTCTGTGTCTTTTTTATATTTAAGACGCACAACAGTATTTCTTTGAACATAATTTTGTTTTCTAGTTTTCTGTTGTGGAAAACAGAAAAACAAAAGCTGACACAAAAAAAGTTGTTGCCCAAATTGTTTTCAGGAAAGTTTTTTGAATACACCCATTTTGTAGGAAACACTTCTTAATTGTTTTCTGAACTTTTGAAAACTATATTCGCACAAAAATGAAAATGTAGGTGTTTCCTAACTTCTCTTTGTTTTTGTTTATGAAAAATTAGCACGTACAAATATCTTGATGGCTTCACTTGACGAGGAAACATGGTCAACCTTTTTTTTATGTAGGGTATTTCTATGACACGGTATGGTAATTAATTTCAACGGTTGTGGTTGTAGGGGGCGGCAACTACATGCTATGTGGCATTGCATCCGCAAGTCAAGGGGGTAACGGGGGAGTATTTTTCGGATAGTAACATAGCCAAACCGACCGCTCAGGCCAAAGATGCTGATTTGGCGAAGAAATTGTGGGATTTCAGCTTGAGCTTGACTGATCCTAAGTGATGCTTTTGTTGAATTGATTTGTGTAGAATGAAAGCAGTTTGTCCTAAGTTTTAAGTGTTATGAAACCCTATTGTGTGACAGACATATTTTGAATAGCTGTAATTTTATGGAATTTAATGTTGTGAGCTTTTGACATAAGTTCAGTACATGCTGTAATCTTTTCTCATAATCAACTTGATAGACATGCTGGATGGAAGCTAAATAGTCCCGTCTCTTAAGGGGGAAAAAAAAAATCTTGCTATTGAGAAGTATAGGCCCAATAGCCCAATAGCATGGGCACAGACTGGCAAGGCACATGCACGCAAAATGGGCTGGGCTGGTACTGGCCCAAATAATAAATGGGCTGCCCCATTCTCTAGCAATTTGAGATTATTATTTTTTAGTTTTTGGGTGTGTGGGGGGTTATTTTCAACCATTCCAAACCCTTCTGTTTTGCTCCCAGAATTCTACTCAGAATTCTGCTCTTATTGCTAAGTTAGGGTGGAAACTTGTCTCTAACTCTGAAGAGCTCTGGTGTACCATCCTCAAAACCAAGTATCTTAAACACCACTCTCTTCATACTTGGCCCAGTGCTAGGAAAGCTTCCCATAACTGGCGCAGCATTGTTAAAAATAGAATTGTTTTGGAAAAGAACATTAAATGGAATGTTGGAACAGGAGAGCAGATTGCTTTATCGACTGATTGGTGGTGTGGAGACCAACCCCTGTGCCTTACAAACCAGGGAGCTCATATTGATGCAACTACCAAAGTCAGCTCCATCATTAATGAAGAGGGCAATTGCGACTTAACCTCTATCCAGCACCTCATATCCCCTCAAGATGAAGAAGTCATCCTTAGAATACATTGGCCCAGGTATGTTACTTATAATGATACACCCCATTGGAGAGGCTCTTCCAGTGGCAACTTTTCTACAGCAGCAGCCTACCAAGCTCTAGCCAACACTGAATCTGCTGGAACCAACTGGTTTGGGATATGGAAAATCCAGGCACCCCACAAGCTTAGACATTTCCTTTGGCTTGTCATGCATGAAAGACTGCTCACTAACCATATGAGGTTAATTAGACATCTCTCTGATTCAGATATCTGCCCCAGATGTCACTCCACTAGAGAAGATATGCTTCACCTTCTCATCAACTGTCCCAAAGCTAAGGTTCTATTGGTGAATCTGAGGAACCTTCCTTGGTGGCATCCAAGCCAACACATTACTCTGCAAGACTGGATCAGGATTAATATCAAAAGCAAGGACCTCATTCATGATATCCAATGACCAACAGTTTTTCTGACAACCTTATGGACTATTTGGAAAGAGAGAAATAAAGAAGTGTTTGAAAATTCTACTCAACCTCCCCACATCAGTGTGAACTTTATACTAAATAAGGCTTTGGAAACTCAGGCAGCCTTCCAGATTTCCCTTCACCCCAGCTTTAAGGATCCTTCACTAATGTCATGGTCTTGTCCTCTTGCAGGTAAGCTCAAGATGAATACTGATGGATGCTCTAAAGGGGATCCTGGACAATCCGGCTATGGAGGACTGCTCCGAGATGAAGTTGGTACTTGGATCTGGGGATTCTATGGCTACTTAGGTAACTGCTCCAGTTTGGAAGCTGAGTTATGGGGCATTTACCGAGGTCTTACCATCATCATGCAAAAGGGCTTGGCAAACATACAAATTGAAACAGATTCTCAGCTGGGCATGGAGCTTATCAGAGGTGGGGCTGGGGAAAACTCTCCCTACAGGGCTCTAATTGAAGATGCCAACTTCCTACTTAGAAGATGCAAATGTACTATAGATATAATTCCCAGGGAAGCGAACCACTGTGCAGATGCTTTGGCTAATTTATGAGTAAATCAACAATAGCACCTCATCTTGAAAGAGGACCCTCCTGTATCCATCCTCTCTTTGTTAACTGCTGACTTGCTTCAAGCTGGCTCTAGAAGGGATTAAGTTTCCCTAGACCCTCTGTATTTTGTGTTGTTTGTTTAAACTCTTCTCTTGGATCTAAAAAAAAAAAAAAAGCAATACATGTTCAGTGCAAGTCCAACACATGCTTACGTGCTTGGGTGCAAGTGATCAGTGGGTGACTATTCATATAATTTGCACTTGCGCCGAGTACAATTAATACTTATTCTCATGCATGCGTTGCACTTGCGCCGAACATGTTTTGTAACGATGTAGATAGATGGTGTGTTGTCATGAGGGGAAGGGGAAAGGTTGGGGTGGGGTGGTTGAGGTAGCTAGGGTTTGGGGAAAGGGACTGGGGAATGGTGATGGTGGTGGCCAAGAAGGGTGGCGGGAGGGGCTAGGGGTGGTAATGAAGGGTTTTTTTGGTGATCATCAGCAAAGGTGACTAATGGTCAGAGTTGCAAAAAGGAGAGAACAAATGGACATTTTGGCCATTTCAAGGATGCTTTTTCCAATTTATAATTATTTCTCTGTCTTCCCATCTAAATAGTATTTTTAAAACAATTTTCACTAATTCATAGTAATTATTTTCTCTGCTTATCATTTTTAAGTGATTGTTTCTTTACAGTGTTATTATTATAGTTAAAATTAAACTAATGTGTATATACGACATCATAATCAATCATGATCAGATAAAATGGGATAAAAAGGGATGGTACTGTCAAAGACTAGAATGATATAATGTATTAAATGTTCTTCTATTTCATATGCCAACCATTAAAATTGCAGTTAAAGCTCTCATTTATTTCTGGCAAATCACCTATTAGCAAACCAACAATAATACTTCATTACACAGTATATCTATAAATCCACAACAATTTGGGCGGCCAAACCTCAAGAGAAGAAATTGGATTTCAAAAAAATTAATGAAATTAATCAGTTGTGTTACTCGCATAGAAATTATTCGTAAAATAATTTATATACAAAGTATAAGAGGATAGAGCTCACCTTTTTACGTCTTGTTTGTGAATGGTTTTCTATGCAAATAGTTTTATTCTTTTAATCCAGCTCGACAATTAGAAAAAATGTGCATGTTTTTACAATAATAATTATAAATTTGTAAAGTTAATCAACACAAATGGACTATTGTAAAAAAAAATTATCTAGTAGATTCATTCTATATAGAGGACTTCTCAATAACAAAAGAATATATGATTATTTGTTTCTTTTTTTTTGTTCAAATAAAATGTTCATGTCTCTTATAATTACGGTCATATGGTAGATTGATTCTATCAGACAACTATTCATTTATAATGTATATATAAAAAAAGACTAAATTATGTACCAAAACAAAACATCAAAATCAAGCAATTGCATTCTTATTTTTGTAAAATAAGATTTTTTTTAGATCGGAATTTTTGTAAAATAAGATTGGTACAAAAAAAAAGTAAAACGTTGCCAAAACTTATTTTAGTTTAAAATTTAAAATTCTATGTGTGTGAGTAATTTTCTGACCACACTGCTGACTCAGTTATTCAGCTGGAGAGCACTGGCAGAATAGATGGCACCTAGCTGACCTGCAACAGAAGGAGAAGATTCCGACAGTAGTTCGTTCACTCGGGATACTCCGACGATCAAGTCAGTACTCAATATCTCTCAAAGATGACCAATAGTGCTTAACTCACTATTCAGAGCATAAAAGACATACCTTAGACCCATGGGGGTGCCTCCCTTTTATAGCCAACATAATCCTAGTCCCAATAGGAGCCTAACCCTAATGGACTTAAGATTACTGCTAATCTGGGACTTCCAGTGGGATTAGGATAAACTCTCTAAGAGTCTTATCTTTACCCAAACTGAAATCTTTTTCCAATCTAGGACTCATGACCAGGACATATGGTACCTCGGCTGACACGTCGGCGTCACCTTGGTCACGTGTTGGTGCTTAGAAAATATATCCCCACAACTGCCCCCTAGGTTCTATTACCTCGGCATTTTGAAGTGATGGAACCTATATCGGTACTTTCCAGTATGTCGGCTTAAAGTATCGCAGCCGAGATCATCGTTAAGGCCGACATGTTTCTTTAAAGAACAAGAATTCCAAGAACCCATTCACGCGTATAAGCTGTCATACATCATCTCGGTTTAACTTTAACTTGTAAACTTTTCTCAAGTTTTCAACAAGTGTTAAACAATAATCTCGGTTTAACTTCAACTTGTAAATTGCTACAAATTTCAACAAGTGTTAAACATCATCTCGGTTTAACTTCAACTTGTAAATTGTTACAAATTTCAACAAGTGTTAAACATAACATCTCGGTTTAACTTCAACTTGTAAATTGCTACATACAAATTTCAACAAGTGTTAAACATCATCTCGGTTTAATTTCAACTTGTAAATTGCTACAAATTTCAACAAGTGTTAAACATAACATCTCGGTTTAATTTCAACTTGTAAATTGCTACAAATTTCAACAAGTGTTAAACATCATCTCGGTTTAACTTCAACTTGTAAATTGCTACAAATTTCAACAAATGTTAAACATAACATCGGTTTAGCTTCAACTTGTAAATTGTTACAAATTTCAACAAGTGTTAAACATCATTTATAACTCTCTGCCCCCCTAATGTGGACTTATGTTCACATTAAGCTTGTGCATGTGATCTTGTTCGCCGAAGTTGGTTTCAAGCCGAGGTTGTTAGCCTTGATTTCTCTGTTGATCTTACTTGGTTTCAACCTGAGTTTGATTCGGCCGACATGGCAAGCTTATGTTACTCCAACTTAGTTCAATTCCATTATATGCAAGATTCGACTCTGCCATATAATGAGTCTAAGTTATTACCTCAGCCTCGCATCGGCGAGCCGTTTTTCTTCTCGGACTTAAGTGCCGAGATCTTGCCTTCTGGAATCTTGGATCTGCTCACTCAAGTTGAGCTCTTCTCTTCTCGGACCTGCTTATTTAGGCCGAGATCTTGTCTTTCGGGATCTGGGGTCCGGGGCCTGAAATCCAGGATCTGCTCACTTAGGCTGAACTCTTCTATACTTGAATGTTATCTCCTTGGGAGCACTCATGCCCCCTATCTTCGCGTCCCTTCTGGAAGGGTCTTCATTCCGTTTATGTCGACAGACTCTCCATCTTCGCTAAATTCGTCGTTTTCAACACGTTGATCTTGTACGGTGATGGTCATCTATTATTCTTTCTTTCCCACAGACGGCGCCAAATTGTGTGAGTGATTTTTTGACCACACTGCTGACTCAGTTATTCAACTGGAGAGCACTGGCAGAATAAATGGCACCTGGCTGACCTGCAACAGAAAGAGAAGATTCCGGCGGTGGTTTGTCCACCCGGGGGTACTCCGACAATCAAGTCAGTACTCAATATCTCTCAAAGATAACCAATAGTGCTTAACTCACTATTCAGAGCATAAAAGACATACCTTAGACCCATGGGGGTGCCTCCCTTTTATAGTCAACATAATCCTAGTCCCAATAGGAGCCTAGCCCTAATAAACTTAGGATTACTGCTAATCTGGGACTCCCAGTGGGATTAGGATAAACTCTCTAAGAGTCTTATCTTTACCCAAACTAAAGTCTTCTCCCAATCTAGGACTCTTGTCCCATATCCGCTTGTCTCGGATTCTGGTATCCTCGCAGATAATCTCGGCCTAACCGAGATAACCTCGGCATCATGACCAGGACATGTGGTACCTCGGCTGACACGTCGGCGTAACCTTGGCCACGTGTTGGTACTCAGAAAATATATCCCCACACTATGTTTAAGCAGTTGTGCATTGAACAAATAAAGTGTTTGATAACTTCTTAAATTTTCAGCTTATTAATTGTTTTAGGTCAAAAATTTCGAAATAAGCTCAAATAACTTCTTTTAAGCTCAGTTTGAGATTTTTATTTATTTTTTTTTTTTTAAAAAGGAAGTTGTAAATAAGTTTTGACAAATAGTCCTGCAAGTATAAGATCGTTTTGAAAATAAAAAGAAAAAAGAAAAAAAAAGTATGAAGAGGGTTTTGACTTTAGCCTTTTTAAGTGTGGGAAAAAAAGGACAAATTGCACCTAATTTATTTCACATGAATACCTCACTTTCATTTATGTATATTTTTGGAATAAAAAGAGGAAACAGTTTTTTCTAAGGTGGGGTATGTACACGTAATTTCAACATCAAAGAAGACAGGAATCAACCTCCAGCAAGGTCATTAACTCACCGAAAAAAAATTAAAAGCAATAAATTTACGAATATATAAATCAAACACAAAATTAGATATAAAAAATAAATGAATAAATAGAAATTTTTTGAGAAGTGAATTTCACTGATATATATTGTAACATTTAGTTATTTCATATGTTTTTTGTGTCTGATTTTGTGTTTGATTTCTGTATTATTAACATTGTTGAAATAAAAATTGTACATGTGGGTGGGTGGGTGAGTGGGTTTAGAATTAATAGGATTCCTTTTCAAGAACTTCAAGGCGGTCCGATTTTGCAAGTTTTTCTTGCATAAAGCAAGTTTTTCTTGCATAAATTGCATTTTTAATAGTTAGTATGTTTCTTATTGGCCCACATTTGGAAAATTGTGGTCACAAAGAGATAGATATGCCATAAATGGGCATGCATATGCATTTGGTTGCACGAAAGATGAGTTTGACAAATGACATTGGATGAATCTATGTACAAGATTTTCTATTTTCAAAATATATTTTTATTTGGATGAGAGGATATTGTTTGAGCACATAAAATTAAATATATTAGAAGTCTCATTTTAATAATTTAAATCGTTCATTTACATAATTTTTTTGTGTAACAATCATCACCTTCTTTATTATTAATTTGTCATCACAACCAATCGAACCGTACCACCACCCACTTTTCTACTCCAAATCCTTACTGCATCTCCAACATGTCAAAACCACCATCATGTATCTTATCCCCATAAATAAGCCCTTCAAATCAACCACATCTCTCTTTCAAATTCTATTGTCATTTCATTAGGTTTGAGGGGAGAATAAAACAATAGTGTATGGTTCAAACTGGAGGCAACATAGTTGCAATTCATTCAATTTTGGATGGATGTTGACATTAGAGCAAATTAGAAAAAATAGAAACATAAGGAACCTGAGAAAAAAAATTTAAGATTGAAAGGAAATAAAGTGTATTTTATCTAAATTTATATACTAATATGTTATTATGCCATGTAAATGCTGAGGTGGTGTCATGTAGCTGTTGAAGTGAATTTTTTTTTGGTCCAAAATTAGCTGGAAATTAACTATTAGAGTTGAGAAAAATTAACAAACATTAAGAACCAAAAAACAAAAATCAAAAATCAAAAAAATGAAAAATAAAAAAAATTTAAGGGCAAAGTGAAAAGATATTGAACTTAACACAATAAAGTATAATTTAACTGAAAACTTATAAGTTGGTTAAGCGTCAAAATCTTTCCAAAATCTCTAGTCTTATGCATCACAAAAGCAATGTTGCTTTGTCTTCTTCTCATAGTCATTTAGATAGCCCAAGCCTAGGAAAAATTTTGGGTATACTTCCAAACATTTTAGGTGAATTACTCGACTTTCTTAAACTTACAAGAAAGTTACAACTGTGACGTTGCTTTTTTTAGTATTGACAAAGTCTATAGATTCATAATACGGATGATGGATTGAACTATAAAAGTGATGTGTGATTGAGATCTATTATTTGCATAATGGGATTTACAAAAAAAATTAATCTCAATCATTGAATGTGTTTTCTAAGTATTTTTTTGAATTATTGTTTTGAGACTTTAGAACTTCTATTTAGTATTAAATAAACCAGAAATGGACATAGAGCAAGACATATACCAAGAAAATTCATTGTAAGGTCAATATTCATTTAAATATCTATAATGCTACAATTTTAGAAATTTTAGTCTCAAATTTTATCTAAAAATATCAATTTATGGATAAATTCATTTAACACTTAGACCTACACTACACTAATTCAATTTCCACTATGCAAACACTTTATGTAGAAAAATATAAGATTAGAAAAATCTGAGTCCACAACATTTTCTTTCAAATATAAACCCTGTAATAAATAAATTGACTATAAACCATACATTACTTTTCTGAATATTTTCTGTGCATCAATTTTATTATGGCAGTGGCTTTGGTTCCGTCCAAGATCGGATTGGACCGTGCTGTTGGTTCCATGGGGGCCCACCACGGGTTTCGTTTTGATAATTTGAATCATTCAATGTGTAGAACTCATCGAGTACTATATGCCTGTAAAAAATCACGTTGATCGGATATCGATAGCTATGTGAACAAAATAGTTTTTTATCAACCGTTAATTGTTTCACCGTCTATTTTTTTTTATACAAAACTGATTTGATCATATAACTATTGATATCCGATTAACGTGATTTTTTTATAGACATGTAGTACTCGACGAATTCTACATATTGCACGATTCGGATTATTAAAACGAATCCGAAAAATGAACTCTATAAACTGAACTAGACAGTCCAATCTTGATCTCAACTTGAGACAAGCTGGACCCTTTTATTATAAGCACATATCTTTACCAGAGGACATATGGTATATTCCTCATGATCCATCCACTAACATTTAAGACCAAAATTTCCATCCACCAACATTTAAGACCGAAATTTTGGGTAATCAAACACTTGGCTTCACACACACACACACCGAGACGGTGATGGGCTTTAATTTTGGCTGCCAACAAAGTAGATAAGATGTCATACTCATAAAGGGTGAGCTTAGTCCACGAACAATACTAGGAATTTTTTTGTTGGAGGGTGAACTAAAATTTATTAAATAATTATTTTTTTATTATTAATTTCATGAGGCAATTGGAGTTTTTAAAATATATTATGGCACTATAATTAAATTTATGCCACTTTTTTATTCAAATAATTAAATTATAATTTGAGCAAGTAATTCATATCACATTTGTACTATAAAATAATATAAACATATATAATATATATTAAAAATTATTAAACATGATATTGACGTAACTATTGTCGGATAGTTAAGACCAAATTAACAAATATTTTTATTTGGTAAAAGTCCTAAAGAGGGAGTGAGTGTGAGATAGAGATGGTTGAGAATTTTGTCATCAAAATGGATTTAATTTTATTTTATTTTATTTTAATGAATGTGATCACACTTATTTACACAAAGATATCTGATTAATTTTTTTTTAGATATATTTAAAAGCTTTTAGGTTTGTCCAATTATTAATTTTAAAATTCTGAAATTAATAGAGATGCGCATAAACTATCCAAAAACTTAGTTAAAAAATATATATATATTCTAAAATATTGTATACTGGGACAGATCACTACAAAGGGATTTTTCAAAACTTTAATGTTTTTGTTTAATTATTTACACGTTTTCACAAATTAAAATAATAAAAAGTTCAGAAACATCATTCCTTTTCAAATATTTGTACACCATAGGAAAAAGGAAGAAATAAAACGTTGTATAGATTGCAAACATGCCTCAAATGTAACAGAAACAATATAGATTAATCCAACCAACAGTTTCCCTTCAATAGGATGTGGGTATAAACCAATGGGACTAATATTATATCATCAATTGTTTTTTTTATATAATCCTCATGTCAAATATAAAAACAAAAAACAAAAAATATAAAAAAAACAAAGAAAAGGCTTATTTAAAATCAATAATTGGACCTTTTCATTCCTTATTCAATCATAGCAATACAACTATACTGTCTTGAAAAAAAAAAGGTCAAAAGGAAAAAAAAAAAAAACCTATATATAAAAATAAAAGAGTTCACCTTCCAAATTTGTTTCTCATCCTCTAGCCACAATTGAAACTTAAAAGTATTGACTTTATGTAATTGAAAACCCTACCGACAATAATAGTAATTCTTGGTGACAAGCACTCTTGTGATCATATCGTCACGAAAGTATGTATCACAAAGAATCATAAAAGACTTATGTATATATATATATATGACTATTATATATAGTCTAATATGCATCATATTCACATATAAGAAATTCAACCAATCCTAAACAACCACTTGAACCTCCACGTGACAGTTGCCGCCACCGGGAAACTCTTCATGATTTGTCTTACCCTCTTTGGTAATACTGGCCGCAATAGGTGTCAAGTCCCTAGGTTGCAAATTAACCTTGAGACCATCCTTCATGAACAATGTTAGCGACATCTTTTGCTCAACTTTGTGGCTCGGCGCCACCGCGAGACGATGGCGGAGCAACACAGCCGCGGCAATGGACTTCATTTGCAAGTACGCCAAGTCCTTGCCCAAGCAAATCCTAGGGCCAGCATTGAATGCGACAAATTTGAAAGAATCTACCATTTCAAATTTTTTTTCATCAGACGACAACCACCTTTCTGGCTTAAATTGTAAACAATCCTCGCCCCATATGAATTTCATACGGCCGGAGGAGTATATCGAATAAGTGATGGCCGATCCAGCTGGCACAAATGTACCATCTGGCAATACATCATCAGCGATCACATGCTTAGAGTCTTCTGGCACCGATGGGTATAGCCTAAGAGTCTCTGATAATGCTGCCTTGAGATATGTCAATTGGTCGACTTCTTCAAAAACTAATGGGTCCTCCAACCACTTAGAGGTGTCATTGCCACGTGTCTCCATCAGAACAGTGCATATTTCCATCAAGATTTTTTCTTCTACTCTTGGGTTTTGAATGACTAACCAGAAAAACCAGCTCAGCGCAACCGATGACGTGTCACGTCCAGCTAGGATGAAATTGAGAGTCACCTCTTGGAGGAATTTGTCAGAGTAGGACTCTTTTTTCTTCATAAACCTAGAGAGCAAGTCATCATGTGGGGTCCCACCTTGGCTTTGACTTGCCAACTCGAGCTTACGTGTATTGATGATATTGGTCATGTACTCGTCCACATGTTTAAGGCCTCGGCTCAAGCTGACTTCCATCCCTAGTCCAAGCCATTTCCTCATTTTCCATATGATTTCGGGCAAAATAAAGCGTTGTAGTGTGGCTTCAGTGGCTCGATCAAAAGCCATGGCGAAGGCGTTGTCGGGGAGCCCAGCCGAGAGAGTCTGTGGGTCTTTTCCAAAAGTCAAGCCACAAATGTTGTCGAAAGTGAGCCGGAGCAAGAGGTCCTGAAGATCGACCGGCTTGCCTTCAAGCTGGGCCCTCTTGAGGATTGGGCAAAACCTCAACTTAATGGCTCGGCTCACCCACCGAGCCATGGCTTGGCGGAGCGTGCGGGTGGTGAATTCCAGTGCGGCAGTCTTACGCTGGAACAGCCACGTGTCACCATCTGAATTGAAGATGCCCTCACCGAGTAGATCATGAAACACAGCTTGCCACGTGGGACCCTTAGGATAATTATCAAACCGTAGCTTGAGTATGTGTTCGAGATTCTTGGGGTCGCACGTGACAGTCACGAGACCTTGCTTCCGGGCTAAAAGTGGAATTGCACATATGCAAGTCTGGTACGTGCCGCCACACATGCGAAGGTTGTCAGCAATCCAGTTATGCATGCGATTGGAGTTCTGAATCAGTCCCGGTAAGCTGCCCAATAAGGGCCAAACACGTGGACCCTTCAGACACCGTTTGATGGATATGAACCACATCAAATAAACTGCTAAAAATGATAAAAGAATCAGAGCCGTTGATGTATCCATATGCTCTGCGGACCCCACAAAACTGTACACAATTACACAATTAGGTCGCCGGAAAACCAGAAACCAGGTTTTGATGTCTTTCCTCGAAATATAGCCGTGGAAGAGGAAATTTTAAAATTCAGAGCCGTTGAGTGAAAACCCAGGTACGGGTTGTGGCTTGACAGAGCTCTGATCTCAGAACAACAATGTCAGAGAGCTCTGGAGATGAACAAACCCATGACTGGGAGAGTCAGAAACTGCCTAATTATGTGAGAAAGAAGAACTGAAAAAGTGTAGAGAGAGAGAGAGAGAGAGAGAGAAACAAGAGATCTGTGAGAGATGGAAATGAAAGAAAAGAGAAAAAAGTGATTTATAGAAGAATGCACAGAGAGAAGCAATAAATGAGGGGGCCAACTGCTGTTGAATTAAGTGTGTGATCTCTCTCTCTCTCTCTCTCTCTCTCTCTCTCTAAGTCTCCCCTCTTCTTCTGCTTTATCTCTAACTCTCATCAACACTAACATTAATTGCCAACAGAGGTCGTTGGAGAGTTAAGCTCAAAAAACAACTCAAGTGTCTGCAATGCTAACTATAATGCATGTTATAGAGAGAGAGATTTCTTTTCTTCTCCATAAACACGTCTAACCCTACCCAGGCAATCCCCATCGCTGGTCTCTCTCACACTCTCGCTCTCTCATATATATAGCGAATATTTATTTGGTATGAATGTTGTAAAGTCTCTTTTTTATTTTTTAAAATATTTATTTATTTATCAAACTGTTCAAAAAATTTAAATGTGAATTTACAAAGAGTTTTTACCCATTGTTAATATATATAGGGAGAGAAACCTCTCCCGTCCGTAATAAGATTGTTATTGACCTAATGTGGGCTTGCTTTAGATTTATCTTGATAATTTAAATTATTCAATATGTATAACTCATTAAGTTACGTATATTATTATTATAAAAATCACTTTAATTAGATATCAATAATCATTTAGCCTGATCATATTTGTATTAACAGTAAGTATGATATTAAAAATTAACTGTTGATACAAATATAATTCGATCAAGTAATTATTAATATTTAATTAGCATCATTTTTTGTAATATATATATATATATATATGGAGAATCTTACCCATTGAATGATATACATATATATAGATAGATATATTTATGTGTACAAAAATGTACACCTAATTTTGCAGGAAAAGAGCATCTTCATTAAAATAGTAGCATTGAATGAAGGAGGGGAAGGGGGCAGTAAATGAGATTAGTTGAGAAAAAGTAATAAAAGTAGTAATTAGTAGTATTAATATTATAATGTGAATGAGAAAGAAAACAACAATTTTAGATTTTAGGGTTAATCAAAAAGCTGTAATGGGAAGGGAGGAGAGCTGCGTTTGGAGTGAGCGGTTAGGGTTCTGGTCACCGACCCACCACCCAGCACTTTAATGGCGCCTTCTTTTTCTTCTTCTCCTTTTAAAGCCGTCAAATGTCGTCATTCACTATCATCTTTGAATCACACCATAAGAAACTTCCACAAAAAAAAAAAAAAAAAAATTGTAAAAAATGAATGGTAGTTGGAGGGTGAAATATATATATTTTAAATATTTTATATTTGGATAAATTAAATTGATGTGATTTGAAAAAAATATATTCAATTCATATAACATTTGACCCTCTAAAGTTCTAGTTGTATGAATAAAAAAATTAATGTCATCATCTCTTTTACGTTAAAATATATATTTTACCCTTTAAATCTTTGTGTCTTCATATTATTTTACATTAGTTTTGATATGTTTATTCTTACTAAATAAGGGGTTAGTGTAATTATGTCGAAATTATGAAACTTATTATATTTTTTCCAATTCTAAAGAGAGATGTCAAGTTTTAATTTATCCATTATATTTTTATGAATAAATTTTCATTAAATCTTATTTATTGTATTTAGTTGAGTTTTCAAAATTTATTTTTTACTTTTTTAGTCAAATATTGTACAAGTTTGACCGAATTAAACACTAAAAAGAATATTTCTAACTTTTTTATTTGAAAATAATAATAATAATAATTTTTTGTTTTATTTTTTACCAAATTAGTTTTTACATTTCAGGAAAAAAAACATATTTTATAAACTCAAACAGTGTATTAACATTTGAATCAACCATCTCAATGGTGTCAACAAAATGAAAATTTCATGAGAAAATTATAATATATCTGATATTAAAATGATGCTACTAAAAACAACAGTTTGTTACTAACAAGATTTTATGTATAAATTTTTCAAAAAAATACAGTAAAATTGCATTTGGGGCAACCAAGTGCAAAATGATGGAGATTTGAAAAAAACTACAAAATGATAGAATCTATTAATTCTAAAATTAACAGTTTTAAAAATGTTAATTTCATATTTTCCAACCAGCGTATAAAAACATAACAGATGTGTTCTAGACAACAATATGTAATAGGTTTTTTTCATTCCAAATTTTGTAAAAGACAAATTAATAGTCACAAAGGCCTGCCAAGTAACTAAACAACACCAACTTAGATAATCTAGCCCATCAAACATAATATTTTTATTGGTATTAAATTAATTAATTAATTGCATGAGAATTTATAATATATAATATATAGATTTGAGTTGTTTTATGTTTGTATGTAGTGTTTATTTTATTTATTTATAAGTAGAGCACACCGTTTTGCTTACAATGTCCCACACGAAATTGTTGAGATGAGGTTTTATGTCTAAGCCAATTACATGGAAGGGTCACTTTTCATAGGAAAATGCATTGGACCCCATCACTCCCACTGTTTTTTTATTGGCTGAAATTTATTTATTTATTTTTTTTATCTGGCAATCACGGAGCCCCACGTGGAGTGGGGGTGCTGGGGGCACTACAGGAAATTCGTTTTTTAGCGGCGTTTAAAAGCCTGAAAAACACTGTAATATCTTATAGTGACGTGTAAAATTTTCGCCGCTGATAGGGCCGCCGCAATAGCTACCCAACGTTTAAAAAACGTCGCTAAAAATATTTTACGGCGTTTCTTAAAACGCCGCAAAATCTTTGACGACCGTCCCAAATTAACGTCACAATTAACATGTGACGTCACAATGACATCATTTAGTGGCGTTTTTCAAAAAACGCCACTGTTTTTTTATTTTTTTAATTTTTTAATTTGTGGTGACAATGACGTCATTTTGTGGCGTTTATTTAAAAAAACGCCACTTTTTTTTTTTTTTGGGGGGGGGGGGGGATTCTAAATTAGTGCAGTTGCAAGAATACCTAGAATGAATATGTTCACATTTTATTTTCTGTCATTTTTTCCAAGTGTGTAGCATTTTAAAACCTGCAAATCAAGTAATGTTCTACATTTTAAAACCAACAATTCATCAATCTCTTGATCTCTATGGGTTGTTCACCCTTTATTCAACATCAGTGATTATACCCAACAACAAAGTATATCTGGATCTCTGCAATTCAAGTCATGCCCCATAACAACACAGTATCATTGACTCTATTATCCAAAACATGTAGTTCATTTCTAGCTAATTACAAAGTAACTTGAAAAACAAAACAGTTGTGATTTACAAAAAAATGAAAAAAAGTATCGTCTGTGTTTCCTAAATCGCTCCGGACTTAGGGAGCAAGCAAATCATATCTTTGGTAAGAGCAGCAATTTTCAGATTTTGCGTCTCCCAATTCTGTTGTGCACTGTGCACTATATTCGTCACTTGCTATTAAGTCGAAAGCAACGAGCAGCAAAAATATTTCTGCAAAATCTGATGTTTTGTAGCACAATGCTATTGTTTATCAACCTCTTGTAGTCTGAAAACTCCAAGTTAATTGCATTTCTCACCAATTATATTGACAATATCAACGACAAAAGCACTCTCCACAAAGCATCTCTCACCATTCCACCCAAGGGAAAGCAAATAAATGCAGCAAAATATCAGGTGAACGCCTTCCCAATGCTGAATATTTTAATATAAATTGATGATGATCTAAATCCATATGCAATAGCCAAGTCAATCAAAGACTTAAAATGTTTATGACCATGCACATCATAGAACTCAACTAATTAGACTGAACCTGAAGCCAATCAACAAATAACATTAACAAAGAAATGTAAAACATCAAAAGAAAAAAGAACATTAACAAAGAAATCTAATGGAGTAATTCAATTGAATAAAATAATTCATACCAGCAGTAGTGTCATGTGTTGAACCAGTACTCAATGATATACTAGGCAAGCTACCTAGAGGACACCATGACATGAAGCAAGGGTGATAGAAAAAAATCACCTGATTCATTCTACTTCATAGATAACTTGTTGGTGACATTTTCAATCTATATCCAGTATGAAATGCTTAATAGAGAGTATTTTACCCATATAAATTAACATGTAGCTCCTACAGTGCAGATATACAACCAATGCCCTCACCCATGACCAAATACAAATGTCCAAGATAGTAAAAAAAATAATAGAAATTCAAAGTTTACGTAGAAACAACATTAAGGAAAGGAAAACCACCAGAATTGAATTTTATTTTATTTATAAATAAAAAATAACTAGAAACCAAGTTATAGACCTTACCTTCATCAGCCACCACCTCTACATGATTTTCATTGTCAATTACTTGAAATGATATTTTCCCAGCCACAACACTGCAGCAAGCATTTCAAACGCATTGTCTTGGTCTTCTTTGCAAAGTCGAACAGTATCTAAGGCTTCCTGTCAAAGTAGAAAAAAATAAATAAAATTAAAAATAATTAGGACACAGAAAGAACAGAGAGAAAATTTCACTGTTTAGTGAAGTCTAATTACCATAAGCATTTGAAATTTCCTAGCATCATCAATATCATCAATTGCCAAGCAGCCACTCTGACTTAGATAATGGAACTCAACAGCCGATTCGTTACTAACCCCGGCATTGCTTCCCACCTAAAGACAGCAGGGAACGGTGACACCATATTGTTCTCCACTAATTGAAAAGAAATACAGGATTTTGAAAAAGGAATCTTCAATATTGAAGTTTAGACACTATATATGATTAATTACCTAGCAGAATTAGCTATTAATACTTATCAAAATCTGCAAAAAATAGCAATTATGTTGGAACTATTATAAGACAACTATAAGACCAATAATGAGATGCATGCTGGAACATTATAAATGTATCTTTCATTCTGGAACAATATAAATTTTTGATAGGTGAAGCAATAGTTAGTGCAAAAAACATATAAACATGGAAGCATGCAACTAATCTGTAATATCATCTGACCTTAAACCATGGAAGCATGCAGTTGAGGCATTAGTCAATAATAGGACCACCAATTTATGGAACCTAGAGCTTGTGCACTATTTTTTACAAGACTCCATGACTAGTACTGATGCCACTTTTAAACCATAATTCTAGCATAACATATTAGTATCAATATCAATAAATAAATAGCCAAGCAGACAGATAATCAAACTTACCCAAAGATGCTGCAGTCGGTAAGATCTTCCTTCAAGAACCTGCAACATAATACAAACCAATATTGAGAAAATGAGAGACCCAGTATTCTGCATCCATGCATTTTTTATGGTATAAGTTTATAGATCTTGCTCCACAAAATTTACAAATGCATGAGATGAAAGGATACAAAAAATTGTAAAGTAGAAGTGATTTTTGGAATGATAATAGACAGTTACTCATAACACTTGCTATTGACAATGGCCAAGTAAATGATCTCCCCTGCAATGGATTCTAAGAAAACAGTCGAATAAGAGTTCTCAACTCTCCACGAAGAACAAGTCCAGTTTTCTGTATTTCTAAACAATACTTGTTACAAGGTAAGAGAACTTACATCTAATGCATTTGTTCCCCAGTCCATCAAATCAAGCTTTGTCAGCACACCAAATGTCCTTTCACCTATGCATTAACCATGCAATCACACGATAAGAAAAACAAAAACAAAAAATATAGTGGCCACAATACAATCCAATTAAGAGTAATGTATTGGGTAAAAAATATAAACAATATGCTAAAGTACCATTAGGATCAACTTCTCGAGCAAGCTTGATAGCATCAGACGTTGCGACATCTTGATGGGCTGGAGTTATGGCTAGGATAATGCAATTTGGCAGCAACCCAAGAACCACATATTCATAAATTAACAATGTTCAGCATCCCATCTGAACTACAAGAAATTGTAGAAAAAAATGATTTTATGGCATAAGCATGCTAGATAAAGAATCACAACAGGAATTTCAAACACGGAGGTGTATGAAAGAAAAAATTAGCTATTGCCATTTCAAAACCTGTATGCTAGGTAGAATCTGACAAACTACAACCTATAAAGCATTTATTTTGAGCAAAGAGATTATAAAATTGTTTCTCTCGGAAATAATTAACACTCTAAATCGATTAGATAAGCAAAATGAATAGTATTATACGCGTATTAAACTGTATTTGAATCAAAATCACTAATAATAAAACAAAATTAAACATTCACAACAACATTAGATTTGAAGATATGGGCACTATCTATTTTCTTTAGAGAATGAATAGTATTATACGCGTATTAAACTGTATGACTAAACAAGGAATTTAAGCATAGGGAAAAAAGTTATCAATTTTCAAATGAAGTAAATCAAAAAAATAATTATGCATAAACTATTTTAACTAAATTGATGAAAATAAACTATTTTCATATTTTTTTGTTGCTGTGATTTAGAGGGTGTTGATACTATGTAAATCAAAAATTTTAATTATACAAAAACTATCAAAATTAACTTCCATCAGTGTATCATCACTTGTATCACATATTGAATTCCACCACGCCTAAATTCCAAACAGAAGTAAGAGAGATTAATCACTTGTGAGGAGGAACTAATTGATCAAAAAAATGTACCTCAGATGAAAAGTAAGAGAGATCGATAATCTGATCTGAGAATGGAAAAATAGATAGTTAATCAACAGATCTAATTTGACAATGAGAGAGTATATCTGATAGTTCAAACTCAAACACCGATTAACACTTGTTAATGAAAAACACAATAAAAATGGCTTGCTTTAAACCTTGTTAATCATCAAATCTAACAAAATGCGAGAGAGATCAGATCAGATCAGATCAGATCGAGTTCAGATTTCGATCAAATTACATTAACTTTCTTGTTCGATTTTGGATCTGCGATTTGCAAGAGAGATCAAGTTCGATGAACAGCTAGAGCGAGAGTAGTCTAACAAAATGCGAGAGAGCTCAGATCAGATCGAGTTCGGATTTCGATAAGATTAGATTGACTTTCTTGTTCGACTTTAGATATCTGATTTGCGAGAGAGATCGAGATCGAGTTCGAGTTCAATGAAGAACAGCTAGAGTTAGAGAGATCGATTTTAATTGCGAGAGAGAAGAGCGGTGTAAGAGAGAGTGAGATTGTGTTATTTTTGGTAACTGGAATGGTTTGAATAGATATGGGGTTAAGTGTCTGTTAAGTTAAACAGACTTGGCTCATTGAGACCATCACACCTTGAAACACACGTTGATATATCACCGCGTTTTTTAAAACGTCTTGGTATAAGCGCCATCCTAGTCAACTTTTTTAAAACGTTTTTTTAATTGTTTTAAGAACTTTTATGGTATATCTTTCTTTTTAAACCACAATGAATCTGATGGGGAATGACAAGGCATACAGACAATATGATTGCAATCGGTTTAGATAACTTGACACAAGATCAGTATGCAATCACAAGAAGAATTATATATAGGGAGACATAAAACAAGAAGTCATCTGAAACTACAAAATTGTACATGCAGTATCCTTCAGATTTTGACCACTTGCTTAGTTGCTCAGTGAACCATTTAACTCCTTGATTGGAGCATTGATCTCCTATTCCTGCCATAACAACAAGTATACTTCAAAAGCCATGAAATTAAAGGAAATAAATATACTTCTTTTACCTAAAAGAGTAAAAAAATAAAAACAAAAAAGAGAAGAAAACATACCAAAGCCTGTAAAAAAAATCTGCAATCCCAAAAGCCCAAAAAGATATTACTACAATCCAGAAAAATCCAAGTATAATAATCATATATCTAATATCTTTACAAGCCATTAAGATATATTAAATCATATATCTAATATCTTTACAAGCCATTAAGATATATTAAAACTTGAGTGACTAAAGAGATATGGAACACATTAGTCTTGCCCAAAAAATTTGCGTAAGAATGAGGCTTCAGCCCTCCTGCGATGCATTTCTCTCAAAACAATGCAGGAAGCATGTAGTGAGGTCTAAAATCATAGGAAAGAAAGAAAAAATATTGTGAAATACATGCTTCTGTGGTACCCATGGCGACGTAGAAAGAGTAAACACTACAAACACTAGCTATAATGACGCTGATTCACCAAAATTTCAGCATGCGTGAGAGCTAACCGAAAGAAAAACTACTTTGAATGATTAAGCAGTGCCTGCTTGCTTGAGAGGACAAGCAGCACATAAGAATTTGAATGGTAAAACGACGATTGAAGATATTGTGAAACTCACTCTCTTTAAAAAGATGACTCTATCTTGCAGGCTGTTTACGGCACTGTCATTGCTACGCTCATCAATCTCTTTAGAGTAAGAGGAAGATACTGGAATGCCACCCTCTTCAATGCTATCAAAGAGTGCTGCTTTAGAGGCACGGTAATCCCTGCATACAGAAGGGCCGCACAACGACTTCAAAGAAGTAGACAAGGATGATAAAATAAAATTAGAGAAACCAGAACACCAAGAAAGCAAGCAGTACATTGCAGGACTCTATTTAAGATACTAGAGTTCAATAAAATATAGAAGGAAAGATCAAAAAAATCCTTTTCCCATTTTAAGATGCATGAAATAGATACATCATTTCCCCAAAAATAAACAAAATGATAAATGGAATCAGAGAATGATAGGTGGCAGACCCCTCCCTGTTTTTGTATCCATACATGCATCCAAGTCTAGCTTACAATAAGAAGCAATAACTACCTTTGATGTGACTTTACACGTGGAGAATGATACAAAACAAGGTACGCATATCTAAAACAGTTTAAATATATCAAAATCAGTTGGTGAAAATTCTTAAATTTTCTACAGAGGCAAGTGCAACATCAATGGGTTTCAAATATGTCAAATTGCCTCTTCTAAAAACATAAAGTTCCCTGTCAGACACCCAAAACTTGTGTAAGGATTTGTTTCCGACATGTCTAGTTTGGAGTCTTGGACAGGCATCTAGCAAGCATGTCTTTTAATTCAAGTATATTATATTGTCACTCATAAAACTCCCCTTTTATCAGTTAGTCACTCAACTGCAGCCCACACATGTAACCAAATTCATATAACTTAGAGGGATGGCAATCTAGAATTTCGAAATACACCATGTGGGCCATCTACAATGTTAGGCAAAAGAATTGATATGAAAAATTATCAAAGATAAGTTTTACCTTAAACACCAAAAACAAGTGTTCACGAAGAAATGAGAATAGAATTAGTCATCCTCCAATGATTCACTTTAGTCCTTCACCGCCATGAATCAATAGATGATCTTAGAATGCAATTTTGTTCAAGTTCATTCACTAGACCACATACACTTGTAGAACACAATTTCCAACAAGCATAAACCAACTAGTTGGGTGGGCTACTTGAATAAGTGGAGCAGATTAGATATATTGATGCACATAAAGAGATGAACGATGGAGGAATATGACACATGACCCATGGACACGTGGTAATTTAGGAATACCAAATAATTTCAGCTTTCATTCAAGTGAACCAAAACAAACCAAGGTGGATGGTTCAATATTTTAACAAATTTAAATACAGACACATGTAATTAGTAAGAAACGGAGAAAAGTGAAAGATGAACCTGCGGTTGTTCATGGCTTTGTAGAATTCAATTCACCAGATCCGACTTTAATTCAGCTTCTAATACTATAAATCAAATAAAAAAGAATGATGCAAATAAAACATTCGAAGAAAGAAAAATGAAAAACAAGTGAGATTAGAAGCCAGGGAGAAACACATCATGTTCAAGATAGAGCTCATACTCAGACTCTGCAAAAGATTATTCAACACATGATGTTCCCATTGAAAAAGATTTATCCTAAAATCCAGTTTCCAACCATTACCATTTGACAATGAGAAAATAGAGAATGAAAAATGTACCTGAGATAAGAGCAAGAGAGTTCAGCTAGAATAGATCGATTTTGGATTTTGGATTTGCGATTTGATGAAGAACAGATCGATTTTGATGAAGAACAGAAACACAAACACTAGCAGTCTCAACAAGTTAAAAACCAAAATAAAAACCAAAATAAATTTTTAAAAAAAACACAAACACAAACACTCTAATAACAAAATCAAAGATAATAATCCAATATTTTCTAGTTTTTGTGTGTGTGTGGAAATGAAGCTATTGCATATAAAGGTGAATTGAGATGAATCAGACGAAGAGAGAGATAAGCGAACCATTGATGAGGACATGAGATCCGCAGTGCTTGCAGTAATATACGAAGAGATCGGATTCTGGACCATCTGGTGCCACGTCCTCACTCGATTAGCCTCGAGATCGATGAAGAACAGAAATCGTTACGATTGATGAAGAACAACTAGAGCAAACTGCTGCGGTTGAGTTCTGTGTGCTTGAGCTTCAAATTGAGGGTTGTTTGAGCTTCGATCAACATTGATGAAGAACATACAACGCAAAATCTGCAATCGAGCGAGCGAGAGAGAGAGTCTGTGTTTGAGCTTCAAATCGAGGGTTTTGGAAGAGAGAGAGAGAGACGGAGAGAGAGAGTGTGTCTGTGCATTTGAGCTTCAACTCGGGGTTGTAGAAGAGGCAGAGAAAATGAGAGACGGAGTCTAAGACAGTGTTAATAAACCGACTCAATACGACGTCGTTTAACGAAAATCAAAGACAACGTTTTCAAAACGTTGTGTTTAATGAATCTATAATGGCGTTTCCATAAACGCCACAAAACAAACGTTGCAATATGCCTTTTTTTTAGTAGTGGGGTCACCCCCCACTGGGGGTCCCCAGCACGGTTGCTTTTTGTATACCCATAAATAAATATGAGAGGAGTTAATTGCTTCGCTATATGAGAGAGATTTGTGTCGAATAGTGGGCTGAGTTACGTCAACACGGAATATGGTGTTGGGCCGTTTGAGGAGAGCCTGGGATGTGTCGTTGGGCCGGATTGGGGTTATTTGAGATTTGTTTGGTTGAGTTGGACCTGCACGGAATGTGGTGCAGGGCCGAGCTAGACCCACGTAGAATATTGTCGGCCAAACTCGACCGAGCTGGCTTAGCCGGTAGGCAAAACTGCCCCAGCATTGAGGTTTGGGCTAGCGGAGTCACGCAACGATCAAGCTGAGGACTATTCGGGCCACTATCACTGAGACAGGCGGTTCGTGAGATCGCGGTCAGCAACCGAGGTATCGAACAACATACTCACCTCTAGTCGGTTATGATGGATTGGTTAGGATCCAGCTCGATACGAAGTGACCAACGTAGTGCTAGTGGTTCACAAGTAACAGCCCAGTCGAGCATCCCACGTAGGCTAATAAAGAGAAGAGAAGAATTCATTCCTAGTATGCGTCAATACCATTTGGTGGTGCGACAAACACTGTTTGGAGGTTTTTGGTCTCTACAAGTGTGAGAAATGTAGAGAGGAACACATCCGCCTATTCAGAGAAGGACAGCAGAGGTAGTGCACCCATAATCTCTGAGGCTGCATGGCCGACCTTGAAAAGGAGGAGCATGCAGACGTTGAGGGTAAGCAATTTCGAACTCTCTCTCTCTCTCTCTCTCTCTCTCTCTCTACATAGCTCTGCCTTCTCTCTTCTCCAGAAAGCTAATTTGACCGTTAGAGGGGTTTTCTGGCAAACCTACTCGCCGGGTAGCTCACCTCTGTTTTGTTCACAATGCTACGGAGTTTTAACGGAATGAGACGAGCTTGGTAGTAAGGAGGTATGGGAAGAGGCGAATATGTCTCTCATGTACAATTAGCGCCGTCTGTGGGAAGCTCTTTACAGACAAACCTTGCTCTACTAGCTTTTTCAACTGTTTTTCATGACAAATATCGACGAAACACCGTTGTCTGTTGTCGACAGCATCACTCCAGAGTCAGGCCGGAGAAGAGATGGCCCTCCTGCCATTCCGACAATGGCGGGCCTAGAGACCTCCTCTAGAGGGCTACCCAGAGACACGCGAGACAAACGCGCGAGGAGCACTGATCATTCTCAAAGTCCTGAGGGGTGTCGACAGCGAAGAGAATCGCATGCTCAGCGCTTAGAGCACAAACTCAGAGACCAGGATGGCCTCATTCGGAAGATGGCGGCCAAGATGGAGACGTTGAAGCGACAAATCAAAGGGAAATATGTTGCTGGAGTGGGAAACCATAGTGAGTGCACCCAATCCCGTCGCCCAGGTAGCCAACACCAACATGAGACACCCTCCCTCTCTATCACCAAGAGCTACGGTGTTGGCAATTTTGACCCATCGATGGAGAGATCACGCACGCGTGATAGCAGCTACCGTCCCTCGCGTCTGTCAACGACGTCGAGATCCTCTTACTCCGCCATTTTAGAGGACCTGTGGGACGTCTTGGAGGAACGCGCACACCGTAGGAAGGCCCAAAGAGTGTCGGCACTACAAGAGCTGAGTCCCAGAATTCGTTGCAGTGAGGAGGTGGCATGCCGCCACCTAGAATAGAGATTCCAGCATCGGTAGACAGAGACTTGGCAAGACTCACTGCCACCTTATTGTCTCTAGAGATTGAAGCACACCCCTCCCCGTCAGATTCCATCAACCTAAGTTCACGTTGTATGATAGCAAAACGGATCCATACATGCACGTTAGTCATTACCGGCAAGTAATGGTAGGCCATCGGCGCAACGATGCCTTGATGTGCCTTATATTCAGGGCAAGTTTGAGAGAGTTTGGCCTGAAGTGGTTCGAAAGGCTCCCGGAGGGGAGTATCAAGGGGTGGCAGTAGCTTGCGGAAGCCTTTATCACTAGATTCAAGATAAATACTCGAACACCGAAAGAGGTCGACCACCTCTTGGGTGTTAAGATGGAGTCAAACGGTTCATTGAAGGCGTACAACGCCAAGTATTGAGAGACATACAACGAGATCGTCGATTGCCCCACCAATTTGGTAATTGCCCAATTCAAGCGAGGTCTACCAGTCGAACATAGACTGCGAGACTTGTTCATGATGCACTAGCCCACGAACATGGAATTATTAATGCAGCGAATCAATGAGCACATTTGAGTTGAGGATGATGCCGCCACCGCCATCGCAACCAAGAAGGCAAATCCGGTTGGGACAGACAAACGAGTGGCTAGGAAGGTTCACTCGGTAGGGCAGGAGGATAACCTAGCGAGAGAACAACATCGTGGAGCTAGCCGCAATGACAAAAACAGAGGCCGTGGAAATAACCGCGCTAATGCTCCAAGCAACGAAGAGAAAGATGCCAAGAGAAAGTTGAAGGTGCGGACCGGTATCATGACGGTCTTCAAAATCCAAATTTATTGCATCCTCAATGAGATTAGAGGCAGCCTTATGTCTGATGGCCAGCAAAATTGGGAGACGCGCAGAGGGGCTTCAACTCAAGATACCACCGTATTTTCCATAAAGAAAGGGGGCACCGAAAGGAGGACTGCGTGCCATTGAAACAACACTTGAAAGAGCTGGTCGCAGCAAGGGATTTAGACCAGTATATTGACGGTGGCATGAGAGCCGCTTCACAAGGGCAAGTCAAGCCAAATGGGCTTGCCTTCTTGGATGCCGCACCCCAAGAAGTCATCAATGTTATTCATGGTATCATCGAGCCAGCACGAGTGTGCAAGCTCAGAGGGATGATCAAGAAGGCCGAGCACACGAGGGAAGTGATCTCCGCTCAGTCTGCCGTAAAAAATGAAAAGACCAAAATTAGAGACATCATGACTTTTTCAAGCAAGGACTTAGATAGAATTCAAACCCCTCATAACGACGCTTTGGTTGTGACATTTCGCGTCAAGGACTTCGACATCAAGAGAATACTGATTGATTAAGGAAGTTCGGTTGAGATCATGTACTACGATACATTTAAACAGATGAAGTTGGAGGACAAGGACTTGGCCCCATCAACGTCTTCTCTGGTTGGCTTCAACTCTCAACCGGAATGGCCAATCGGAAAGATCATATTGCCGGTTAAGACTGGGTCGGTCACGAAGCAGGTGGAGTTTTGGGTGCTGAAGGTCTCGTCAACCTACAATTTGATCTTGGGGAGGGGTTGGTTATACGCCATGCAAGCAGTAGCGTCAACCTATCACCAGGTCATGCACTTCCCTGGTCCATCTGGGCAAATAGAAGAAGTTTGGGAAGACTAAGTCATGTCAAAGAAGTGTTTTGTCGCAGTTAAGGGCACTAGGGAGGCAAAGGGTTTCGTACAGATAATAGAGGGACCGGAAGGCAAGGAGGTCCTGAAAGATGTGGGAATAAAAGCCGAAGAAAATTCAGTTGAGGATTTGGTGAAGGTTCGTATTGACGAAAATGATCTGAACAAGTTCTTTTTACTGGGCTCATCTTTATCTAGCACCGAGCGGCTGGATTATGTAAATTTTTGGTTTCTAACATTGAAGTCTTTGCATGGACGCCTTACGATATGCCTAGCGTCAATCCTAGCTTTATTTGCCATCAGTTGAATGTCTTTCCCAATGCACCGTCATTCAAAGAACTCAGCGCTCGACTCTACACCATGTCGAAGTGGTAGCTGAAGAGGTCAAAAACTTGCTGGAAGCTGGGGTGATAGAAGAGGTGCATTACCCTAGATGGATCTCAAACTCAATTGTGGTACCAAAGAAAAATGGGAAATGGCGAGTGTACGACAACTACAAGACGATCAACCGTGTTTGCCCCAAGGATAGCTTTTCACTCCCAAGGATTAACCAGCTGATGGATCTTACCGCTGGTCACCAAAGATTCAGCTTTCTTGATGCATACCGCGGCTACCACCAAATAGCCATATACGAGCCAGATAGAGAGATCACATCCTTCACCATGCCAAGAGGATTGTACTGCTACAAGGTTATGCCCTTTGGTCTAAAGAACGGCGGGGCAACGTTTCAAAAGATAGTGACAAAAATGTTTTCTCCTTTGCTTGGCTACACTATGGAAGCCTATATTGACGACATGGTAGTAAAAAGTAAAGATGAATCCCAGCACCTCGCCGACCTAGCTGAGATGTTTGCTATACTCAAGCGCTACAGATAACGTTTGAACGCGTCCAAATTTGCTTTCAGAGTAGGGACTGAAAAATTTCTAGGTTTCTTGGTCACCAACCGAGGAATTGAAGTCGACCCTTCACAAATCAAGGCAATCCAAGAGCTTGAAAGTCTTTCACAAAGCATGTGCAACATCTTGCCGAGATGGCGGCCCCACTGAACAGATTCATCAGCCGGTCATCAGATCGTTGCAAGCCCTTTTTCAAAACTTTGAAAGCCAAGTTTTTCTAGGATACAGAGTGCAATCGCGCTTTAACAGACTTAAAGGCATATTTATCATCCGCCCCTATCCTTGTCACTCCACAGCCAGGCGAGGAGCTCTACCTATACTGGGTTATTTCTTAACATGCAGTAAGCGCAGTGCTTGTCCGAGCTGAGGGAATTCAACACCTCCCTATCTTCTATGTTAGCAAAACACTACTCCCAGCCGAATCAAGATATCTGCCTGGCCTCCAGGAAGTTAACACACTATTTCCACACCCACACGATAATGGTGCTGACCGAATTTCCACTCAAGGTGCTCTTTGAGAAGACGGATTTCACGGGTAGAATTTTGAAGTGGGCAGTAGAGCTGGGGAAGTACGGTATCAAGTTTTAACCACGTACAACCATTAAGGCACAAGCCCTAGTTGACTTTGTGGCAGAATTTGCCCTTGGCACTCATTTCATTTGTCCTATCGATTTGGCGCATGAAACCAAGCAGAAGGAAATGGCTAGTGCAGATCTGGCACAACCTACAGTTTCAATGCAACCAAAGGAGGGTGAGGTACAAGCAATAGACAATCTTGAGCAAGTGGTATGGGATCTGGCCGATATACCGGTCGACAAGCTGAGCGACCATGCTGGAAAGCTGAATGTAGAGCCGACTTATGCCTTGGACTTAAGAAATTATCAGAACCCATCTGATTACTGGAAATTGTTTATTAGCGAGATATGGAAACTATTTGTCGATGGAGCTTCCAATAGGCACGGTGCTGGGCTAGGGGTTGTATTAACTTCGCCGAACGGGCAAACCATTGAGCATGCTATTACGCTTGCGTTTCCAGCATCCAACAATAAGGCAAAATATGAAGCCCTCCTCGCCGGCCTGAAGAGCGCTCTGCGAATGAAAGCTTCAGTGCTTATGGTATTTAGCGACTCCAAACTGGTGGTCAGTCAGGTCTCTAGAGAGTATGAGGCCAAGGATGAAAGGATGGCCAAGTATCAAGTGTTGGTACGCGCTGAGATCAAAAAATTTGCCGCCATAAGAATGGAGCAAATAGGCCAAAAGGAGAATAGTTAGACGAACCAATTAACCGGTCTTGCATCTATGCAAACCTCTTTACCCAATCCTCTGATAATCAAGTTTTTGTCCCGGCCTAGCATTGAAGAACCAGAGGCATTTGAAGTACTTTATACCGACCTGGGAGCGTCCTGGATGGATCCCATCATAATTTTCCTGAAAGATTAAGTCTCGCTCGCCGAAAAGAAGGAAGCCAACAAGATAAGGGCCAAGTCTGAACGGTTTTGGCTTTCTCCGTCTGGTGCCTTGTATAAAAAGTCCTTCACTGGGCCGTACTTGAAATGCGTCCACCCCAGCAAGGTTGAAGTTTTCCTCTTTGAAATTCACGAAGGCATATGTGGTAGCAAAATTGAGAGTAGATCGCTGGCGTACCGAGCTATTTCTCAAGGCTATTGGTGGTTGTGCATTCAGGTTGATGCGCAAAAGTATGTTTGCAAATGCGAAAAATGTCAAAAATTTGTCCACCAGATTCACCAGCTAGCTAGAGAGTTACTCCCCTTGACGAGTCCGTGGCCATTTGCCTATGGAGGCTAGACATTATGGGACTGCTCCCAACCGCTCCAGGGAATCACAAATTTGTCATCGCTGCTATTGACTACTTCACAAAGTGGGTGGAGGCCGAGCCATTGGCAACCATCAAGGAGAAAGATGTGAAGAAGTTTGTCTGGTAGAATGTCATCACTCGTTTCGGCGTTCCCAAGGCCCTCATCTCAAATAATGGCACACAGTTTGACGGGAAACTCTCTCGCGAATTTTGTGAAGAATTAAAAATTGAATTCTACAATTCTAGGTCGGCCTATCTTCAATCGAATGGTCAGGCTGAGGTTTCAAATAAGACTATTCTGGACGACTTGAAGAAAAGGCTTGAGAAAGTGAAAGGAAAGTGGATTGAGGAGCTACCCAATATGTTGTGGGCATACCGTACTACCCCAAGATGCTCAACCGGAGAAACTCCGTTCGCCCTGGCATATGCCATGAAGGCTGTCATACTTTTGGAGATCGGCATGCCTACCATCTAGTTCGAAAACTTTGAGCCAAACTTAAACGGTGAAGCTATTGCCCTGGAGTTGGACCTGGCTGAAGAAGAAGGGAAATGACGCTAATTCATATCGCAGCCTACCAACAAGAGCTCTCCAATAAATATGACAAGACCGTGTATCCCCGCATATTCAAAGTTAGAGACTGGGTCTTGAGAAAAGTGATGGGCAACACATTCCCTGGTAAAGGCAAATTGGGTGCAAATTTGGAAGGGTCGTACAAGATAACAGGCCTTGCCGGCAAATAGGCATACCACCTGGAGTTGACGGGCTGTCAGTACCACTGATGGATCAATAGTGCAGCTGATTGACTAATGACAAGACAACCGGCACAAGTCTCAGCGACCGGCCAAAATGGATAGCTTGGTCAGAAAAGGTAATCTCACTCACATTTAGCTCGGATAGGATTAAGGGGCAATTGAGAGGGAGATTTGTACCGAACAATGGGCCGAGCTACGCCAACACGGAATGTAGTGTTGGGCCATTTGAGGAGAGCCTAGGATGTGTCGTTGGCCCGGACTGGGGTTATCCGAGATTTGTTTGGTCGAGCTGGACCAGCACGGAATGTGATGCAGGGTCGAGCTAGACCCACGCAGAATATTGTTGGCCAAACTTGACCGAGCTGGCTCAGCCGGTGGGCAGAACTGCCCCAGCATTGAGGTCCGAGGTAGCAGAGTCACATAATGACCGAGCTGAGGACTGTTTGGGCCACTATCATCGAGACAAGCGGTCCGTGAGATCGCGGTCAGCAGTCGAGGTACCGAACGACGTACTCATCTCTAGTCGGTTATGATAGACCGGTTAGGATCTAGCTCGACACGAAGCGACCAACCTAGTGTTAGTGGTTCACAAGTAACAGCCCGGTCGAGCATCCCACGTAAGCCAATAAAGAGAAAAGAGGAATCCACTCCTGATATGTGTCAATACCATTTGGTGGTGCAACAAACACTGTTTGAAGGTTTTTGGTCAATACACGTGTAAGAAATGTAGAGGGGAACACATCCGCTTGTCCAAAGAAGGACAGCAGAGGTAGTGTGTCCACAATCTCTGAGGCTACATGGCCAACCTTGAAAAGAATGAGCATGTAGATGTTGAGAGTAAGCAATTTTGAACTCTCTCTCTCTCTCTCTACAATGCTCTGCCTTATCTCTTCTCCAGAAAACTAATTTGACCGTTGCAGGGGTTTTTCGGCAAACCCACCCGCTAGGTAGCTCACTTATGTTTTGTTCACAATGCAACGGAGTTCTAACGGAGTGAGACGAGCTTGGTAGCAAGGAGGTACAGAATGAGGCGAATATTTCTCTCCCGTGCACCACATAATCACCCTCATAAAACACATACATTCATATAAAAAGGGTTTGGTGAGTTAATTGAGTTTGATTAAATAGCAACCTTTATAGGTATATCATTTGCCATTAATTCTATATATATAAAGAAATGTCTCATTTTCCGTTTTATTATCTTCAATTATATTTTTAATAAGGTAACAAACAATATCAACTAAGACCACCGGGGGTGGTAGCCTAATAGAGAAGGCATCCTTCTCCACAGACGTGACTCGGGTTCGATTTTTGGGGGAAGCAAAATGCTGGGTCATTCTAGTGGCTCTCTGTTGAAACCTCGCTCTGTACTCCGATCGAATCCTAGGTTCGTTTGTGTTGTATGGTTGAGCTCCACTGGTGCCTCGATGGTGAGTCCCTTTCTATGGGTTGGGTTAAATCAAGTTGACAACCGGTTACCCTGGGCCCTAGGCTTACGAATGCCGTGATGACACCTTAGAACATTTTTTTTTTTAATTCAGAAACAATATCAACTAATTAATTTTCTTCAAAGTCTTTTTTCTCTTTTTAAAATGATTTGCCACTTCATTAGGGGTATAATTGGAAGTGATAAAATAGGAGGATGTAAAAAAACTCATAGAGAGAATTTTGTTAACCTACGTTAAGAAATTTAAAAATAAAAAAAAATAAAAAAAATAAGAGAGAGAGAGAGAGAGGGGGGGTTTTGTGACACTTTTGTTTTTGGCTCCGCTCGAGCGTCAAAAGACACGCTCGAGCGGAAAATCTTAACTCTCAGTATCTTTTGAGTTTGCAAGCGGGACACTCGAGCAGAGAATGTTGGCTCCCAGTTGTTCTTTTATAGCTCTGAAAAACTTTTGAGACTTGTCGTTTTACGCTCGAGCGAGGAATTCGTCGCTCGAGCGGGCCTCTAGTTTATGTCTTACGCTTGAGCGGAAAATGTAGCGCTCGAGCAGACTGTGCGGATTTAGTAACTTTAAAAATGTGATTCTAGATCTTTCCTTCCACTTTTCATTTCTATCTTCTCTCTTCTCCCCTCTTTTCTGAAAAATCCTAGTTTCTCACTCTAAAATACCTTCCATTCCACTAAGATTTGACTTAGATCATCTAGTAAAAAGTGAAGAACACTTGGAGATCTTACTCTTCCGCCGATTGGATCTTGATTTTGCAAAGGATTCTTCAAGGAGCTTCATTTTCTTCCTATTTGTAGAGGTAGGGATACTTTTACCGTAGTATTTCTTTGCTTTGAATGGATTTCATGGTGCGGTTGTGATTCATGAGCCAATTTGAGAATATTGTTGGATTATTTCCATGTTCTACATAAAAAACCATTTTATTTGACTCTTGTTTGAAATTTTTTATACTCTCCTCTCAAAACATGTATATAAATGTTGTTGAAACCCATTTTTATGATAAACAAAACAAACCCCCAAATTTGGTAAAACCCTAAATTTTCAATTTGAGTTGAAAACCCCAAATTGAATGGAATTTCCTTTAACTCATGGAATGTTGTGAACAATAAAGATGTAAAAGATGAGGATATTGTTATGGTAAATGAATTGAGGCTTGGATGTCATTTTCTTTAAAATGTGACTCTTGTTTGAAATTTTTTATATTCTCCTCTCAAAACATGTATATAAATGTTGTTGAAACCCATTTTTATGATAAACAAGGCAAACCCCAAAATTTGGTAAAACCCTAAATTTGCAATTTGAGTTGAAAATCCCAAATTGAATGAAATTTCCTTTAACTCATGGAATGTTGTGAACAATAAAGAGGTGACAGATGAGGAAATTGTTATGGTAAATGAATTGAGGCTTGGATGTCATTTTCTTTAAAATGTGACTCTTGTTTGAAATTTTTTATACTCTCCTCTCAAAACATGTATATAAATGTTGTTGAAACCCATTTTTATGATAAACAAGACAAACCCCCAAATTTGGTAAAATCCTAAATTTTCAATTTGAGTTGAAAACCCCAAATTGAATGGAATTTCCTTTAACTCATGGAATGTTGTGAACAATAAAGAGGTGACAGATGAGGAAATTGTTATGGTAAATGAATTGAGGCTTGGATGTCATTTTCTTTAAAATGTGGTGTTGTATTCCATTCTTTGACAATGTTGGATGCTTGTTGATTGAAATAAAATGTGATTGAATTGTTGATTGTGCATGAGTCCAGGTAAGAGTCACTTTTGAAAGAGTAGTGTTGTGTTGGTACCTACGCGGGGAGTTTAAAAGGTGCCCAATTGCTCTGTCTAGGCTTATTGCTGGACGAATGTGGGAAAAATGATTTTTGAGTGTCCACACAGTCCCGCCGTATAATAGCCGGCGAAAGTGAAAAAACGGATGATTTTCTTTGGGTGCCCACTCCCTGCCGTATAATAGCTAGCAAATGTGGGGGTGGTTTTAAAACAAAAGCAAAGGGTGTTTTGAGTTGAACTCTTACAGGCGGACTCATGGTTTGTCTTCCATGGTTGTGATTGTTTAAGTGTGGTGCTTGATGACATGAATTGCGTGGTGCCTGATGATATAAATTATAATTTATCACTCTTGAGTCATTATGTGTCACTATGATTGATTTAGACCATTTGTGGAGATAAATTTTCCTTGTTCTGTTTTGTCACAAAGATATCATAATCCAATTTGAAAAGATTAAATACTTGGTTAAATGTATTCCTACTGGGCATATAGCTCAACCCTATGTTATTTTTCAGGAATTGACGAAGTACCACCCCCTTGATGAATGGGATCCAGCTATAGCTCTTTTTGGGAAAAAGTTGACTCAAGTGTATTTTGATATTTTGAATTGGGATTTTGTAACAAGACTATCAAGTTGTTTGTTGTTATTGTATGCCCTAGAGGCTTATAATTTGTAAGGCCATCTAGTTCATTGAACTGGCATATGAATCCTGAATCTTGTGAGATTGTACATGGTAAATTGTAATCCTTTAACTTTTAGTTCAATGAAAAAGATGACTTTCGAGCATATTCTTGTGTTTGTCTTGGCCTATCCTTGTGAGAAATTCCAGGGCGTTACAAGTTTCAATATGCAATTAGACTGAAGGGTATTGTTAGTTCATGGTGGGATCTTATTCAGGTCCTTCTCGATGATTTAAACTGTTTAATGTACATCATTTTTATAAAACAATACGTTGATCAGATTATATTTATGTCAATGGCAAGTATAATTTTAAAAATAAATCATTGACACGAGTGTATTTTGATCAAATTGTCACCGATATCTAATCAATGTGATTTTTTACAGGAATGATATACTCGATAGATCTTACATAATGAACGATTTAGACATTAGAAGTAGGGCTTGGAGGAGGCCCTTCACAGGCTAGCAACACCTTCCTGTTTGATTGCAAATTTGGGAGAATCACTCCCCCAAAAAATAATGAATTAATCTAGGGATCCAGATTGATCCACCTATAAAATTCTGAGTGGGTGATTGTGTGATAGAGATTAATTTGTATAGTATAAGGTCCATGTGTAAAATAAATCTAAATCACAAGATAAAAATTTCGAATAATTTCTGAATTGATAAGGATGGATTCGTAGTATTACTGAAAAATAATATATTATGCATGATAGTAAATGTAATAAAGAATAAAAAATGTTAGAAACTTATTAATATGCCACACAACTGTTTTCTTAATCTAATTACTTAATTGAGCAATGATATTTCTTTAAGCTTTTTGTTTTGGGTAATCCTCCATGGATTATCTGTTAGATTTTCTTAATCTAATTAATTTGTGAGAAATGACCTTATAAGTTGGACCATTTTTTTTCGTCTTTAGTAAAAACTTTCCAAAATTATGTCAAATTTTGTTTTTTGTTGTTGTTGTTGTTGTTGTTGTTTTTTTTTTTTTTTTTTTTACTTTCAAATGTGTATCAATTAGATAAGACTAGAAATTTACAAAATAAAAAAATTAATTAATAAAAAAACTCAAAAACATCAGTTAATTTTTTTGGAAATAATTAATAAAATGTTAAAAATTTACAGTTATCAGATCAACTTAATTTTTTTAGTAGACGAAATATATGAAGTGTCTAACAAAATAAACGGTTCTAATCATCGCAACGGGGCCCATGATGGGTCTCACAGGCTCAAACAGCACCATCCAATTCAAAATCTAGATTGGAGGGAATCTCCACCAAACATTTATAAACCAAATCCACTGTAATCATATATGTATGTATTGGGAATTGGTTGATATATTTGTGAATTCATTCTAAATAATATACGAGATGCATCGGTATTGAGAAAACAAAAACCCTTCCATTAAATTGAAGCATAATATACTTGTAGCCGGACTAGAGACATCAGTGAATTTACAAATAAAAAACTGTGGAAATTACTGGGTCTTTTTTATCGGCAAAAATCAATGATTAGTTGTTATCTAAACGACACATAAGAGTAATGAGAGGGAGAGGCCAACTTACATTCTGAAGGAAACTTCGAAAGTAAAGATCAAATAATCATCTGGAATAATCAAAGAACTTCATATTCAACCCAAGAACCATTAATAAGTCTGAACTACAAGAGAATAGAGTTGCAGAAGATTCAGATTTCAATGAAATTTTGCTGTTAAATGGGCTAGAGATATATTCATGATTATGTTTAGTTCACGACGATGACAATACATGCAAAAAAAAGCCAAAAGGGCAGAGTCAACTATTAACAAGCACGATTTCTCGACACACACAAAAAAAAAAACTATTAAGAAGCACAAACACGGACAAGATATACAAAATATCAAACACCAAGGAAATTTTCAAAAATATTAGGGGACACATGAAAATAACAACACCACACTGTCCTCTCTTTCTTCCCAGTCTCCACCACCCCCCCCCCCCCCCCCCCCTCACCTTGCCTCCCCTGCATCTCTGGGAATTCCCAGAGAGAGAGAGAGAGAGAGCTAATATGGGCAATGAGACTTTCTTGCTAATCGAACAAACCTTAAAAAGTAGATAAACGCTTAAGAAAAAGGTCTTAACATACTATATGCTAATCATGAGTTCAGGTTTTGCATTCTTAAATTGATTTCGGAGTGAACTGTCAAGGTGAGAAGAAAAAATTCCGATTTTCGTAACAAGTGTGGTGAGCTCCTAACAATGTCGTCTTTTGCATAATCATACACCATCAAGATTATAGATTCAGACACAGTGCGGCTACTCCGTTGTTACAAACAGATTTAAGTTCTAATCACAATTGATGCTGATAAAAGCAGCAATCACCCAGATGGATCCTACTTTAGTTTGACAATTATGCCAATATGTTTGGAATTTGAACGTACAATAAGGATGCAGCAAGATATCATAATTATTGAACAATTTTATGAGAACTTTACAATTTTAGGTAAATATTCTCAAAATATCCAGGTGTTATCTCTCAAAAGTAAACCTTGCATTTTCAAGCGAGTTTTCCACCTGAATCTGTTGAAAATCCCAACAGAAAACAACCACTTGCACCCTAGTTGAGCTTTTTAGGAGGGCAATTTAGTCATTTTCCCTCGTTCCTTCTCTCAGATTATCTCAATTTCTCCTCCTAGAATCACCTGGAAGAGAGCCTTTCCCAGTCGCCACACACCGTCTCTCTTCCCCTCCCATTCTCTCATATATCCATGCTTTGTATATACACATACATAAATACATATCAACTCTCCACTATCAAATTTAAGCTGATATGATAAACCATTATGAACACAGTAATGAGAGACTATCTGTAAAGAACCTACAAATGTTATGGGATTACATAGCTTTTTTTTTTTTTTGGGAGGAATATTAAACTTCATTCAACATAGCACCAAAAACAACTAGTTCAAGCTAGACCTCACGGAGAAGAATCTAAATTTCAAGTGATGTGGTAGTAAGGAAGGAAAAGAAAAGAAAGACGTATTTAAAGTTTGATTGTGTTACCTTTCTTCTTTCTTCCCCCTCAATTAACCTAATATTGCTCAAGAATTGGATGAATAATGTGGAAACTTGGTAAATCTAAATAAATAAGTAAAACAATTGAAAACTTCATGCCGTCCAAAGTTAGCAACAAACTGCGTAATTCAAAGAAAGTTGAACCGACAGTTTATAAAAGACAAAGAAAGTTGAAGCTGGAAAAATACATGTATAGTGTCAACTGATGAATCATAAACCATGAGAAGAAGTCAGAATGCAATAGAGTCCATGAACTACAAAATTGGTATGCTTAATGAAAGCAGCAATGTTTCAGACAAGTAATAGGGAGTAGTGTACACACATCTGGTAAGCAATGTCTGCCCATTCATTCGATCCAAAGCATCAAAAACACTTCCTCCGTTACTGCTCTACATAATTGCCAGTCAGAATGCTTATTGGAATACATATTCATATATGTTCCATTTTCAATGAGTTAAAATTTCAATATAATGTAAAATTTCACTGCCAAAAAGAGTTGGGTATAGCATTCCCTGCTGCTTTGTAATGGCCCCAAATGGCTGCTTCTTTTGACTATTTGCTCTGCTTTGCTTTTTTTTTTTTGGGTCAGCAACAAAAGAAATATCATTGATGAAAAGAAGACGTTCAAAAAAGTGGAGTACAAGGAGTGTACTTTGTCTTTTCTTCTTCAACAACTCTAACGAGAGAGAGAGAGAGAGAGAGAACGGTAATGGCAATCATGATCTCATAGAAGTTGGCATCTCTATTTTTACTGTTTTGACAAAGAATTGTATTGGGTATAAAGGTTTTGAATTTTTCTTCAATTGGAGTATGGAATTCGGCCAAAGTAGCTCCTGCACTGCATGCTTTGGAAAAGCACAAGATTGGAGGAAAATTCTCCGTTCTGAAATAGATATGTAACATATCTATGGTGTGGATTGATGAAGCTTCACTGCTTTGAGCGAAGCTCTTCAGTGGGTCTGGCTAAATGAGGTAGCCGGTTGGCTGAAGTTGAGGGGGTGGTGGTTTATGGTGGCCAGCAGTGGGTAGCTTTGCTTTAGAGAGAGAAAAATGATGAAGAGAGAAAGTGTGCCAAAGAGAGAGAATGAGAATGAAAGGGAAAAAAGATGATGGCTAGGGCATTGAATGAGAACCAGAGGAAGGGAGGAGGAGAAGCCGGTGGATTATCAGATGAGACTCTGGTCTCTTTTTGAAATAGGGTGAAATGATAACATTGCGCCCTAAACGCCCATGACTGTTTTCCACTAAAAGATAACAGGTCCAACCAGAAGGACCACATTGAAACTCGCTGAAAGAGTAAGGTTCAATTCGTTGATATATTGAAAGTTGAAACAATGAACTATGGGACAAAGTGAGAGTTTGCTCAAACTAAGGATTCCAAGTGTAATTTATCCACAGAAAAAGAGAACGAACATCGTTTCCATAATAATAATTTCATCTCCATACCTAACATTAAGCAACAAATCTGAAGATTCTTGAGAAAACACAAAGCTTACGCAATAAAAAATAATAAAAAGAACAACAATAGTATCTACAATTGAATCACATTGAGAACTAATCTACAAAACTGAAAATTTACTAGTCTATAAAAATATAAATAAGATCATATTTACCAATCCCAACTACAAAGAATTGAGATCAAAATGCTCTTACTAAACTCTGCCAAACCTCAACAGATTGCTGATCCTTCCTCGTCACAAACATTTTGTTCCCTCCAAATCCCAAGCTGGTTATCCTACTTCCTCCCAAATCCTTCACTCTCCCCATTAAGTTCTTTCTGAACACCCTCTCCTCCAACCCATCTCTTCCTTTCCTCAAAGAACCAATCAGAACCTCTGACCACAGCTCCAAATCTCCTCCTCTGCTGCAAAATACTTGATTACCGCGACTTTCGATCTTACACCCAACACCCTCCTTCTTCCCATTGATCACCTTTCTTGCATCACTAAGACAAACCCAAGAATTCTCATTCCCAATATTCCTCAAATCGGCGAAGAACACCTCCCCTGAATTCACACCAACCTTGAATATTGCTGAAAGATTATCAGAAACCGTGACATCCGCAAAGCAATCAACTTTCTCCTTCAGTTCCCAGACTACATTTCCAGACCTAATATCCCAAAACTTGATGTTTCCCAATACTCCAGAGGGTCCACTGTGAGACCCAGAAGCCATTAACAGATTATGACTTGAAACCCAACTCAATTTTGTTGCTGGAATTGCTGAATCAAGATTAGCACCAAAGATTTCAGAGTGACCAATCTCCGTGACGGGTCGAAAACTATCTTGAAGATCATAAACCATAATTGAATTCGAATTCCTTCGACCCGATTCGAAACTAGTGAAAAGGTATTGTGGGGATGACCCAATTGCCTGAACTGTTGAACTAGACCTAGTAACATTTTCCCAATTCAATGTCTCTCTAACAAAGCCCTTATCAAGATCAATCACCTGTAACCCAGAAAAGTCCGTGGCACCAGCGGCTGCGATTTTCGACGACAAAGCCAATAGGGAATCAACGGCCGTGAATTGAGTCAAAATTGTTGATTTTTTTCTCAGAGACCAATCAAAAGATGTGATTTTGCTTCCATGAGCTACATGCAGTGACCCGAATTGTGTGGTGGAGATCGCCGATGGTGAATCACGACCGTTCAGAGGCAAAACCAACGATTTCTCGAGATTGAAAGCTTCGAATTGAGATGGGTTTGAGTGGGAATTGAGAAGGAGGTTTTCGATTCCGTAGAATTGGGCTTCGGAGATTAGGTCTTCGAGATCGAAAGCTTTGGCTTTTGATGGAAGATGACCAGTTCGGAGAAGAGAGAGAAGGATTGAGAAGAATTCAGGGTCTCTGTCAATGAAAGGTATAGCATATTGATGATCAGAAGAATGGGAAATTTTGGAGAAGAGGGATTTGGGGCCAGCTAGGGTTAGAGTTTGTTTGGTGGTTTGAAAGAGCTGACCACCAACATCAATGGAGACAATATTGGAACTTGGGTCTGGCTTGTTTTGATGTAATTCATTCAATGGAGGCCTTGAATCTGCAAAAGGTGGCATTTTTTATGACCCTAACACACAAAATTTCCCCAAATGAGAGGGAGGTGTATACAAGAAAGAAAATCAAGAACACTTCAATTGGGTACCCAAAAAAGTGAAATTGCAAGAATAAAAACAAGACCCAATCAAGCAAGGAAAGCAAGAAAGAATGAGAGACAATACCCTAGAGTTGAAATGAGCATAGGAGGAGGGTGGTGGAGGTGAAGTTGAGAGGAGACAGGAGGGGGTATAGGAAGAAGAGAGGGAGGAGGTGCTGGTTTTGAAGGGGAAGGGCGAGAGGTTAGGTGGCAGTTCTAGAAGGTCAAACAGATGTGTGTGGTCAAGAAAAGTTGGAGGGTATTTTTTTATTTTTTTATTTTTTTCAATTTGAATATTGGGTAGTTTTTTAGCATAGGAAATGTCATTCAAGCAGTCCAACATGGACCAGAAATTTGGTGCATGGTGGGCTGTATTTGTTCTGCCTCATGGGACATCACTTCTGTTACTAGAACATGTTTTTAAAAAATTGAAAATAAAAAACTAATCTCTGTTGCCGTTTTTTTTGTTTTGTTTTTTTCTTTTGTGGCGTAGAATGAGCATATCCTTTCATGTTTCGTCTGTTTGTTTGTTTATTTATTTATTCTATTTTATATTTTTTTAGGTTGAGAACCTTCATTTTATTTAGAATTAATGTGGATAAGAAATGAAAAGTTATTTGAGAATCATATTAGAGTGATGATAGAGAACATTAGAATTGAAATTCTAATGCCAATCTTAATGATGTGACAATACATAAAAAATAAAATAAAATAAAAATAATACAACATTACAAGTCAAACCATCAAATTATAAGGTGAGACCTACCTTTAGAGCTCCATCTAAAACTTCTCATCTAGAGGTCGCAAACATTTTTGATCATATTAATCAAACATTTACGAGTTGGTTTTGCTTTTGATAATACATTAATTTGATTCTAAATCTAAAAATAATAAACTCAGTTAGATTGATCTATGCTTAATTAGGAATTCCAAACTTGAATTTTTATATATTTTACGTAAAATCTTATTCTTATTGAGATGACTTCATATGATTGATAAAAAAAACAAGTGGATATAAATACCATGACAATGCATTCTTTACCAAAAAAAAAAAAAGATGAAGAAGAAGAAAAAGAAGATGAAGAAGAGAGCTTAAAATACTTTCTTTGTATCTAAATTTAAGGTAGCGTTTGGTAGAGTTTAGTAAATGTGATTTGAGAGTATGAGTTGTATTTTAAGTTTGTGTGTTGTAGAATTATGATTTGAGTGTAGAAAATTTGTTTGGTAAAGAGTTTTGAAAATAGTTTTGAAAAGAGTTTTGATTTGAGTGGGGAATTGTTGATGTGACATTTGAAATTTGATACAAAAATTTACAACTCATACAACTCAAAATTATTTTAAAGCACATAAAAAATTTTAAAAATTTTAGAAAATATTTTTTTCGATTATATATCAATTGCAAAAAAAAAAATTGTAAAAAAAAAAAAAATCACTATTCCGGTAAACCGGCCGGACGACCGGCCGAACGTCCCGTTTTGAAAAAAAAATTGAAACACGCGCTCGATTTTGACAGAACAGACAGAGCGTTTTGCAGAGCTGTGGAAAATTAATTCCACAGCTCCATCCAAACACCATACTCAAACCACCACGTTGAATCACATTTTGAAATCACAACCAAACACAACCAAGTTTCTATAGGCTCTATTATGCATTTCTTACTCCTTGAACTTAAATAAATTTGTTTTTATTTATGTCCTGTTACAATGTTTAAAATTTGTTTATTATATTCATTTATTGTGGACTTATTTATTTGTTTTTCCTTATCTAAGATTGAAGTTGGGGGTTGTGATTTATAAAAGAATGACTAGAGTCTTCGTTTGATTTTTTTGTTGGGACTTTTTTAACTCAACTTTTTTAGTCTTATTTGGTTTGACTTTTTTAATTTTTGTGAGAGAAAAAAGTATAACAATTATGATTTGAATGTGATATTGTCTTATTAACTTATGTATTCAATTTTATTATTATTATTTTTTTTAGCCAAAAATTTAAAACCAAACGAAACTTAACTCATGTAGGTGTGGTGAAATCACAGTTGTTATCTAAATTAACTCGAGTTATACTGGGTTAGTTTAATTTCAGTGAAAGATTAGTTTAGTCTTAATATTTACTAGCCTATCACCCGTGCTATACACGGGATAATTATAGATATTTATATTTGTTTTAAATTTTTTTTAATATATAAATTACGTTTTTTAAGATTTTTTGCTTATCACTAACCATAGTGTATGGGGGAAGTTGAAAAGGGCACTGCAGTAACTATACACGAATTGTATCTATAATTATTTGTATAAGAGGATTTTAAATGATGATCAGGAAATTTTGACCAAATCAATAATTGCAGGCATGTGGAAATATATGTGGATTGAAAAAAGTTAATAAATGCTAATAAGGGGATTTTGACCAAATCAATAAGAATAATGTTTTAGAGCACTAAATTGGGAGCTCTAGAGTATCACTAATGATGTGGCACAGTGACCCCCACCAAAGTGATGTGATGTTTTGGCTTGAGTTTGTTTTTTTTTTTTTAGTTTAGCTCATTAGAGCTATTAGTGGTCCAAAAATTAGTGGGATGAATCACCACCCAATCAATAAATGCTAAGTTTTTTTTTTTTAAATAAAAAATTTAGATTTGGATATTGAAGCTTCCATAGGCCTTGGGGGTTAAAAATCCCATTTTGCTTAATATATAGTATAGATATAGATAGATAGATACTAGCATATCACTCGTGCTATGCACGGATTGTATTTATAATTATCTATATATGTGAATTGTGATTTTTAAATATTTTTTTAAATTATTTTAAAGGTCTTCTTTTTTTCCTTTTTTATATTATATTAAAGTTTAATATTTTGATGATAATCATATGTGTTGGACTTTTCAAGGAATTAAATGTATTTTATTATTATTATATTATATTAAAGTTTAATATTTTGATAATAATCATATGTGTTGGACTTTTTAAAAAAAAAATTTTATGCTTGTTCTTAATTCATTAAAGTGTTATTATGAGGGATAATAATCATATGTGTTGGGACTTTTCAAGGAATACATGTGTTGGATTTCAAAGAATTTTTTTTTATGCTTGTTCTTAATGCATTAAAGTGTTATTATGAGGATAAGACTTGGGAATTGAGAGAAGTTAATAAATGCTAAGATTTTTTTAGCATATCACCCGTGCTATGCACGGATTGTATTTACAATTATCTATATATGTGAATTGTGATTTTTAAATATTTTTTTTTAATTATTTTAAAGGTCTTCTTTTTTTCCTTTTTTATATTATATTAAAGTTTAATATTTTGATGATAATCATATGTGTTGGACTTTTCAAGGAATTAAATGTATTTTTTTATTATTATATTATATTAAAGTTTAATATTTTGATAATAATCATATGTGTTGGACTTTTTAAGAAATTTTTTTTATGCTTGTTCTTAATGCATTAAAGTGTTATTATGAGGGATAATAATCATATGTGTTGGGACTTTTCAAGAAATACATGTGTTGGATTTCAAAGAATTTTTTTTATGCTTGTTCTTAATGCATTAAAGTGTTATATGAGGATAAGACTTGGGAATTGAGAGAAGTTAATAAATGCTAATTTTTTTTTTTTAAATCAAAAAATCAAGAAATTTAGATTGGGAGATTGGAGCTCCCACAAAGCTTGGGGCTAAAAACCCCTTTTGCTTAATATATAGTATAGATATCTTTTTATTTTTATTTTTATTTTTGTGTGGTTTCTATTCGGGTATTTATTTTTTTCAATTTATTTAAGATGGAGTTGTGGGTATCTTTTTTTTTTAAATTTAATTTATCTGTGGTTTCCATTTATTTTTAATTATTATTATTTAGGTAAGTTATGATGTGAGTTAGATATGTGATAGACATGTGAGTTTTATTGATTTAAAGTTTATTTAGATAAACTTTAAAGATTTTTTCTAGTTTTTTAGTTTTTTTTTTTTGTTATGTTATAATATAATATATAAAATATAGGTAGATATCTACAACTTTAATAAAAAAATATTATCTAATTTTTTGGGGAAGAGAAAATGAATGCGAGTTTTAATATTTTTTTTTGAAAATTTGTGAGAGAGATTAGGGGGGAGAGATTATGAAATATTTTTGTTATTAAATAAATAAATCAGTCAATAGTTTTTTTTAATCTATTTTGTAAATTAAAAATCAATAATTTTGGAAAATATATTAATTTGTCCCATTAAGTAATTTAAAATTTTGATAGATATACATAAAAAAAAATACATACATAATTATATTATTAAATCACAATTCAAATTTAGATGTTATATCTTTTTGAAATTTATAGCTAAATTTTTATCCTTTTTTTTTAATTTTTGTGTGTAATCATAGTGTATGGGAGAATTAAAAAGGGTGTTGCAATAATTATGAGAGAAGTCAAAAGGGATTGTGGGTTGAGAAAAGTCAATAAATGCTGAGGTTGGGTTGGGAGAAGTCAATAAATGCTGAGGTTTTTTTTTTTTTTTTAAATAAAAAAATTAGAAAATTAGGATTAGGAGATTGGAGCTCCTACCTGATTTTTTGGGGAAGAGAAAAGGAATGCAAGTTTTAATATTTTTTTTTTGAAAATTCGTGAGAGAGATTAGGAGAGAGAGATTATGAAATATTTTTACTATTAAATAAATAAATCAGTCAATAGTTTTTTTTAATCTATTTTGTAAATTAAAAATCAATAATTTTGGAAAATTGATTAATTTGTCCCATTAAGTGATTTAAAATTTTGATAGATATACATAAAAAAATATATATAACTATATTATTAAATCATAATTCAAATTTAGATGTTATATCTTTTTGAGATCTATAGCTAAATTCTTATCTTTTTTTATTTTTGTGTGTAACCATAGTGTATGAGAGAAATTGAAAGGGTGTTGCAATAATTATGAGAGAAGTTAAAAGGATTGTGGGTTGGGAGAAGTCAATAAATGTTGAGGTTGGGTTGGGAGAAGTCAATAAATGCTGAGGTTTTTTTTTTTTTTTTTAAAATCAAAAAATTAGAAAATTAAGATTAGAAGATTGGAGCTCCCACAGGCCTTGGGGTTAAAAATCTCATTTTGCTTAATATATAGTATAGATTTGAATATTTTATTCATTTATTACCTTTCAATGCATTAAAAATAACAAACATATCAAATTAATAAATAACCTTAAATTCTAAAAGTGTATTTGGAATGATCTAAATAAGTGCATTTTTTGTCTTTTTACGAAAAGATGTACAGAAAAGTAGAGAGATGATGTGATGGAAAAAAAATAAAAAGATAAAAAGATGAATTATTTTAGAGTTGCCAAACTTGACCCTAATATCCTTAATATATGACATTATTGTCATAAATTTATATTAAAATATGAAACTCTCCTTAGATTCTGTGTATTTTAATAATAAATGTAACATACTGGATGAGATTGTCAACATTTGACTTCAAAATGTGAAGGTTCTGTGTTCAAAAGTCTATATAGTTTCTAGAATTTATTTTGATAATTATTACGAGTAAAGCCTAAATGTCTAGCTAAGTGACTTTTAGCATTTCAAATGAAGCCTCGATGTCTAGCTAGAGTGTGAATGTAAGTTGAAAATTGAGGCTTCATTTGAAGTGTAGATTGACTTTTTAAAAGTCACTTTTCAATTTTTTTAATTTATTTTGAGTTAAATTATTTTTTATATTTCATACACGTTTTTTTTTTTTAAAAAAATTAAAAAATTAAAAAGTTAAAAATGTTTCGTTTGATTTTTATGAAAAATAAAATAAAATAATTATAATTTAGATGTGATATTTTATCTCATTAATTTTTTAGTATGTTTTATTTTTTTGTAACTATTTTAGCTTGCTAGCCCTAAACCTAAAAACTTTTTTAATGTTGTGTGAGTTTATATATATAATAAATTTAAGGGTTTGGTTTGGAATCTTAATTTGAGAGAATATTTGGATTTGATAAACTTCTTTTGAAATTCAAATCATTTACATTTAAGGACTCATTAAGTAAAATATTCGTGCAAAAAATCATAATGATTAGATATTGGTAGTTATATGTTTAAATCATATTTATTTTAAAAAATGGATGACAAATATAATTTTAAGAATAGTCATCTATTTTTTATAATACAAATTTCATTCAAGAGTAAATCACACTAACGATCCCAATAGTTTGGGGTTTGTGTCATTTTGGTCCCTGACTTTTCAATTGTGACACATTTAACTTTGAATTTTGAATCTTGTTTCAAATAAAGACAATTGAAGATATAATTAGATTTTCCAAGGACAAAATCGTCAATTTCATAAAATATAAACTAATTTGACAAAAATAAATGTCAAAAAAATATTTTTGAATTTTTAAAAATTATTTATACCTACTAAAGATAACATTATGTAAAATTGATAAATTTTTTAGGTATTTATTTATTTATTTATTTTTACCAAATTAATTTTTATTATATGTTTGGATGATAATCATGTAATGAGTGATTGTTTTTGTTTTCATTAAATTAGTTTCTATTTTTTCAAAAGTCAAATATGACAACAACTTTGATATCATTATTAAACCAATTTATTAAATAATAAAAAAAATCTAAAACTAAAAACATTTAATATATTAAATATATCAATTTTACATTAAAAACTTAACAACTACCCATCACATGATCATCATCTAAATTTATAATAAAAATTAATTTGGTAAGATAAATAAATAAATAGAAATAATAATTTTAAATAATTATATAAATAAATAATTTTTATATAATTTATCAATTTTATATAATAAATTTATCAAATAGAAATAAATAAATAAATAATTTATCAATTTTATATAATTTTATCTTTGATAGATAGAAATAATTTTTAAAAATGTAAAAATATTTTTTTTGACATTTATCTTTGTCAAATTAATTTATATTTTATCAGATTGACGATTTTGCCCTTAAAATTAAGTAATAGTATATTTAATTGTCCTTATTTGGAACAAGATTCAAAATTCAGGGTCAAATATGTCACAATTAAAAAGTTAGGGACCAAAGTGACACGAGACCCAAACTATAGGGACTGTTAGTGTAATTCATCCTTAATTTTAATAATTATTTTAATTTTTTAAATGAATATTCTCTTCAATAAATCTTTAAATATAAATAATTTGGATCATCGAAATTAATCCTAAAATAATCATACTACACCCAAATATTCTCTTAAATTGAAAAATCAAACCCTACCTTTAAACCATCAATTAATAATGAGTAAAAAGTCTTACTAGCCTTCGTTTGGCATGTCAAATTTTTTGACTTTTTGACTATTTTAATCACAAAAAAATAAAATAAATTTTTTAACCTAAGAAGACAAAATATCACATCTAAATCATAATCTTTTCATTTTTTCTCTCATAAAAGTAAAAAAAAATCAAAAAACCTATCTCAAATGAGACTTTTTAGATTTAAACTAAAATAACTAAAAAATTAAAAAACTAACTCACATCCCAAACAAACTCTTAATGTGTCCCGAAAGGGAGATCTATGCTCTCTCCCTTTTGTTATTGTAAAATAGAAAATGGACTTCACATTGATTAAGCTTTGTAATTTTTCTTATAATTATATATATATTTTTTTCTACTTTAACCCTTTATCATTTTTGTAATTTTTTTTTGATTTTACTATCATAACTAACTTCCGTTTAAATTTTGAAAAAATGCCATGTAAATAGCTATGCCTCCCAAAATTTTAATATAATGTAATTTATGCCACATTACGGTTAATGTGTCATTTCCTATATAAAATTGGACAAAAATTGATTTTAGGAACAAACTAGAAAAAATTAAAAAGAGTTATACTAGAGATCCCAAAAAATATACCAAATCTCTCACATGGATGTGGGACCCACACATATGTGGATTTGTGTGAATCTCACATCCATGTGAGAGGTTTGGTAAAAAATTGGTACATTATTTAGGGTCTACAACATTTTCCAATTAAAAATGATAAGGACCAAAGTGATGAGAAGAAAAAAATTGAAGGCCAAAGTGGAAAAAGTACGAAATTTAAGGGGGACAAAATGTCATCTATCCTAATATATTGTTTACGATCGATAGGAGGAGAATAGGAAAGGGAAAGTTACACTATCAACCACAAAACTCAAATTCAACATTTAATAAAGAAGGGTTTGATCAATTAGATTATGATTGACTGATTAGTTTTTAGCACACCCAAGAATAAAAATAAATATATAAAGGAAAATTCATAACTAAGACACAAAGACTACAAGCTAAAATACAATGGAGGACCCAGCAAAAATTAAAAATTAAAAATTAAAAAATCACAATGGAGGAGTTTGGGTGCCAATTTTATTTTTATTATTATTATTATTATTATATTTTGAATTGATAGGGATTGAATGATAGTTTGGTAACAAGAAGCAATCCTTTATTTATAATGATCATGATGTGTAATATGGTCCAAAACATGTAAGTTAGCACTATTGGGAGGTTGACCTACAAACTGGGCCACAAATGGCATGATCATAGCCATTGAAATCCTACATGTTCGATCTTTATAAACTCATTCTATTTCTACATAAATAATATCAAGCCACCCACTTCAAATAATCAAAAACCTGAAAGGTGATTTTTTTTAGCGTCATGATATAATAGTAGAATCCAAACCCCCTTTTCAAGGGGAAAAAATAGCTATATATATGTATCTAATGTAATTGGCAACATAGACACTATGATCTTAAGCTCTTGAAGTTAGAGACTCCTTTCCTACAAATTTCACAAATATGAGGAACTCACAACCTCCAATTGTTGTAGCTAGAAATGAGATAACAGAACATAAAAGCTTACGTGCACAGAGGATTTTTATAGAATGGGCTAGACGCGAGACAAAAGGAACATACTTGATAAGTTCTAACAATGGCATTATTCAATTTGCAAAAAAGAGCCTCCAAAAGCTCATCATCATTGTCATCATCAGAGGCATTGTTGTTACCACTGTTTTTTCTAATCTATTATCTATTTTACAGACCCAAAAGGAAAATGGCGAAAATTTAAGACTGCAATTAGTTTATATGTCCTTCTGCCTAAAGAAAAGAAAAGAAAAGAAAAGAAAGGAAAGGAAAAGAAGGTGCACTATGCATACTAACCCTAACAAAACATTTTCCCCCCATCTTTTTCCAGGTGACGAAGTGCTCTAAAACAGCCTTCATGTATACAATCCCAATTTCCACATAATTTTCGACTAAACAATTGTCAAGAAACATGCTTACCAGTTGGGATCGCAAAATCAAAACCAAGCCGCGAGACCCTTTTGTGATGCTGGTTAGCTGACACCTGGCAGCATAGGAAAGAAGGACCAGTTCTTACCACCCTCCTTGCCAAGTACTTTCTCAGTGGCCCACCAGTCAGAACCAATAGCGGGCTTATCAGATTTTCCTCCATCTGCGTTGTCAAAATTGAATTCCTTAATAGAACCAAGGGTAATGGACCGGTGTTTCTGAGGCCGCTGCCCATCCTCCCCATCTGCAGAAGATTTCTCTGTCATCGTCGTGTCGTCTGATATTTCACTGAGATGGCCATCAAGACTAGAGGCCGCCTCTGTTGATTTTTCATCCTTTTCAGCAAGAACTTCTGCATTCTCTACAGATGGTGATACAATCTTGGCCAATGATGACTCCTTTGCAATGCATCTGACAACATCTTCAGCTGTAATCTCAAAAGATACTCTATGATTAATTGCAGCTTCGTCGTATCGGTATCCATTGAATGAATTTGTGAGTGGTGCAATGTCTGAATTTTGTCGATTTAGAAGAAAACTGTCTCGAGATCTAGGTCTCACAGCATCGGGGGTCAATGAACCAGATCCTTGCCGGGACCCCCATTCATGGGCAGACAACTTGTCAAGGTTCAAAAGCTTGGGAGGATTGCCAATTCGAAACCGAAGGAACTGGGGACCACCAGGAGTGAACTCACGATCAGGAAAAGGCGATGAGGTGCCTGAACCAGAGATACCTGAACTGGGTGAGATCAAGTGGCCAACAGGGCTTCCAGGATAAAGTTGATAAGAATGGAATTCATATTGGGAAAACGGGAATCTCTGACCAGATTCACCATTTTGGTGATTGGGGTCGAGAAGCCGAGCAAATGGCACTTCAGGTGAGGAAGGTGTAGTCAACTGGACAGACTCGGGAGGGGGAGTAAAAGGAGCGGTGGATGGTTCGGTGGTGAAGGTAGAGAAGACTGGGGGTGAGACTAACTGGGTCTCATGGGCATAAGGTCCAACAGCAAAAATGGAGGCGGGACCAGGGGAGTACATACTGGCAGATATAGAGGTGAGGGATAGTAAGCCAGCTGGTGATTGTGTACAAGAAGGAGGTTCAGACTGAAGGAAAGATGCAGGGGAGGAGGGAGGTGCAATGAAGGGAAGTACTATAGAAGGTGATGGGGTTGGATTTTCAGCGGCAGGAACCTCTGTTCGTGGGGCTGTTGTTTCAGGAACAAGAGCAGCGTGTCCAACCTGCTTCCTGTGCTTGTGAGATCCAAAACACCAGTATATGCTCCAGCAGCTTCCCCATCTTCTTTTCTGCATTGGACCAAAGATTATGAGAACTTATAATTTTACAATAGGAAGCAATTCTAGAATTCTTTGTCATAGCAGGAACTTAAAAGACTAATATTGCATCATAATATTATACAGTAAGCTTCTGGAATAAGTGCTTATCAGTTTTAGATTTATCACACATGGTATATGAGATGAAAAAACAAACACTATCTCATAATAATCAAGTTAAATGTTATGCAACTACAAAGCCATGATTTAGCCATGCTGTTCTAGCTATTTTAATTACCAAAACAAGGTAAGCATTGCATTGTAGAAAAATCAAGGAATGGGACACATGCTATCAAACACTTGCAATGCCTCTATGGGCTCTAATATCAAATACACAAACAGCACTTCATACATGCCTCTGTACATTAGAAGTTAACCGAGGGCATGTGAGCAAATATTCACTGATGATTGATATCACATACATGTTGTTTTAGCTTCTGCACTATACAGACCACAGACCTTTTTCAATTTAGAAAAAGAAGCAATAATTCACCAGTTAAAAGGTCAGTTGGATGTGATCTAAGATCATCTGATAGGACAGTACAGGTTTGATTATTTATGGCAATGCTCTGTAATTCTTCCCATTTCAGAAACCAAGTATAGCCCTTCGGGTCTTAGATACTAACAAGCATTCTCTGCAGACTGCCTGCAAGATTTCTAAATTTTTCTGTTCTTTTATGTATAAAGTTAATGTCCAATTACATTTTTAATAATGATTATTACTAAAAAAAAAACTTATCACTAGGAGTTTCAGTGACAATTTCATGTCTACATTCTGGATATGCTAATTTTTCAGCAGTGCATGCCATGTTATAGAATTGTTCAGGACACTGCAGAATGTTGGAGCTGTCTGTATATATGTGTGTCTGTGTCTGCGCCTGTCTGTCCTCAGGGGTTCTTAATATTGGTGCTATTTCCCTCGGTTAAGTCACTCCTTTGTTTCTGGTTCCTTTTTTTGGTACTTTTTACCTTTTTAGTCAGTTCCTCCTCCTCATACACAACTTCTGCATGGATAGGTAGGGAAGAACAAGATACAAAAATCACAAAGTGACTTCTAGAATAGGAAGCCAGTTTGTTTAGGGTTTTATGGATACCTATGAAGCACGGATGCTTCAAATAGGGTGACGTATCCGTATCGGATACTAATACTCCTTGGATACTTGCGGATACGTATCGGATAGTTATTAAAAGTATCGGATACTTCTTAATTATTTTTTCATTAATTTTGGAGTATCGGATACTTGATTTTGAAGTATCGGATACTCCAAGTCATGTTTACTTGTTTTATGAAATTAGAATTGTAATATTTCTTGCATAGTAATATAATATAGTATAATTGCAAGTATAAATACAAGAATATTTTTCTAATACTTTGTTAAGTTTTTCGATAAGAAGAGCATAGTGGGTTAAATAATAGAATTTATCAAATTGATGTATCCTAATTATTTCATGTATGTCCCCTATAACTACATAGAAAGTAAGAATCAACAAGAGAATATAACAATGGTAAAATTAAATATCAATAAATAAATAAGCAAGTAAACTTGAATACAATATTTTTCACTGGTGTCAAAAGAAAAAGTATAGGGACAAATTGTGAATTGTTCTATTATTGTAATATAAATATATTAAACTTGATATTGAAATGAAATATTTGCAAGACCTATTAAAAATTTAAAAAGTAAACAAGTTACTAGCTTAAATTAATACAAAATTCTTAAACGTTAGTATTTTGCATTATAAAATTATATTGTGGTTTCTCAACGTTCTTTAGCTCATGTGTAACTCACTATTAATAATTTTAAAAAATATATATTTCACAAACGTATCCCAACCGTACCGGTATCCTATTTTTTTAGATTTTGTCGTATTACCGTATCCGTATCGTATCGTATCCGTATCCCGTATCCGTATTTATGCTTCCTAGATGGATACTGAGCAATAATAATGAGATACCATTTGTGTGAAAAAACATTGATTTTATCCAAACTGGATGTAGGTAGGGCAATTTTCATGTTTCTAAATTGTTTCTTTGACTTGGACAATGGTAAATAAAATTGAAGTAGGGAGGGATTAGTTAAAGTCAAAGACGCAGATATATGACATTTGATTTCTTTGAGTGGGTGTGCTGGTCAAATATACTCCTTTCTTTGTGAATGCTTAAACCCTAAACCCTGTTAAAAAAAAGGACGCAATTTTGCATCTTCTGGTCCAAAGATTCTTTTGACTTGAATACTTATGGTTGACACTAGTGCCATGCCCAATAACTTAGACCAAGCACCACATGCCTTCTTTTAGTTTAATGCTGGGGGCTACACTAGCTCAATTTTGATAGAAATCAAGTCTGACTTCTGTTTTGCATGCTCAGAATGCTCTTGTTTCAGAGATATTGATCAAAGTCTCAAAGACATTAGCTTTAGTATGGTCCACGAATTAGTCCTCACAGAGTCAGATTGAGCAAAGTCATGATTTGTGTGCAACAAACCATTCCCCCAAAAAAAAAAAGCGACAACCCATCTACTGGAGTGGTTGCCTATCAATTTGTGAACTAATGGTTAGTTAATCAGTCAAGCCTCTAAACAAATTACTCTAAAATATAGAGTTGATTACTAGATAGTAACTTTTGAATACTTGATTTGTGTTAATAAACTTTTCCTATGGCCCAAATGTTAAAGAACTTAATGGTAAATTTTTATCTAGGTCAGTTAAAGCTGATTTTTTGTTTTCATTTATTTTTAACCATCCCTATTAGAGAAAATGCCCACAAGTTCCCACACCTCTACAGCAAACAAAAAGAAAGGGATAAGAAAATCAACCAAATGGCTATAACCTACAATTGCACAATATTGATCAAGATAATATCTAAATTACTAATATCAAATAAAAAAATAAATAAGGTTTGCCCAAAAGCACATCCTATAAATGATGTGCAGAAAGCATAGAAGGGTTATAAACTTATAGTTAAACAATACATATACTGAATTCATGACAACCATGATCAACTCAAAAACTGATCTTCATTTTCTTGACAAAGTTATCGTCAAGCTCATCTTTCTCAATCTGAGTAAGGGCCAGTCCTCTTGCCAAGCCAGAACAATGCCAAAAAAAAAAAACTGAATTTCAAATTTAATAACAGAATGATGTACCAGAAACAATCAACTCTACAAGATTGGAGCTAATCAATAAATCTTTATATTGTAAAATTAACAAGATTTTCATACGAAATTTGGAAATTAAGCAGCTCGATCCATCATCATGAGAAACTACAACAGAAATCATAATAAAGATTCAATCTTCCATGAAGTAACACAATGGTAACCACACAAAAACCTCAAAGAACTGCAACTTCAGATCCAACGCAAGCTAAAACCATGGACTTGCTCAGAATCACAGGTCAACTATCGATGACCGAATAGAACAATACAAAAACAACATCGCAGCGCAGCGAAAAAGACAAATAGAAAGCGTTAAAAGAATCATAATTTCCAAAAACTACAATCAAAAAAAGTGAAATCGATCAACTGACAATGATCACATATAATCACCAGATCTCGAATCCAATGAATCAGATTTCACCGAGCCAATCAAAATTCGAAACTCAATAGATTCAAAGTCCAATCAATACAAAACAAATAATTGAATGCGTCGAATTGAATTGTTTACCTGAATTGGAGCTTGAGGCACACGATTCTCAGCTGATGCGATCGCAGTCGCAGCAGCGCTTATAGTATCCAGAGTGTTGTTGCTCGCACCTCTCATCTCTCTGTTTTTCTCGATTAAAAAAATTAACCTAATTTTCACTAACAATCGTTCTTTCGTTTCATTTCCGATCGAGAAAAGCCTGCAACTTTCTTTTGAAAATCGAAATCTCGAGTCGGAAAATGAAACAGAAAATCAGAGAAACCTCAATGCTCATTTATTTATTTATATATCAAAAAAAAATCTTTTTATAAGATGATGTAACTATCGATTTTGAGGTCAAACACGGGAAGGACTTTGATTTCACGATTATTATGATTTTTAGGCTATGGTTTTTGTAGGGGAATAAATATAAGTACTATGATTTTGTAATGAGGAGGGTGATAGGTGAAATTATTTGAATACCCTTGTGGTGAAATGAATGCTGGTAGTAGAGCGAGATAGTTATTTGGCCCATCTGAAACCTTTGTACATTGAATGATTTACCTTCTTGTTTGTAAATGCTCACACCAAATGAGCATTCCATTTTTAATTTTGTTAGCTAGGTTGTGTAAGGTGGGTAGATATATTGAGATTTATGTTTTTGGATAAAAGTATGCGTATTAATTTCTTCTTCAGTCTGATTAAAAATAGGTCATTCACGCCGAGATTAAAGAATTCATAAGAAATTACTTTATTACAACTTAAATCCAAAATCGAATCCTGATTTCATATTAATTTTGAAATCAAATTAGTTAGTTTTGTCTGTCTTATATATTTTTAATTGTGATTTCAATATGTCAGTTTTTGTTCAAAAAAATATTATTATAATTATTTTTTCTTTATTATGAAGTTTTTTTTTTTCTTTTTTTAAATGATAGGACTTTTTTTCTGTCAATATTGTGTTTGTTGATATTGGATTTATGTATGTCGTTAAATCATCATAACTGTAGGTTTTATACTATAAATATGAGATATTCTATTCCTTGTTCTAAAAAACAAACATCAAAACTAAAGTGTGTTTTTTATAATTATTATTATTATTTTATTGAACTTTAATTCTCTCCAATCCATATAGGTAATGAGAATTTTCATTATATATATAATGAGTATGAAATATAAATATAAATTTATTATTAGTTTAAATTAAAAAAGATCATCACAATCCTATTTGATTAATGTAATAAACAACACAACAATTGATAACATTGAAATTGTATTACGCATGCAATAATAGCCCCATTTATTATTCATTTGACAAAACTTATTTAACTTAAAATATAAAATTTTATGCATACTACACATATAATTTATTTTTTAAAATACAAATGTATTTAATTTTTAACTCTCTAAATTAAATAAAGAATGTGAAAAGAAAAATAGTTATAAATACTATAAAATATCATTATCATATAATTCTGATATTAAATCTTCTATGAAAAATTATGAAGGAATATCAATTTTCATATATTATTAATTTCCTAAATCCAAAGGGTAGTTTTGTCCAAACAAGGGGACCACAACTGTTAAAATATATAATAATTGAATAGTATGATGGTTTAATGTAATTAATTTTGGGGGTGGGTTGTGGGTGGTTAATTATTGTTTGGTTACCGAGAAAGCTCGATTAGTGTTGTGTGCACGTGTGGTCATCCACTTTCTCGATGGCTTTTCTTTCCCCACTGCGTAAATAAGGCCTTGGCCCCACCACCAACCCTTCAGAAAATTCTCCCTCTTTTTTAACCGCCCCCTTAAAACTAACTTGCATGGTTGCTTCATCATCTCTCTCAATCACGCCCTTTTTATTTTTATTTTTTTAAAATTAAAAAAGAAAAGAAAAGAAGTAACTCTCAATTTTTAACCCCCTTTTTTATGAACTTCTTGTGAAAATAATGCATAAGAAACATGAAACCCCCCTCCCCCTCTTTGGCATGACTCTCTTTCTCAACTAATATTTTTTAGGATGTGGCTTTTATTTCACGAGAGAAAAATTCAATTCGGTTGAATTCAACTTTTATATTGTGAATAAATTTTCAATAAAAAAATATATTAATTTGATAATCATAATTATATAATTTACTTAGAATTATTCATGTTGTTTTGAAAATAATTACACTATTTTAAAGATAAAATTAATAAAATTATATTATTTTGAGATTAATCTCAAATCATTATAATAAGAAGGGAGAATTTTTTTAAATTTTATTATTGTATGTTTGTTGCACATCTTTCACCATTCACATTGGGAGTAATGAATATTTTCCTTTAGGATCTGGCTTGTGTTAGGGACTGTACCATGTTGTTAGTTTATTTGGACTCATGATACACTTGTATGAATTGGTTCTTTCACCTAGAAATAACAATGGGACGGGTGGAGACTACACTTGTGGCAGGAGGGCGGGGTCGGGGACTATACTCCTTGTTCCTGATTCTTGAAAGTGATAAATTCTCTGTCCCAGCCCTTGATCCCTAGCGAGGAGCCCATCGCCGCCCCCGTCCCCTAACGGGAATCGAGTATTCCCGACTCCGAAAAATCCTCGAATTACAGTAGCATATCGGATTTTTTTTTTTTTTTTTATTCAAAGGAAAGATTAACTGTAATCTCTAAATATCTTCAAATTCAAATTCAAATTCAAAATAAAAAATAACATATCTTCAAATTCACAGTGATTTGTAAATAATATATCTTTAAATTAAAAAATAGTATATCTGTCAATATATCATATTCAAGCTCCATACAAAAGATATTCAAATAACATATTCAAGCTCTACTCAATAGCATATTTGTCAACATATTTTTAACATATTCAAATAGCATATTTGTCAACATATTTTCAACATATTCAAATAGCATATCTGTCAATAGGGATGGCAATCTGTCAATAACATATCTGTCAACATATTCAAATAGTATATTCCATCCAGCAGCCCACATAAAGGAAAATTGAGCAAGTTGCAAAGAGAATAATTAGTCCCAAGCACAGCCTGCAAGGGATAGGCTACCAGAAAAAAAAAAAAAAAATCCATTACAATATAAAAAACCAAATCCGTTGTGAAAAAAAATAATAATAATTTTGTTTCTCCAATACTCTGACTTAACCACACCACAACTTTCATCATCGCCTTCAACTTTAATTCCTGTTAAATAACAAAAGGAAAAAAACAAATAATCAATACTAATAATAAGATGTAAAAAATGTTAACAATTAAAACAAAAAAGATGACAACTAACACAAAAGTGGCATATGACTCATCCGAGTCGATCTCATCATCATCATATATAGTCTCATAGCCCACCGATTTCAATATTGAATTTCCTAAAAAGTAAAGAATATAAATTCAGTATTGAAATTATTCCATGATAATATAAACGTGAAATAATAATATGTAGATTTGATGAAATAATAATATGAGTACCTTTCATCTCTACACCTCACAACCAACTTTGTGCACACATTAATGCTTCTAATGTGTTTGGATGAAGTCTACTGCGATGTGGACTCACCAATCTTCCACTAGTACTAAATGCTGACTCAGAAGCAACAATAGATACATGAATAGCTAAAATATCCCTAGTTATAGCTTGTAAGGTCAGATACTTTGGTCCATTGACTTTCCACCAATTCAAAACATCAAAACCTGGAGTTCTTGGCAAAATACCATCTTCTAGATAATGGTCCAATTCTAATCTTATATTTTTCATTTTTTTACTTATTTTTCTACTAATAAACAAATAATACTCTGAAAGGGTCTTTGTAACAATTTCTGGATAAATAAAAGAGTCACTAACAACATCGATCTCCATACCAACTTAGTGTTGATACTCTTGCAACAAATCTGACAAACCCTATCAACTTCATCTTCAACTTTGTCTCCATAAAGTTTTTCAAAATAAAACTCCAATACACTCATCTTATACCTAGGATCAAGTACAACAGCAACTCCAATAACATCATATTTCACTAGCCAATATTTATCAAAAATTTTCACCATTTTTGACGCCATTATTCTAATCACTTCAATTTCACAAGAGAGCCATTGAGACAGTGTCATCTTAATCTCACATAAAGCTGGAACACAAACATTGGCTGTGGGATACTTAGTACCAGAAAATAACTTTGTGATAGAAAAAAAATATCTTAAACCTCCCACTAATCTCTCTGGTAAGCTTCCATTCTTCCTCACTTGGTACGGTCTTATATTGAGGCTCTCTATTTTTCAACAGAGAAAAGACATCCTTATACAATGAGGCAGTCTGGAGTATCAAGTAGGTTGAATTGCACTTAGTTGCACAATCAAGTCCTAATTTCTTAGTATGTGGATTACGCAATTGATTGACTGTTTTTTCAAATTTTTCTTGTCTTTTTAGTGTTGCTGTCCAATAAGTTACACTCTCCCAAATTTTCTCCACACCCACTCGTATGACATCCAGTCCATCTTTCACAATCAAATTCAAAATACAAGCACAACAACACATATGAAAACAAAGTACTACCCAACAAAAATGATGTATTACTCAACTTATCCATCAACATAGTAATCATGACATTATTTGTAGAGCAATTATCAACAGTAACAGTAGAGATCTTTCTATCAATATTCCAGTCCATCATACACTCAAGCAAAGTATCACAAAGAACTTCTTTTGTGTGTGGGCATGGAACATAAATAAACCTAAAATATAATATTCACGAACAAGTATTAATAACATGCAAATTGAACTGAATAAGATAGAACTTTTAAATGATTTGCAAATTTACAAATATATACCTCAAAATGTGACTTTGTAATATCCATGAATCATTAATAAAGTGTGCGGTGACAGCCATGAATTCTTTCTTTTGATTGCTTATAGTCCATATATCAGTTATGATTGTCACCTACTTTTATTATGCTCCATCAAACTCAATGTCTTCACCCTTTTATAATCATAAATTTTTAAAATATCACTCTTTATCGTATTTCGAGAAGGTACTTTAAACAATGGTTAAAGTGCTGTTGAATATTATTTAAAACCAATATGATCTACAATAGAGAGGGGATATTCATGCAATACTATGGCATGTGACAACTCTTTCCTAGCCAACTCTTCATAAAAAATATAAGAATTCATTTTTGGACTCTTTCTATTAAAGTTGTTAGTTAAAACTTTTTGCCTTATATCCAACACACATCCATGCCCTAGATTATCAACACATATTTTGGGACTCAGTTTATGTGTATCTATGACAAAATAGAAAAAAATAAAAAATAAAAATAAAGGTCGAAGACAGTAATAGAACTCAGATATATATATATATGTATGTATGTATATACACTCAAATCGAAATCCCCAGATCTAGTTTCACGAGAGAAAGAGAGAGAAAGTGAGAGAGAGAGAGATACCCTTTCAAAATCAGTGGTGAAGGAGAATCGGCAGTGAGCAACAGCCGTCGTGTGTGAGAGAGAGAGAGGGAGGCGAAAGCCTATACAGCAGCGGCGGTGAGGAAGGAGCAGAGGTGAGGGAGCAGAGAGAACATCAACGGTGAGAGAGAGCAGCAGCAGCAGCCTTGTGTTTGTCTGTATTGTGTGTGTGACATTATGTCAACCAAACCCTAAGCACACACATATATGTAAACAGGAACATAAGTATAATTTCACATAAACGGGGCCGGGCCAGGTTTGGGGCTTAGAAATGTACCACCATCCCTGGCCCAAATATCATTGGGGATTGATTTTTGAATACTATCCCCGACCCGCCGGGGGTATTTTTCGGGGAAACCCTGCTCAATTTGGGGTTAGGGAGTCAGGTCCCTGTCAAATTGGGTTCAAATTGCCATCCCTACTTTCATCTCTTTAATGTGTAAATCATTTTAAAAAATAAAATTGATTGATTTGATGATTCTACTCATTGTCATTAAACAAACACACAATAAATATAATTTTAAAAATATATTATTACATAATTATGACGAGAATATATAAAATAATTTTTTAATCAATAAATAGCTTTTAAATCATTAGTTTAGTATATATAGCTTTTAAACTATAGTTTTGTATTACAGTATTACATGTACCATAAAGCTTAAATCATTAGTTAATTATTTATTTACTTTTTTTTTTTTTGATTACATCCAAAAAAAGGCTAGCAAGTCATTGCAAATATTACTTTATAGTTTATATATATACTTTCATCTTTTATCTTTTGAGGAAAAGAGAGACTTTTTAAACTAACCTTTTTCTTTCTTTCTTTACCACTTGAATGCATATCTTTCATTAAGATTAGCATTTGGGCATTTCCATGGGTATCAAAAAGGTTGAGTCATTACAACTTTAGCTTGTGGGTCCACCACAACATGCCACAACTAAGTAGATATTTATTTCACACATTGGAGGCCTAGACGGCTCTAATATGTGGACCTACCCAACACAATACATATGTGTCCTTGTGGAGGGTGGTTGATTGATATGAAAAAATGATACAATTTAAATAATAAAAAAAAGCAACATATAATTTGTATATTGATTAAGGCATCATCATGTTGAAAGAAATTTAAAACCTTGCTTTTGAGTTTAGTGTTGCATAGTCTTTGGAACCAAATCCATTTGAAAAGGGAATAGAAGATAAAATGTTTCAAAAAGTAAATTATTGTTTTCGTGTTTGGAACTAATTAGAATTTGAAGAAATTCTTTTTTTTTTTTTTACTCTTGGGTTTGATGAAGGATTTGTTTGGTGTAATGTTTTTGAAGGTGAAAGTTGATCATCAGATTATATTGTAGAAGTTAAAAACACACCACTCCTAACTTCTAAATAATTAATTTTTTTTTTCAACTAATAAGCTCATATTTTGGACACCTATTTATCTGTTTAATATTGGATTGAATTTTTTTACTCAAATTCAATATTGAGTTTGAAAGAAGAAAAAAAGAAAAAACAAAAAAACCTGCTATGTAATTTCACCTAAGGGTTTAAAAAAATTTTTTTTGATGAAATTATAGAACTGAAACAATCATATCAAACTAATATATATATATATTTTTAACGTTAAAAAAAAAAACTAATATTTTTTATGAATAATTTATATACAAAAATTAATAAAAATAAACAAATCAAATCGTAAGAGTAGTACTCAAAATGAGTCCAGAAACTCTAACTCGATGAGATAAATCTATATATATATATATATATTCATATTTATGTCTTTGCGGTGTTGACTTTTCAATCATACATGAGGAAAAATATAGAAATTTATATATCATTTGAAAAGAAGATTGGTTTTTTTTTTTTTTTGATTTTGTTTTGTTTTTAAGCAACAAAATCGTTAAATTTAACTTGATATAATGTTAAACAAAATGAATTATATCAAATTGAACATTCATAGTTCAACAATGCAAATCTAGGAACATATAGTAAGAAGAAATAAACTCAATCCCCTAACTTTATAATTAGAAACATACAAGTATAGACAGACAATTGAGCCAACCCAGTTGGTTGAGAGGGACTTCTTTAAAAAAATTTGAACATGGAAAAAAAGAATTCATGATGCTGAGAGACAGAGAGGTATTAGCTGTGTTCTAAGGTGGTTAAGATGTGATCCATTATTCCATGGCACCAATTTTAAGCTCAATAGTTATTAGTTATTAGTGTGTTTGGATTTTAAATGTTGAAGAAAAAAAAATCTTTATTTTAATTAGGTTAGGAAAATGAGATGAAAATAAATCGATATTACTGAAACAAACAAATTATTTTTATTGTTTAAATTACCCATAGAAATTAACTTAATTTCATTTTGTTTAACAAATCCAAGATTCAAAGAGTGTTGGGGGAAAAAATAGCAAAAAGGCAAATTTCTCAAGCGATAGTCCATCACTTTGTTGAGAGCTAGACATATTTATTTGATCCCACAACAAAT